>NDFZ01005430.1:42084-136109 GCA_002192655.3 Mamestra configurata
GGTGAGACGGCGATATATGTGCTGGTCTGTCTGTGGCTTGCATGCGCTGCGAGGACGACATTCAAGTGCAAGGGCGATCGGCAGGGCGCGTCACGCAGCTCTCACGGGGAGATGGGCAGCGTGCCATTCAGCCAACGTAAACACTGTAAACACTTCCGAGACGCTGTACTCTGGACTGTCTCCCTGATGGAGTGCGGGAGACATGTTATTGTCTCGGTCGCTGTTGTAAGTCTTCGATCACGATGCTCTCATTGAATCGAGGAGACGGTAAAATGAAGCCAAAAAAGCGAAGTGAGCTGATGTTAACAGTACGATTGATAGGTAGGTAGGTACTATTCTTCAAGTGTAAGGCCGACTTAAATATTAATAGATTATTGAATGTAGGTAGATATGTTGATTATATTATACTTGGAGATAGATGCGTCATCAACATGCGGCAATCGGAATTTCTTTCAGTTAGGTACTGTTCGATCGTCATCGCAGCTCGCTAAATGATTAGTACTTACTTCTACTTAGGTAAGTACCTATTGTTTGCCTCAAGAGTTGAACTTCAGATGCACGTGACGATATCCATCGGAATCCCCTCCAATCAATTATGTTCGTTCAATTACATTCAATAACGTGAAGAAACTGACTACTATATAGGATGTTCAAATTTTATTCAGAATTAAATCCCACACACAATAAAATATATTTAGGTACTTAGGTATTTTAATTTAGGATGTCGTTCAATGAGCGTACAAAAATGTTGAGGAAAAATAATCGGTACCGGACAGTTGATTTTCATAGTTTGAGATCCAATTGACCGATAAATGTCCTATTTGTTCGATAATATCGTATTTATGTAAGAAGTACGGTTCTAGGAATTTCCCAGAAAAAAAGGAACTTAAATAACATCATTCCAACTGCGTGTTGGATTGGTTGAGTCAACATAAGAGTCTGACAGACCCCTCCACCCGCCCCAGGGTGGAGGATTTCCATGAGGATTTCCCACCGAGATCAAAAAAAAAAAAAAAAAAACAATGGCTCAACTTTAACTCTTGTTAAGGTTAGGCATCCATCATCATTGTTTTCCAAGCTATATCGGTCAATCTGCACAACAATAAAAGCAGGTTCTTTTGTCCTTTAACCAATGTATCTTACATGGCCGATCGTTTGTTTACAATATTTATTTACAACTTCACCTATTTATTTGATGTCACTTTGGCGCAATTTCAATAGTGATTAGGTATATCTGTTATTGTCTTTCACAGTCACAGCCTTTAGATATCGGTCAATTGGCACTACAATAAAAGTGTGTCCTTTCGATGTCCTTAAACCGACGAAGATACTTTAGTTTCCCACCTATCCTCCTTTCTCCAATCAACTTAAGGCTAAAGACCAAGGCATAAATGCCTTTAAACGACTCTAAAACAACTCGACCTAGGTATTGTGCGAGGCTCCTATCGGCAGGATTCCAAGGAACTAGAAAGGGATAGCGGGGGCTATAGGAAGCGACCAATACCGACATATCCTGTCGTAAATTCGCAGTCCCCACGTTTCTGTTTCAATTTCATTTATCATCCCTTTTATCCGATGGCACCAGGGAACAAGTTTTTTCGTTTTGTGTAGTTTATTATTATGCCATTCTCAACAATAGTAATTACGAGAATACCTAAGTAGCTAAGTACTTACAAATCCTCAATCGACTCACTATAACTTGCTAGGTAGACACAGATTATCGCGTAACCTTACAGTTCTGGAACGCAGGACAATGGATGCACTCATGCAACTCGACACACTACAGTCATAAGGTAGATCTACTTACCAATAGGTAGGTACTGTGTTTCAATAGGATCAATGAATCATAGATGATTGCTAGCCATAAAACTCTTGGTATATCTGAACAATATGGTTGTAGGGAATAAACAACCAGGGGTTCTACTTTTTAAACCGAAGTCCGTAATTTCGGGCTTAGTTGCGGGCGAATTCTACTCCGTATCACCTACGGAAACGGACTAGAATACGCCCGCAACTAAGCCCGAAAGTACGGACTTCGGGCTTAGAGAGTAGCCACCAAGGTATTTTTATTTTTATTACAAACCTAAGTATCATGTACCTACTTGTTATAAGACAGACACACATTTTAAATAGGGACAGTCTTTTTTTTTTCCTTTTAAAAAGGAATCAAGATGTCACGGGATCACGAAGTGAGCTGTCCATCTTGATTATATGGATTGACAGCTCACCTCGTGATCACTTCACCCAAGCCATGTTTACAGAATCGATCGGGTATAATTGTAGCCGGTTTTTCGGTAGTGTAGAACCTTATTTAGATAGAATGCAATGGAATAGGTGAAGGGTGGTCTATAGGTCGTCCCGGTCGGTCTGAATACTAATCCTCCTCGGTAAGACGGGCGCTACCCGCATTGTCGTCATTGTGCACTAACAATTATGCGTCTCAATACTTTATTGTTCGCCTCATAATAAGCCCAAGACCAATATTTATAAAAACATGTGTACAATGGACAGTCTTATCGCACTCTTTACTCCAGTTCGATCCAGCCCGTCCCTAGCTGTCCTCTCCCCAGCGACGCCCTAAGCCGAGGCCCGTACCCCACAGGGGGTGCCCTTAGCGTGTAGTCGCTTAGTTTGTAAGTTTTTTATAAGCCCTGGCTGGAGGCTTTAATATTATATTAAGGCCACCACAGGCAAGCCCGGTTAAGCAGTCGACAACCTTATAGGTTGAACTGCGAGAAGCCACTCACAAAAAAAAAAAAAAAGACAGTCTTATCGCACTCTTTATCTAATTCTTGAAAATGAAGACAAGGCGTTACTACTCATTGTCTATTCATAGAAATAAGGTAAACAAAAGAATTCTATGTAGTACAAATAAAACACTGTCTTTATATTCGGCATCACTTCCGCGAAAATCTGCAGACGTGAGCTTCACCTTGTACTAAGATTCCAGTCGCGTGGCAACCATCACGTCGCATCGACCAAACTTTAGCATTACACAACGGTAACGGGCCACCGACTCACATATCGCAGATATACGTGAGACAAGACGCGTTTTTAAACCACCAAGTTGTATCCTGAATAGTTCTCGAGTGATTCATCATTACTGAGTGACATATTTAAGTCCATCTGTCAGCTAATGCCGAGAAGATCCTGGCTTAACTACAGACCTCAATTTTCCTACAACTGGCCAAAGTTAGAACGTGACATAACCAACAGAATGAACATGTTCAAATCGTACCTAAGCTCCTTACCAAAAAACCGTTTAGACTATGTCGAAGATTTGGACATCCCTGATATAACTCTGTCTCCATACGTGTGGACGTATCCGGAAGATTACTACTATTTGCGGAGAGGTAGCTACCTCTCAGACTGTTTGACGGATTATGACAAAGCTACGCTCAGCACGGACTCCAGTATACCACTGTCCAGGGCCATGACGGACTCTGAGATTGACTACGAGTTTTATAAACGGGTAATTTGTATATTATAGTGATGCAGTCTTCTTTTGTAATCTCGCTCCATCATCCACTTTGTCTCTGTCATCTATGACCTAGACTAGAGTCAAGAGCAAACCCATATTAAATTAAAAAAAAAGATGCAGGGTTAATGCAAATTTTAAAATGGATAGGATAATAACATGAGTACGATGGTACTTATGGATTGCAAAAAAACAATCTGAGTTTTTTTTGCCAAACTCATTTAATTTAACACGTACGGAATGAAGGGCTCAGAGACCCCCAAAAGTCACAAAAGGGCCAAGTCGATTCATTGCCAACATATTATAAGGCCTGAAGTTACAGTTCCATAAGTTTGTGTATTTTGTTTCAAGGTTTTTGCATTTCCCTTCTAACGAAGTCTTTGTTTGCAGTACAGGAACTACCACTACACGGACAAATGGGGACATTTGCGGGATGCTGTGTACGCCTTCCCGTCAGATTATCTGACCTCTCTTGACAGGTAGCTTCCCACAAATTCTAGCCTTATGCTTTTGAATGCCAGAGAATAAATGCATCGGCTTACCCCCACGCCAAGCCAATTCACTGTATTTTTTGTCACATTTTTGAGACGTTACACCTGCACTATTGAGGAGCTAATGAATGCCGCTATAAAGCAAGCTACTGGGAAAAAAATGTTTTTAAGGGGTGACCCCTTGGAAAGAACAAGACGTTGGCGTCTAGGGTAAACTTTTGTTTGTCATTTATAGGTATGTAACAATGGCGTTCAAAAGGTTAAGAAAAGACACAAACCATTCATTTAATTGTTGTGCGCTTCCGGCATCCAACGCGCATTCATACGTTCATTTATTTAGAAGAGGAATTTAGGATAATGTTCGTGCTTGCAGAGTCATAAAAAGGTTTAGTTTGTCAAAGAGAAACCATAAAATTACTTTGAAATGAAGTATCTAAGCCTTATCGAAAACTTACAAGGAAAAGTTCTCTCGAGTTGAAATAAGACTGCGTGGAAACCAGTGAAATCTTGTCCAACTTAGTTCTTCAATAAATCAAAAACTTTTGAGAAAAGCTGTTTGTTGGAAGTCTTATAAAGCAACAGCGTCAGGTCTTTTTGAACTGGGTCGAACAATATCAAGTTTCAGGTAGGTATTCAACTATTCGAAAGTCTTTCTAATTTTCTCGCAATATATATTATAGGTATACCTACCTACTTTATTGTACACCTCATAATAAGAACAGGACAAACATTTATAGAAAATGTGTGCAGCAATAATACCAATCGAACAAAAAAAGTAAAAAAAAAATATAGCAAAGCATCTGGCCTTTTTTTTTATGAATGGGAAATATCAAATGACTTCTTCCGCTGTGGGTGGAGCGGCAGGGCGTGTCAGACTCTTACTAACTAAAACCCATCCGTGTTCCTTCTAAAGCCCTTTGCGTTTCTGGGCCGCGGCGACTCTTTCGAACAAATCCGCGACAGCTCACTTCACTTAAGCTTACAAGGTGATATATTTACAGAATCACACTGAAGTGTACGTACGTAGGGTTTTCTGTACAAAGCTTCTGGGTCCATCTTAGAGCAGGATTAGTCGTGCTTCTCTATAAAAATCTCTCAGTCAAAACATAAGTGAACATGAAGTGAGCTGTCAATTCCTCCAATCAAGGTGGAATGCCATTAATTCCATAAAAAATAACAAAATGGACAGAAGCTCTAACTTACCTTACCTAGGTATCCCTATTACAGACACATGTACCTGGATACTGACGTCAACGACGAGTTACTGAACTCAGACCTGAAGTACGCGACCGAACTTGCTGAAAACCGTCGCCGATACAACGAAGAAAGGAGGCGTCGCCTGCGCAGGAAGTTCGATGAGGACTGCCGAGTCTATTCTCCAGGCGACCCAGGCTTGCTTGAGCTTCAAGACCAGCTGCGAGACTTGGATATGAAGGTCCATCGCTTAAAAGTTTGTGATCTAAAAATCTGAATAGAGTTTTGTAGAGTCATCTTCATTAACATATCAGCCGAGATAATCAGACATTCATTGCTGGACATAGCCCTTCACTGTGTACAGCAGCATAACAAGAGGTTTGGATCTTCGAGCTTCGTATCCAGGCATCGCAAGACCTCTTCGTATGGGAATCAACTACATATCATGACGGCAAGAACATCACCACTTGCATTTTACATATAATCTCACAAGAGTCACAAGATCTCTAGGACCATCACTGTATCATGGTAGAATTTTTTTGTACTTAAGTGTCATTGTCAGGTACTGCTGATTGCCGACCATGCAATTTGACTGGTCCCTTGCCATTTACCATTCTCAAAAATGTATCCCTTACCATTTAGGGTAGTGCAGCATGTCGTCTCCCATACTTCTCTATACCATCAGAAGTTGAATCCACAGACCAATGAATTGCGACTGCACCACCGCGGTTTTTAAAGTTTAAAGTACTGTGATTGAATCTATCATACATTTTACTAATCATTTCATTTTGTTAGCAGGCAATGGAAGCGGACTTGGCCAAGATCAAACCATCGCAGTGACGTGTCACCTCGAACCCATTCGTCACCTACACGTCGTCTGACATTACCTAGGTTCCTTTAGAACTTAGACAGAACCCATGTGCACTTTTACATAAGCCATAATCGTAACATAACTTCACGCTTGTGGGTATCTACTGCCCGGAGGATTTAGAAGAGGCGTTAGCACAACTACGTTTTGTCTGTATCTTAAACCATTTATTGCATTTAAACCATTCACAGGCGCTTTTGACCTGTCGAGGAGTCTGCCATTCAGAAAGATGAAGCTTGCCTGCAAAAAAGCAACTAGAAGAAATTGAGGGTTCCATGCATTAGCGGGCGACTCATTGCCACTCTCAGAAAAAACCTGTGCCCGAACTGGATGGCATTCGACTGTTCGGGGCGATTATCTAATATTTGATAGGATGTGAATCTATTTGGCCAATTAGGCATTCTGCTGAACACCCATCACTCGCAAGAGAAAATGCTTTTTTTTTAAGGATAGGATATCATCAAATGACTTCTTCCGCTCTGGGTGGGGCGTGTCAGACTTTTGCTGAATAAAACCGATGGGTTTTAGTCAGCAAAAGAAGGAACACTGATGAGTGTTCCTTCTAAAGCTCTTTGCGTTTCAGGGCCGCGGTGACTATTTCGAACAAATTCCGCAACCCTAGCAGGAAGAGAAAATGCTGCAAGGATAACTTTGTTCACAGATGTAGGGAATTATTCATATTTCACCGACGGAGGATGTCTGATTCTGTGCTTGCTTGCAGAACCTGGAAGCAGACTTGGCCAACATCCGCACATACCGCTCGCGACTGAGGAGCAGATTAGCATTGAATCGCCTCAGACGCACGCTATATAACACTTATTGGTGGTAAACGCAAATCAAATCTTTTGTAAACCTAGTCTGTCGTTCTATTCTGTCAACGCCTCACCGTGTAAACATAGATGAAGAGAGCAATAAGTGAACTGTCATTCCATCTTGTTTGTATGGTTTGACATAAGTTTTTTTTTTAAGGATTAGAAATCATCAAATGACTTCTTTCGCTCTGGGTGGAGCGGAAGGGCGGGTCAGACTCTTACTGACTAAAACCCATCCGTATTCCTTCGTAAGCCCTTTGCGTTCCAGGGCCGCGGTGACTCTTTCGAACAAATCCGCGACAGCTCACTTCACTTAAGCTTACAAGGTGATATATTTACAGAATCACACTGAAGTGTACGTTCCTAAACTACTCTAGCACTCATCATAAGAATGTTATAGGAACTTCTTTGATTGTATTTAGGCATCACGAATTGACGAAGTGTGTTTACCGAAGAGCTAGTTAAGGTTAGCTAGTTAATGCCGGTTTTCGAGTTAAGAACGTGTCAAAGCCTAATTAAATGCCAGTGTGAGAGGTTTTCTGGCTCTAAAGTACCTAGAGTTTAACTAATACTCATTACCTGATTCTCGATTCAGAAACCGGCCATTAGTAGGTACACCCCAGGGGGGCTACTCTCTAAACCCGAAGTCCGTAGTTTCGGGCTTAGTTGCTTAGTATTCTCCGTATCACCTACGGACTTACGATTAGTTCCTAACCCGAACCAAGAATGAATGACAACACGATTTGACAGAAACTGTCAAATCGTGTTGTCATCAATTCCTAGTCGTTAGGTGATACGGAGTAGAATACGCCCGCAACTAAGCCCGAAACTACGGACTTCGGGCTTAGAGAGTAGCTCCCAGTTTCCTGTTGGTCCTACCCATGTTATAAGTAGTAAATCTTTAGTCTAACACCACAACAAAGATCCATCTGTTAGGGAGTAGGAAATAGCTATTTTTATAGCCAATTTTATGTTGTAGAAAAAAGGTTGGAATAAAACGAAAGTAATGTTTAAAATGTAGTTTTAATGGGAATGACCTCCAACATCAGCTACAACAATGTCTTAACATTATGTACTACGACGGGCATCACAATCCTATGTACTCAACGCAATCTTGCTGAACAATACTTTTGAAGACAACTAAATAGTCGACTCGAAAAATTTGTCTTTTTTTTCACTGGTAAAATGGAATAAAAAATATCTAGATATTATGTTTAATTGATTATTTATTTTTTACATGATTTTAATTTGACTTGAGTAATTTAATTACCTGCGCTTTCAAAGTGTATTTAGATTGACTTTTTGGTTAAAGAAACATTTGATTTATACCACTCGCTCAGTTTGATCGAATAGAACTTTTATTGATCAGTGAAACTGATCTCAGTCTTTTTTGACCTATTTCATTATCTTTTCGACCAATTTTTTATCGAGTCAACTATTTTGTTATCTATAATAAACAATAAAATATTAATAGTATAATATATTAATATTAAAAGAAAAACTGTAAAACTCATATTGCACTTTTATTTTTTGGGTAAAAATGAGATTCACCGATGACTTTCTAAATGAAATAAACTTTTGTGTTCACCACTTTTCGTATCAGTCAAAGTGCAAAAATAACAAAATATTTTGGTAAATTCCTTTTTACAATTCCTTTCCTTTCCGTCTTAACATTATATTTGGAGAACATCCGTTTCATTGTGATGAAAAAATACTCCAGATTATTTTCGTAACCTTGTTCACTGTATTTTTTTTTGTAAAAATATCCCACCAACCACTTGCAGCAGTAGTAGGCCCTAAAGGTCGTTGGTTAACAATTTTGTTTAGAGTAAATAAGAAGTAAATTAACAGAGTAAAAATAACAGACACAATAACAATTTTTCATAACACAAATGCTTAATACTGAAGTAATATACAGTTGAAAAACATTGTAGGTAATATCCATAACACTCATATAATCACGATGTCGCATCACTAAATCATAGACAATTTTGACCGGCCATTTTGAATGTCTTCAATTTCTATTACGATAAAAATTACAGTGAACAAATTACGTTCATACAAGCAATATTGCGGCTATAATATGATGAAGACAAGTGGCCTTATTTCTTAGGTAAATACTATACATAACATGGTAGGTGAAAAATTAAAAATAATATCATCGTGTGCAGATGGAATATAATATCCGGAATAACTAATCTTACAATAGGAATGCGCATAAACAAAGAATATTTGGTAATAAACTGCCACAGTGAATTAATAGGAGCAATTCAGACAATTTATAGGAAGACAACCTTAGGACTTTATTTTTGTTCTAAGTTCGAGAGCTAGATTTTTCTGTCCAATAAAATTACTTGATCAATATGACAAGCAAAAAATATGACGAGCAAAAAATATATTTGAGCAGGAACACTTAAAAAAAAAACAACGGGTTGCACTCCGGGAGTGCCGGCAGAAGTGAAAACTTGAACATTAACGTTGTGCAATTTTGATATTTTGGAATGGTTAGGGAATAATTTCGCACGAATTGCTTTAATTATCAGTATAAAAGTACTATCATTTATGTGGTAAAATACAATATTCATTTATTGCGCTTTCGTACACAAGCATGACAATTTATATTACATTAAATATTGAACACTAGAACTTTCCCTCCGTCTGACGAATTTTCGATCAGGTCACGTGTCCTGACGCGAGTTTAATATTTTTTACCCATCCCAAAAAGTGCACAACGCCGGCAAAGAAGTTTTCACATCAAAAAAAGAAAAAAGGTAAGTACCTATTCTTTTATATCATTCAGCAACTACATTTAAAAACAAAAAGTATCCTGCCCTGCTCCTATAAATTCACTGTGACGTCACTTAACAATAATTAGCGAAGAACTAAACGCATCGCTGCCCTCACCCATTGGACGTGCTTAATTATAAAAGGCAATCTTAACCTAAGGTAATTATTACTTTAATATAAAGTAAAGTTCGAGATATAATATATAATTGTCGGAGGCGACGCCGTTAGCTGTGTATGAGTTAAGCTAAGGATATGGATCAACATCTTCAATTTATTATTAAAATTGTTGAAAATACATCATATATTTTAGATTGTAGGTAAACCACTGGTTGCACTAACAAAAATATCACACCATAACATTTATATAATTCGATATATATATTAAAAAAAATCATTCCATTTCAACTTTTATCCTTAGCTTAACATACAAACATATAAATACTCGAATATTCATACAATTAGAATACGAATCGTTGCAATTAGCACTAGACCGTTATAATATATATTTTTATGTCTTTTGTACGAGAATTACGTCTACAAGTGCACAAACTGAACAGACAGAATAACATGGAATCCACAAAACATTTATTTTATCACACATTTTTTTTCTATTCATGCATTGCTGTTTCATCCTATCTATTAATCGGTCAAATTCGGATTTGAGCGATTAATAGAACAGGATCCAACGTTCAGAATAATCAGTTTAACTGAAACTGTTCTGATATTTTGAACTTTGAATGTAAACGACAACACTTAACGGTGTGTCGACCGATTAGAATAATCAAATCGAGTGTATCATGCAAGTTACAATAAAAAATAGCAGGCTTGTATATGTTCGAGGCGTGCAATAAAATCATTGCAGACGTAAGCATAGAATAAAACACAAAAGCAAATAGGTACGTGCGTTTGGCAGTTGCCTGTGGCTTGCGATACCCCATCGACTCACCAACTCACTGAACCATTTTAAATTTCCTGCAATTCAATCCACATTACCCACTTTTAAAAACCAACTCTCCATTATAAAAAGACATTTGATAAAGAAAAATCAAAGCGCATTCAACATTTAAGACACCGCACACATTCGACTTTTACATCAACAGACAAAAAATCGCAAGAAATCGTCACAACCGTTTCACATACACATTCTCATACTAAGATCACATTATCACTTTTACACTACAGTTTTTTTTAGTATGTTGATGCAAAAGCCTTGTTTCTTTTCTAGTTACCTTTCCCGTCGCTTGGCAGTCTTGTCACCGTCGCCGTGCCCTCTACGCTAGCGATCAACACCTAGTCTAGGACAACACTTAGTCTAACAACTATTTATTTCTAAACTACACGCATTCATTTGGCGATGTCGTTTGTCGCGGCTGGATGTGGGCTGATGCAGAATTTTATCAGGCTTCTAAATGCTTGGCGAGCAGGATTTATCTTGGTTTAATTTCAGAGTTAGAAAAGGACTGCCGTTTAGCCATTAGTATAATTGATTTGTCAGAAATAGAAAAAAGAAGTTAATAATAATTTTGAGAAAGTATTCGTTAACATTTGGAAACGTTGGTAGTAAAATTGTATTAACTAAGTTTATTTTCTCTATGCTTCTAAAGACAATTTTATATTCAAGTCTGTTTTATTATACCTTTAAAGAGTAAGAGGCAAGAGCAAGAGGGCAAGAGGTTGAAATGAAGTCTCTTCAGTTTTGTTTCTATATTGTGTGCCAAAAAAAAATGTTTTCTTTCTAAATAAATCATTCAAACTACAATAAAATCCTGCATCGACCCACAAAAACGACCAGTCAGAAACACAGCCATTATCCAGCCCGTTCTAAAATAACAACGTTTTCTACAAGCCGCTCTATGTTACACACAACTTTTTAGTTCAAGTCAATCTGGCGAACATCGAGATTGTAATAGAAGGAAAGATTACAACATGTACTTTTTTAGACAGGAGAGCGACCACACATTACACGGCACATATTGTGACAGAAGAAGGTTGGTTTGTTCATTTGTTAATTTTGTTTGTTCTAGTATCTAATAGTTGTTATTAAATATCTTTGACAGTCGTTATAGGTAGTCGAAAATCTGACAACTTTCTTGCTAAGGGGTAGGTACCGTATTAACCAGTTACTGGTTATTTTTTTAATGCTGGGAAATCATCAAATGAGTTCTTCAACTCTGGGTAGAGCGAAAGGGCGTGTCAGACTTTTACTGTGTAAAAGCCCTTTGCGTTCCAGGACCGCGATGACTCTTTCGAACAAATTCTGCAACTCTGGCAGGAACCAGTTACTGGTTTGTGGAGGTCCGATAGGCATTTGCTCCATGTAAAATACTGTAATTCAGCCATAGCTTAGACTGCAAGCCCATCCTAAAATAGGGAAAGGCTAGGCAAATGATCGAGTAAAGTTTTTCTATCTGCAAAGTCTGTAATGTGTGCCCGCTCTTATGCACGTTAGGACGGGTCTAGGAAAGACAATTTTATCATACAATTTCGTCACTATTTTACCATATATTTAAGTAGTATATTTTTAATCTTGCGTTTCGTCTCACAACACATATTTATGTTGTAAATAATTGAATACCGTTTTCGATACAAAAATATGAATTATTTTGTTAATAAATATACTTTGAAAGGAAGAACTTGAGGAAAATTGTGCGCACACTTGTGATTGTTTGCGGTTTGTGGTTGAGTTATAGACTCTTACTAAACGCAGTGATGAAGACCTATTTGTTAATGTCACCGGATAACTGTAAACTACGTAAGCTTACATAATATCTTGAGAGATTGCTGTCGCTGTCGATAAATTGTCAAATGAACATGTTCTGCAATTATCCGAATCAAAATCTTCTATTCTATAATATCTTCGTGCGTTCCGAGATTTTGTGGACTGATATAAACTGGCAACCAATCAGATCTCTGGTCTCCAATTTATCTGTTTTGGTGTGATCGTTAAATTGGAAACTTGGCCCCTCATTGGTCATTGTTTTCTCTGAATAGACCAATGAGAGCCTTGTTTTCAGGTTTAGTATCACACGAAAACGGATAAATTGTAGACTTGTGCCCTGATTGGTCGCGATTTTATGTCAGAAAACATTTTCTCGGAACGACTTGATTCGTAAAAAAGTATTTCAAATGTTCATTTGACAATTTACCGAGAGTTTACAAACTCCCTAGATACTCTTACTGAGTTTTTCGGTGACATTAACATAAGTCATACCTTCAATAAGTTTCTTGTATTTGTGGTTGAACATTGACCAAAGTTAAGTAGGTAACGGCCAGTAGATTTCCCACCACAACAATCGAACATTTAAACAATAGCAGCAACTCTTTATTAAAACACAATGAACTAAGAAATATTAGTAACAAAATATACAAGTCGCATTTTGTAGAATTGATGGGTTAGATTCGAATGGAAGCTCCCGTCATCCCATTCATGTCAGGGTACTTTCATGATGTGGCCATCAAATCGTTAATTCTACGATATGGCTACGACATACAACAAATAATATTATCATAACAAAAAAAAATAGTAAACGTGTAACTAAACCACAAACGCGCATTAAATATGTACTAGAAGTAGTTAGTAAAGTGAGAGAGTGCAGGAGACAGACAAACACGAGAACACAACACATAGATAAGATGCAGACAGTAACACGTAATTGACACCATAGCACATTAATACGCGAGACGTACAAACTTTGCTGGAGCTCCGAACGCACGTAAACTATAGAACGTACTGAACACGTAAAAAATGGATGATTGGCTGAAAAATGAGCCTGAAGAAAAACTGCTAATTGATGGGATAACACGCATCCGTAAAGCCAAAATAGTAAATATGATTCTGACTATGCCCTTGCATGATGAACCTTTATATGGGTGCTGTGAAATCGATGAAAAGATTAATTTAATAGTCATTTTTGGGGCTGAACAAACAATCTTGGGGTTGAACACCACTATAATTTCGGGTGATAATTTAATTCAAAACTGAAACGATGATGATACGGTGCGTGCGGAGCTCCCAACACTTAAACACTATTCGTTTTATGAAGCGAGCACAACGCGGTAGGAATATCCGTTTAGTAGAGTGAATGATAGGATTCGAGAACAAAGCTTACACAATCTAGATACTATGACAATGTACAATTGGGTTAAAATTTTCATTTAAATCATCAGTAATTTAGGCAGTTTGACAGTAACTGGGAAGCATTTGTACTCAAATACCATCGAACACAGATTTTTTTTCGATATAGATTTGTATTTATTAGTAAATATATATTTGAGTGCAAGAACAGTTCGGAAGGTAGTGAGAACACAGAAAGGCAATGAGCTAAGAAGAAAGGAAAATTACTTGCACGCTTAGGATTAAATCTAGGAAATTTTGTCTAGTTCGAAAAAATTAAATTAGACTCTTTCGAACGGAACTCAGCTGCATCCAATATATTTAGTTGGGAAAAGGCTAGGCATATACATAAAGCTTAGGGGAAATAATTAAAATATTGATGCTTTTATAATTAACCTTGCAGGTAAAAATATTGTTTGGCTTTAGTATAATTAATTTATCTTTTTACTAAATTATTATTTTAAAAGACATTTTGAAACAGAACTATGTTTTAAAATACTTTCAATATATTATGTTAGTATAGCGATAAAGGAGGTACAGGGTCTAAGCGTGCAAGTACAAAGATCGGAAGGAAGTTAAAATCCGTTTCATATAATAATACGTCTAAGGCTCCCCTGATATGTATACAGGCCGTATATAAAAATAAACAGCTCTACACTTATACAACAATGTTATAATATCAACTTATTTTATAGCTGTCGTGAGGACGTTTGATGATGTTTTTTTTTCATATCACGACAGTTCTGTGATCCCACCATGTAAAAACTATCGGAAACTCAACAGCTTCTTGCTCCACGTTGTAAAGATAAAAAAAATACATTGTCGTTATTTTTTATTAAAAACTCACACCAATTTTTTTGAGTTCTCTACTTGCCAACTAAAATATTATTATTTTAAGAGTTCAAATTTTAAAAATAGCTACCGTTGTTTTTTTATTACACAAAATGACAGCCGTCAAACATTTGGTGTTTGATAGCTGTCATTTTGTAGATGTGTCTAACACTAAAGCTGCAACGAGACCGATGGTGCTTACAAAGCGGGACAGTCTTTCGCATCATTGCCTTCAAGTGTCGCAGGACATAACACAGATAATATACAACCACTACCATATTGTCATTTATTATAAACCTTCAACAAGCAGTGTGCCTTAGCTACGCTACACTGGGCGAGTAAGCTTACTTAATGCAACTACATATACTATCAATATGTATATACTTATTACTCAATACCTTTGCACCAGTCTCCATACGATATATATCAAAATATATACACTTAACCCTTACCTTACTTACAAAAAAACTCAATTACACGGAAAACATAATAATCACAGCGTCCGAAATCACAAAAACTTTGAAAATAAACCGACTTTTTTCCTTCAATATTAAAATGTTAAGTGTCTTAAATACATGAGATCCTCGTTATAAAAATATCATCTAAAATATAGCAAAATATATATAATTAAAAATATACTATCACTATAGCTAGCAACATTAACAATATTGAACGTTAAGCAATATGTTTCCTAAAAAAGTTTCCAATCAGATTTTGGGGTTGCCAGAAAGGAGATTATTTTATAAGAATGGCAACACATAACTCGTGACGTAATCACAAAATGTTGGAACTTGGTCTGTGTGTCTGTTACAGTTTTATGGAAATGTTTTCAGAATAAAACGTTCCAGCATATGTTCTTAAAATGCTTGTAATCTGTAACTGACACCAGAGCCAAGCAGTTAAATGTTGCCATTCTTAAAAACTACAATATCAAATAAAGAGTCCGTGTCAGACTTACGGCGAATTCGTGTAAATGTATAAAAAGTAAATGCAAGCATCAGTTCTTACAAACAAATGTGTACAATATTATAGCGAACACTACGTAATTCTTATTTGTATATGGCAACCACCACTACGGTTTAACACGAAACGCTTACAAAACTAGAATTAATGATCTCTCTCAGTGATTAGTTATAAGCTTATTAATTTGCTTTTACTGGCGTCTCCGTTTCTCTAAAGTTGAACTATTTATTTTTCATATAAACTTTTTATCCATACATCTTTCAAGGGATAACTTTACTACATTCCACAGACATTTAAAAACAAAAGAAAATCTACAGAAAACAATCTTACTTTTCATTTTGACAGCTGTCAAAAATGACGTTGACAACTGTCACTCAAACACTTTTAGTGAGCAGTTTTACATTTATAATTGACATGCAGATTTACAAATATACATTAGAGTCTACGGGCATTATACAAGGGAGTTATTATAAGCAAAGATTGTCACAACTTTAGAGAAACTTGAGAGCCTAAATAACCTGGCTACCCTATCGCTCCGATTGGCTAACGAAACGAAACTCATGCGTTTTGATATGTCCATCTTTACCCTAGCGTTTGGCAGTCGTTTTCAAATATCGCTGGAGGAAACCAGCACACATTTACAAACTTTGAAGCTGGCAATATTTTTCTTTGGTATTTTTTATTGGCATATTGCACAAATGACTAGACATTGTTACACTACAACACTGAAAATTATGTTATCTTCATTTTTTTTGATCGTTCAGTCTGTGTACCATTCAGCGATACTTTAAAACATACTCGTCCAACCAAAATGTACCCACATTTTGGTGTTACAGACTCTGTGATGGGAATGAAAGCGTCGTCAAAGCAGTAAATTGAGCTTTTCTTTGAGAGCAAGCATTGGTCACACTCATTGCGAGACTTTTCCAAATGCTTCTTAATCTCTAATGTTTGTGACCAAAATGACGTTGTTCTAACAAAAATGACCACGTTACTGTCGGTCCACAGCCAACATTTGCGGTGGTGAGTTTGTCTCATTCAACGATTCGTTATAAGTAGTCCAAACTTTAACGCTTTTATCGACCACCACAGTTCTGTCGTGGGAGGCCCACGATCATGACAACAGGCCGGAATCGGTGCGATAGAATATCCTAAGGTTAAGTATTGACGAAAATCAAACCCGCCTCGGCTTCCCGGGGCCGGGACACTCCGCCGACTTGATGATGGAGGACGCCAGCGGCTCGCGCGCCCGGATGGGGTCCATCTCCATAAACCCGGGGTTCAGGATTATGTTAGGCACTAGTTCCATCACGTCTTGATCCTCGACGTAGTCTTTAGGGCGAAGGACAGGGCGGGGAAGTTAGTATACATACCGTCACCGAGTGTGTGTGTTTGTTTGTTAGTGTGCGGCCCCGCAGTCCAAGCGTGCGTTCCAAGCGAGTGCGATAGAGGGGAAAGAAGAAAAAAATCTCGAATGAATAAAAAATTGGCAGATACTGGCGTTCTTCGTTATTAAAAGATTATGCAAAAGTCATGCGGATAGATCGAAGAGTGGAAATTCGCTCGGATTTCGTCTTTATCAGCATATATTAAAGAGCTATTTTCTAATGTCTACTTTATGACAGCAAAATCGAAGAGACGCAGTAATACTCGACATATTTTGCTGTTTTATAGACGAATTTCATATTTGGAACGGCGACCAAAGTCTTTGGCAAGGAAAGATATGTTTAAATAGATATGAAATTCGTCTTTAGGTAGTATAATGCACTTGTGCGCTATGCCAAGCCACTTTCTTGATTAAAGATCGTCTAAAATGTCAAAAATCTAATTACTATTTGTTAATAAGCAAGTAGTAAGTCGGCATTAGAGCTCTAATCATATTGCTTTATGGTAGTCGTTACGATAGTTCTAACAGGGCACATTTGTATCGTACAAGCACTGCACATTATATAATTTGGTCAGAAATAAAAATATTATGCTTTGGATTCAGAGTTCATATCGAGTAACAGGTATATATAGTACGATGATGCAAATAGCCCTGTTTTATAAAACGTTTGTCTAATTATTATAAAAAAAACATGTAAACGGTATCACTCCCGTATGCGTATTAGCGAGTTGTCAATTTCTATATATTTATAATTTAGAACTTATAAATATTAATCTACTGTATTTTTCGGAAATTATTTTATTATAGTACATTAATTAAATTCTTATGTGTGTTTGCTGACGCAGTCCTAGATGTTATCTATAAAATATCGAATTTATTTTCAAACAGGTCAGAAATCTGATCCTTCAGAAAAGTATTTTTATGGATTTCATGTTAATCTGTCACTTAATTTATATTCTTTAAGTGCTTAAATTTAGTTTTATTGTGCATTTTATGCGATATAATAGCATATTTAATTTTAGAAGCCTACCTAAGCAAGTTCTACTGTAGTTTGTTATAATAACAAGCAGTAGATATAAAAGTGGTCCTATATAGTAGTTACAGTGGTCCTATAGAATAGTTACAGTGGTCCTATAGAATAGTTACAGTGGTCCTATAGAATAGTTATAGTGGTCCTGAAGTCATCACAAGATATAGTGCACGTATATTATATTTATATTGAAATGTGGCTATATCTTTTAAATATTTATTATTTTAAGAAGGCAAGATTATATTTATCGTTTAGTTTTTAACTATTATTTAAATAGAAGCTTTAATAAAATTGTAACAGTTTTAAACTTTAAGTAATAATTTAAAAGTAATATTTATTATAAGTAAATGTTTGTTATAAAATGTCTGTAAATATTTGTAATAGTAAAACAATATCTTGTTTAAACTAACAATATTTCCAAGGAATGATTAATTATTTGGATTATATATCACAAAAGAATTAAAATCACAAATAAACTACATATAATGTATAAACAAAAAGTTTTGGCAAGAATAATAATTGTAATCTACTTAGCGGTAAAGCTTTCTTTATTCCTACATCTAATCGCTTTTTATACTAATTATAAAATACTTACTTTTATAATAGATTCAAATGCCTTAAATCCTACGGAATATAGAATAGTAGGTAAATATTCTTTTATACTCCTTAATTATATTAATAATATATAAAGAGCGCGATTTTTTTATATTTAAAAAAATATTGTAACGAGGTAAATGAGTTCTTATTATACTCAAATATAACTTATTAGTAGGATGTTATACCAATCAATATATTTGAAAATTATTAAATATATGAAACTAAATAAGTTGATATACTTTTAAATTGAATAATATCTGTTTTTTTTTATTTTTAACAGTTTTTGTCTTTTTATTTTTAAAGCTGCATTATTATTGCAAAAATGTTTTGTTTAAAGCATTGAATATTTTTTTATTGTTAAATTTGTGATGTTAACACAGCCTTTTAACAAGAATGGCAAATACTTAATTAAAATAATGAAAATAGTTGATCAGCAATTCTTATACGATGGCTATAACTGCATTTCAACTACATAGTTATAGCACAGTTCTATTGTTATAATTGACGTCCTGTAGTTATTGGTCCGTATACTAATGTTTAGTCAGAGAGTAACCCAGTATTTCGCTTACTTTAATTGACCTGATTTTGGGTAATCTTGGAAACAGAAATGAAAAAAAATATATATATATATATATATACATATACATATATATATATATATATATATACATATATATAAAAGAAATAATAAAAAAAAAATTGTAAGTTAAACTCACTTTTTATAATTTCCTTATCAACCCATAAAGAGCTTTATAACGAAGACTGAGTGTGAGAGACATCTCTGGGTATCGTTCATGCTCTAAATTCTGTTTCTTTTAATTTTTATTATTGATAGGTTCGCGTTTGACCGCTATCTCACCTGACGATAAGCGATGATGTGGTCGAGCATGCTTGCCTAGAAGTAACCTATTCAATCTTGACTTCATTTGATATCTGTACACACAGGGAAAGTAGTTTTTCGGACGGGTTGAGTGTTCACGAATTACTGAGTATACTTTCCGACAACCTACCTAATATAATACCTACAATATATTCAATACTCAGCAATATTACAGCAAATAGGTAACTACTTAAAGCGAGATTCAATCGATTGCTTTTTTGGTTTTACTGTTTTATTAATAATAGTATAATATCATAATAATTTACTTATGCATAGCACCAATCGCATAGCGTAGAAACTCTAATGAACGCTTCAAAATGTATATTTTTGTACCATTTGTTTATTTTATACAAATCTAATCTATTTAATTAAATATTAATTTTGGAAGATTTTTTGTTTATTATTTATTTGAAAATTGGCACTAATTTTATACTTTTATTGTTTTTTAATATTTTATATTTATTATTAAAAATCCAAGCTGTGCGCCGAAAGTTGTAAAATTGTGCTTTAAAAGGTCTAAGAATTTATTATTAATATACTACTTTATTATGCTCTTTTTAAAGTCTAAGCGTTTCAATTATTGCAACAATAGGAATAATCTCAATTCCATAAAAAGTTTAAAATTCAATCGAATTTTCGAACTGCAATTGGCGACATTGCCGACCATTCGGCTGAAATTCTTATAAATATAATATTTAATAAACGAACTCCTACTCTTCTATTCATTAGATGCATAATATCCTTCGCCTTATAATGGTCACCTGACCGTACTACTCGTACCATTCCACTTAACATTATTATTGTTCTTCTGTATTGGATACTTTTCATCAAGCTTATATTTATTATAAATACGAATCAATATGAACTTTTCATTATTTCTAGTGGCTTAATATCAATCGATTCTGAATTGTTATTAAATCGAACAAAATTGTACAATGCTCGCATGACCGATCAGTGAATATTTGAATAAATATCTAATCTAATGTTCAATTTAATTTTATCAATGGAATGACAGTTTTTACTTATTTGAGCGCTAAAATCGTAGAGTTATCGTCAGTCGAATCATTTGAACGCTTGAGCTTTAACTTCATCAATGATAGAATATTCGAAATTTCATTGACTTTTTCAATGAGCGATCATTCGATGAAACGATCAAGAGATGTAGAAACGCGCGAATCAACACTCGAGCAACCACCGAATATACGATCAAATTTTCAAACGCGCTAAACCTAACTTTATCAATGACCGAATAGACCGAGTATATTCAACAGTGTTAAGACGCGCCAATTTACCAAGAACTGTTAAGGCGCGCCAATTTCAAACAGTAAAGACGCGCAAATTTAACACTCGATAAAAAGCTCAACCGTTCAAACTGGCGAAGACTCGACGAAACTAAACCAGTCACGCTCGCATGCACCGCGTCGCGCGTGTCGCGCTAACCCCACATGAAGTAGAGGCGCGGCAGCGGCTTGTGCTAGGGCGCGGGCTCACCGTGGCGCCGCCACTCGCGGCACAGCACGCAGCACGTGCCGGCCGCCAGCACCACCAGCGTGCCCATCACCACGCACACCGCCGCCACCCACGTGCGCGTGTCGAACTGCTCCGCGCCCGAGAAGAAGTGCTTGTACAGTTCTGAAATATTAACACCAAGCATCACTTGAATTTGGCTGTCAGAAATAGACGTTAGGCGATTTGTTTTATAATATTTCAGTATCAAGTTTGATTAGGAAAGTAAAAAATCCGATTGAAGCTACTAGCTGGTTATTGTTCAGATGAGCACCGAGAAATCTAGTATTTATAGTATATTTTGTCTTTAGTATCTGCTTATCCTTGTCGTATCTCACCATCAAAAAGGCAACGTTACGCATGAATCAAAAGGAGACTAAACCAACTGGCGCCCACCGTGGGACCATCTTATTGGGCGCCAATAGAAACAAGCTTTAAAAATAACAGTAACCCATTGTGTAAACTACACAAAACCTCACGCTTCCGTTAATTTACGAACATATAGCGTAATCACTAGCAGTTCAGTCAGAACATCAAAAGGTAAGGTCCGCTTGTATTCATCTGTGTGCGTAGAGTATTAAATAAATAAATATCGACTCAACTGGTTATCCAAAAATTTTGCGTCTACACTGGGACTACTTTGTTGGGCGCTAATAGTTACAAGCCATCATAATGACAGTTACTAATTATGAGTAAAATTTATATGACACTCCAATCATTCAAAGTTTCAATAAAAACGTGGCACCAAATATTGGCGCCCACCTTGGGTCCACATTGTTGGGCGCCAGTTTTGACAAGCGATTATAACCATAATTCGTGATCGTGTAATTTTTTTTTTGTATCAGTTATTGATTACATGCATGCAATAAAAATCACAAAGACGATCTGGATGCCACAAAGTCTAGTGAGCAAATGTACTACCCCTAATAATATCGATGCCTAGTTGGGACCACTTCGTTTCGGTTATTTGCACATTTTGCTATGGAGTAATGACTTACCAGCCTCCTGGTCACTGTACAGCGTTGTAGCAAGCACTTCTACTGGTGGCCCCGGCCCCAGAGCATTGGTCGCCCACACCCTGAACCAGTAGGACGCATTCGTGTCTAGGTGATACACGTCTACCTGGCGCTGGAAATTTATAGAAAAGAAACCTTTAACTTAAAGGCCTTAGGCCTTACGAGTTTTTAACGTATGCGTACGCTCATGTCAAATCAAATTCAAAAGAAAGAAAATTCAATGCTACTTGTCTTCAACATCTGCAGTCGTAAATAATAAAATCTGTTTTTACCGAATTAGGACTGATATGGTTGGGGCTGATAGGCCTCCAAGGCTCCAGGGTGCCGTTGACAGGCGCCGCTGAGCGATATTGTGCGGTGAAGTCTATGATGGGATGGCCGCCATCGCCGGCCACGTTCCACAGGATTAAAGCCAGGATGGTGGACGCGTGGACTGTCACGTTCACCAGCGGTGGCGGCTCCGCTGAAAAAAATAAAATAAAAAAGATTAGGGAAGAATGAAGCAGCAGCAGTTAATGGGTTGTGGAGGTCTCCACGTAAAATACTGGTATTCAGCTGAATCCGGTTTTTAGTTGTGAAAAGGCTAGGCAGATGATGATGAGGTAAGGACGAATGGAGATATGTTGCGCCGACACCAAATAAATTAAAATAAGGGCAAGAGAAAGATGATGAATTGATTGGATGAACCAGCGCTGTGGCTCTGATGATTCTGGAACTCGTACGCGAGACAGCGTACGAGTCCCAGAGTCATGCTGAGCGAAGGCCGTTTTGCGCGGATTTATGACGCATATCTTCCCACCTTGCACAACTAATACATTTTGTTTTTAACGTTATGTTCTTTCAATGGTTTTTTTTTCATACTTGGCGCCAATAAGCTCTTTTTCTTTCTTTATTTTCTCTCTTATTTGGACACATTTGAAAATAAAATAGAAACTAAAACTGCCTGTGAACAGAACAATAAAAGTGTCTCTGAGATTCCTATTATGCTTTGGCCACAAGACAACACAAGTGCCTCTTGGCCACTTGCCTTTCTTGGAACACAAGAACTTTTACTTAAGAGTGGGAATCTAAAACCTTGTTTTAGTTATTTTATATTTGATACAAGAATTACCATTTTCTATTACTTATTCGTGTGTTATAGAAAGTTTAAGCATAACAAAACAAAAAAGGCAGTGAGCCCATAAGTAATGTCTGTGTTGTTTTTATTCAAATATACGCTCCTCAGCTAAGGAATAAATATTAAGTTAACGTGATTTGCAATTCAAAGATTAATATTATGACAGTCCCTTGCCAATTCATCTATGAAAATATTATGTATGTGCGGAAAAATCGTCATCTTTTTAGTAAAATTAGTGATAGACATAATTTTAATACTAGAAATAAAGACAAATTAGATCAACCATTTTTTAGATTAGCTAAAGTCCACAGTTCTTTCATGGGGTATTGTGTTAAATGTTACAATAAGATACCTTCTGACATATTAAAACAAAATGAAGGAAAATTTAAAACTTATGTTAAAAGTACACTTTGTAAACAAGCATATTACAAATTAGAAGATTACATTCAGGATAAGAATGCTTGGAAACATGCTGGTCCTGCTCCATAGGACAATCAAGGGTGTAGACAAAATCCAACTGGTTGATCTATGTATTAACTTTATAGATATACTGTTCCTTTTTTTGTGTTTCTATTTTTCTGTTGACTCACACACTGTTTAATTAATGGTTCCAATGTTTGTAAATATGTGAGTACCATTTACCTAAATTTCTTTAGAAAATGAATAAGTTTACCTCTACTGGTGATACTTTGTTCTTATAAGTAGCATACTCTGGGTGCATCGTCCTCACATAATATTAAATTAATTTTTGTATACCAAATTTTGTAAATCATTATTTGAAAAGAGTAACTATGGAGTTTCTTGTCCGTTCTTCTCCATAAGAATCTACCTTTCCGAATGGACAGTAGAGTCACTTTATTAATGTAATTCTATTATTTTTACTGAACTGTAAACGATGACGTTCAAAAGTGCCGTTTAATGGCCTAATTGAAATAAACGTTTTGACTTTTGACTTTTTTTGAAAGCGAGTTATTCTAGCCTCATTGTAACGAAATAATTTAAACGTAATTCTGTTGATATTCCTACTGTAATGGCTGTAGTCTCGTATCTGGGACACATTTCCCGGTCCGAACAAAGAAAATTATGATGTCCAGTGTCCACCAAACACAGTATGGTGGCATCATCTTGTCAACATCAAACAAATTGCTTGCTAGGCCAAGCGTGATGATTTTCGTTATTTCACAGTTACTATATAATGACATGCCACATCGACAACAGCCCAAAAGCGAGCTATTGGAACATCAGAGTTTAGAAGGGAATCGCCCTACGGTGTTTTAACAAAATAATGTTGAATCTCCCTAAAATAACCATCAACGCATAATGGTGTGAAATTATTTCGAAAACTGTTTCAAATCGCGGTTGCGTTCTAATAAATCTGTAATGTGCATTTACTGTGTTAAATGTAGCTTAGCCTTTTGTTTGGATTTATTAAAGTTATAATTAGAATTTATCACTTGATTATTTTTTCGCAAATAGTTATTTTTGAAATGTATTTTTGTTTGCAAATTGGTTTCAGACCAGTGTGCAGTGGCAAGCAAATGGTAAATCTGTGGTAGCATGAGCACTACCAGCACTATAAAACCAACTTAACTTCGGAACGAGGAGTTATTTCAGCGCTCATACATTTTAATCAACCTAGGACCCC
Source organism: Mamestra configurata (assembly GCA_002192655.3). NCBI lineage: Eukaryota > Metazoa > Arthropoda > Insecta > Lepidoptera > Noctuidae > Mamestra > Mamestra configurata. Next base: position 66,801 of record NDFZ01005430.1, read on the forward strand.
AAAATCTACACCCACGTATGACCAAAGAAGGCTTTCTTAATTTATTCAGTACTATGTTTTGCCAGCGGCTTCGCCCGCGTGATGTCGAAAACTATCACAAGAAGAACATACAACCGGGATGAAAAGAATCCCATGTCTTATTCCGGGACATGGCTTACCCGTGTGCCAAGTTTCAGCCTAATTCGTGCAGCCGTTAAATCGTGAGAGGTAACAAATAAACACGCTGGCTAGTAGGCAACTATGGAGTTTCTTGTACGTTCTTCTCCATAAGAATCTACTTTTTGCGAATGTCAACAGTTTGAAATTAAAATATTATAGGGACTCTTTCCTATGATATTTTAATTTCAAACTGTAAATTTGACGTTCAAAAGTGCCTTTTAATGGTCTAGTTGAAATAAATGAATTGACTTCGACTTTGGCTAGTATGGGGTCTAATATTCTAAGGACTGAACGAGTATGCGAGACAGATTAATGAAACCTGGAAGGTAATGTAACTTCCTCCAGATAGCCAGCGTTACATAAGTGGTGCTGTCAACGTGATGAAATGAATGAATCAGGATAGGCTTTTGTCTAGCAGAGAGACAATATATGCTAACATGACATCCAGTGGAACCATGTTTTCTATAGAGAATGCTCTTATTTGGCAGACAACACTGCAACATCTGATAGAATAGAGTAAAAAAATCTTTATCGTATAACATCATGAAAATTACAATAGAAGCTTAAGTAATAGACGCATTATTTTACATATAACATTTGGATAGATATAATGGATCTTACATGGTAATCTCGGTTTGCTGGTTTTGTAGATCTTCTGACTGACATATTTTAATTACCTGGAGCCCAAATTTAGGGCAAAATAATTGACGTGACTTTGAGGCACCCAGCTCGTGCAAACATCCTCAAAACCGCACGTACATCAGTAAGTAATGACATAAAACCACGCTTCAGCGAGCAGCGTGTGAATGCGCCGCTGGAGATAAAATCTCCGACATTTTAATTTAGAGCGAAGTCGAGTACACGTGCACAAAGCGTCCGAGCGTCGTTTATTGGAGGCATAGCGACACATTGCATTGCTTCTGCGTACTTTAACTTCAATGACCATTGTCCGTCTTTGTACATAGATAGAGAACTACAAATTGGATTTGTCTGATTAAGTTAATGGAATTTCTGCCAAATCTGTAATGAAAGTCGCATTCTCATTTGTGCCTAGATTTCCTTAATGGTTTCTTCAGGGATTGAGGAAATCCTTTTAGGCCGTGGGAATCCTTTCGATGAGGTGACACTTGAGGGTGGCCTATGATCAGCAGTGGACGTCTTTCGACTGAAATGATGGTGATGATGAGGATACCCGGAGACAAAGGCGTTCTCAGCATAGAAAGCTCTGAGGCTGAACTTTTTGTGCCAAAAAGGGGGCCACGCTTATAGCGGCATTAGCTCCTCAATGGTGCAGGTGTAAGAGCCAACATTTCGAAGTAACATTTTATTTACTTCCATTTTAAATTTTTTTTGAGCCCAAACAATTTGCCATCAAGGTTGCACGTCTCTTGCTTGCAAGCGTCCAACTAGTATTAAATTATATTTGGCATTTAAGCGGAATGCAGCCCACGATTTTCTCCACAAAAGACTAGTTTGTGAGTACGTGATACGAAAACCGTGCGTTGTTTACCATTCCATATTATGAAGGAACATAAAAACGGCGGCTTGCTTGCTAATGAGCAAACCTGTTTGGATTAAATGAATGAAAAAAATGAAAAGGTAAATGATGAGTACGAGAACATGGAGCTTGTCAATACCGAAATTAAGATCAAGTGCTTGACTGATTTTAAAATATGAATCAAAGAGATATCAATTGACCTATTCATAAATACGGGAGCTCATTTGGCATTTAAGCCAGGATTTTGAGAGTGCAATAAGGAGACCGCTTGGACAAAAGTATACAGGTGATAAGAGTCAGTAATTTTAGCCGACAGAATACATACAAGTAGTGTTAAAAGTAAAACATATAATAATGTTTGAGGGCCAGCTGGATCGAAGAAATAAAATATAAATAACTTGAGAGTACTCCCGTAAACGCCAAGTGGTAATAAGTTTCTCGCGACCCTTAACACCTACGACTGTTATAAAGTCTCTTACTACTTAGTCCTAAATCGAGCTGTTATATATAAGTTTTAGAAGTACAAAGATGATGAACACTGTTTTAACCTTAAGGTTTTTATTTGAAGTATATTATCTCTCTTACACACTGTATACGTAAAAGTAGCAATGGACAGGACTTAAAAAACTCATGCAAATTCATGAAGGTGGAATAATGGAGGATAACGGCAAACGTATTCAAATGGCTTCCTAAGGACTGAAAGAAAGACATCAATAGACTTATCTACCCTTGAATAAAATTATTTACAAGTTGCCATTACATTGAAACGATATAGTCAAGACTGTTACAGACATTGACTTGATCTCCAAATCGAAGACAACAAAGAATTACGTCTTAAATATTGCTGAAGTGTCGAAAGCTATTATTGTCGATCCGATCTCATAGGAACGAAAACTGTGGCTTAATTACAAAGCCACAGTTTTCGTTCCTATTTTAGAACCCATGAAGTGAAACAAATTAAATAAATCCACAATCAACCGGTACAATAAAAACAAGCAATCTAATTTTTTAAATTGTTTTTTTTTGGGACCCATTTGAGTCATTCGACCCATATAAACTATTTCAAACAATAGCAAATCGCGTGCAGCTAATCTCAACACGTTTCACCCCTGACATAAAACAATAAAATCCGGGCAGCCCCAGCCAAGCCGTCTGTCGCTGGCTCGCGGAGTGCGTCAGTCAAAATATTCCTCTATGTATATACTCCAGTCGCGTGTTTATTAACAATAAAATGCTACACGTGATATAATGTAGCCGGCTGATATGCACGTCAGCGCCACAGGGTTGGCAAGACGTGTAATTAGCTATACTTTACGGTTTTTTGACGACTTCCGTTGTTCCGTCTACTTTCGTATGTTCTTGAGTTAACGAAAGCATTCTATATTATACATCTTGGGACAACTGTTATAAGAGTATTGTCGTCTTCGATTTGACTCACTCCAAACCAAATATAATTATGAATTACTATTACCATATCCCCGCGGGATTGTTCGAAAGCGTTACAGCATTTGAGGGAACACGGATGGGTTTAAGTCAGTACATAAGAGTCTGACACTCCCTCTCGCTCCAACCAGAGTGCTAGGAGTCATTTGATGATTTCCTATCCATAATAAAGGTACTATCTACCCCAGCAACCTTGTCGAAAAAAATTGAAAACGGCAATATAATTAATTATACTGCTTGTGCTATGTTTCTGATTGTCAATTTATAGCTTCCTTTGTCGCTGATACTATATTGATTGTATACTTCAAGCGAATCGGATCATTAATCAATATACAGCTTCTGTCGTTTCTCCCTGCGATGTTATACAATAGGTAGGGTGTTGGACATGCTCGCTCCTCGCCCAGAATCCTTAATGAGGAAACAATGAAAGCATATTAATGACTAGCGGACGTCACGCGGTTTCACCCGCGTAGTTCCCGTTCCCGTGGGAGTATGGGGATAAAATATAGCCTATGTTACTAGCTGATAATGTAGCTATCCATTGCTGAAAGAATTTTTCAAATCGGTCCAGTAGTTGTTAAGTTTATTCGTTACATACAAACATACAAATCTTTCGTCTTTATAATATTAGTGTAGATGTACCCGAGCAGATCGATGGTCGACTTAACGGTATGGAATTGGGTTCAGAGCGACGCTACATCTCAAGTAAAATTACGTCTTTAGATATTATAGTGTGGAGGAGCTCGCGAGTAAACAGCCACACGGGTCGATCTTCAAGGTTAAGCAATGCTTGCCGAGGTCGTTCTTTGGATGGGTGACCATCTTAGAATACCGAGACTACTCCGTGCTTCGGGAAGCATGTTAAGCGGTTGGTCTCGGCTATCATTTGGCAGTCGTTACGGATTGAAAAACACCAGCCTTGCCAAGAAGTACCATGTTACCCAGTTACTGGAAGCCGACCTCAATATAGTCGGGAAAATACTGCGGCAGATGTGGACATACTATAATGTGAAATGATGGTCCAAAGAAATGATACAAAACTATTTTACAAAAAAATACAACCGACTACCAAAATTAAAGTTATTTGATACTTTGAAGTGTTTTTTTTTTTTTTGGAAATCGGTTGTATTTTTTTTTTCCATTTTATTGGCACCTTACAATACCACTGGAAAACACGCAATTTCGTCTACTTACTTGGATGATATATTTTCTATTTCCTCCAGCTATTTTTATTTAAAAACCAAAGTACTGATGAAGTTTCTATGGGAACAATCGGAACATATATCGAATCACACGAAAAAAATATATTTTTCAAATCGGGTCATACATGTCGGAGATATGAGGTAACAAACGAAGAAAAAAAAATACAATCGAATTGAAAACCTCCTCCTTTTTTTGAAGTCTGTAAAAAAGTAATATTCAATCTTGAGTTGAGGACCTTCCTAACTATAGTGCGAATTTTAAGTAAAGAGTGAAGGGTTTTGCAACCACAATCCCCTTTTACAGGGGTCGACCACGTCGCGAAACCCTAATGAGGTTGTAATCCTATTAGAGGTCGGCTGAAGGCGTTAAAAAGACAAAGTGGCTTATATTGAGAACACGAAAGAAAATCTCGTAAACAAAGAAAAACGAAAAACCTGCAGAAAAACGAACTCAATAGACTGTTTCACATGAAGACTCTAGTGAGCGCTATATCAAATTTCCTGTGACCTAATCGACCTAATAAAATCTAAGATGCTTTCTGGATCAAGGCAAACCCAACGACACTTTACTGCTTCAAATTGGTTTCGTAATTTAAACTGTACTAGGTACAGTCAGCGACAAAATTCGATGAGCATCTAAAAGTTTTAAAAGTCGTCAACCTTTGGGCACAGAATGCGGTAGTCAAACCAATTTTACAAAATTCAGTTTTTAGACATTTTTCTTTTTATTTAAAAATAAACATCTTCAATCGAAAAGTTCGTTTATGTTTTCAAAATAAAATTGTTCTATTACCAAATAATTCTGGACGACAGTAAATTCCAAATTCAAAACAGAATTCCTGCTTTATCAAAAAATATTTTACTAAATGAATTAATAATCTTCTGCGTTGAAAACAATGGTCAAAATTGCACGACTCTATTATTGCCCTTATTGACATGGTTTATATAATATTTTAAAACGTCCTAAGTGCACCATGTGAATAACAAAAAATGTTTAAAGTTAACCGATTTTTGAATCATTGATCTTTTTACCGCATATTTTGACCAAAGCTGGTCAGTGACTATTGATGTTTTCGGTGTTGACAATTTTTGTTGCTTTGTACTTGCTCATCGAATATTGTCGCTGAATGTACCGTTCACATACTCTGCAAGATTCACAACCCTTTGGATATGCCGTAGTCAGGTAGAAACCTACACTTTGTATATCAATGAAACCTGAGCGTAGGCTGTTTGTTTTGTAACCAGAATTCCAAGCTTCCGTCCCTATCCGATACCTGTGGTCCCTTCGCTTCCCAACTATGTCCGAAAACCGGGCGATGGAGCCGTGCGTTTACACTACCCAAATATTTGTCCAATATGTCTGTTAAATGTCGTTGTAGGTATTGATCTGCGGGATAGGCTAGACATCCAATTAACATAGTAAACAAGACTAGTACGAGAACGGCTAGACTCTAGAGTGTTTAATGGAAGCGAGGGATTAGAGACTTTATAAACGTTTGTTAATGTGTTGTTAAGACTGGGAAGTCGTTTATTTTGGATGGGTTGTAGTTTTAATTTTTTTTATTTAATATGGGTTTGCTCTTGACTCTAGTCTAGGTCATAGACGACAGAGACAAAGTCGACGATGGAGCGAGCTTACCCAGAAGAAGCCTGTTCACTTTAATTTTGAAGAGATTAGGGTTGTATGCGTTCGGAAACACAGACGCAGGCAGAGAGTTCCACTCCTTTGCTGTGCGCATTATAAAAGACGTTTGGAAACGTTTATTGCGAATTGGTGGAATAGCAACAAGGTAGGGATGGTAACTTGCAGTGCGTCTAGATGTCCGATGGTAGAAGGGGCCGGTGGGATGAGGTCGTGGAGTTCCTGGACACTCTCCCCGAATTGTGATTTTCGGCTTCGATAATGTGGGTTCAACGACCAGTAGCGGTAACCTTCTACTAAACGGACATGAGTTTGCTGATAGAGACCCACGTAATGGCGTAAAGAAAACTTGCGGTGATCTCTACGCTTGCCAATTTTAGCAAACCGTTCGGTGATGTTTCTGCACAACGGTATGGCAGATTCTGCAGCCAATCTACTTTAAACCTTCATCGTCATTTGCGACAGGTACCCAAACGAATGAGGAGACTTAATAACAGTTAGAAAAGGGTTTCCCCAGCCAAATCAGCAATTGTAATCGCGTAGCCCTAGTTCAACAATACGTGTCATGAACAAGCACCGCCGCCCATAATAATTTATGAGAAAAATGGCCAGCGACACGTCGTTACGTCACTACGTTTAAACCACCACTGACTGTTGAACTGCCCCTCTCGTCTATTGCGAAATGAATTGTAGATGGAGGGGGGATGTACGGTGTAAGGTGGGGGTTCAGCTTATGATGGCTGATGAGTAATGACAGTCATTACGTGGCCTTCATGCGGCGTACGCGTCTTCAGTACTGTGGAGTGGCCATGTATAGGGATTTTGAAGGAAGATTCTGTGAGCTGCTGAAGCTTTATGTATTGCAGTATCTATTTTAAGATCAGGGGCGTAGCTGCCGCGGGAAAGATACGGAGCCCCCGGGTTATAAGGGCGTGTGGATGCAAAGCTATACATTCAGTCGCGTCATTTCCTTCGTGGCCTGCCAAGACAGTTCTGAGCTAGTAGGGCTTATAATTTGTAAAAAACAATACCCTTCAAAACGGGGCCCCCAAAAATGACAGAGCCCCTTTGAGACTAGCTACGCCACTGTTTAAGATGTACCTATTTTAAATATCACAACTAGAACAGACTAGAACGAACAAATTCCAGTTTCACTGTAAATTCTGCTACAACAGTTTCAAGTTTCGCTCTCCAAAGAACTTTAATCAGTTTTCGTTTAGGACTTATTTGGGTTAGAGATAATTATATCCAGTCTTACTTTACTCGTTTTTTTATTAAAAGACTTTTCATTTTCAATCTCGATCTGAAGCGCAATTAATTGGGTATCGGTTTTTTAAGCTTGGATCCGTCCTCCGCGGTTTCGAATTGCCGTAAAAAACAGTGCTTTTTCGCTCCATTGTCATTTCAATAATGGCACAAGGGCTCCAATTTGCAGGGAAATAATTAAGTGCGATACAGGGACACCTGTGTCGATATTGTGCGGTGTTATGTCGAAGAAATACACGTGGAATACATAATTAAATAGTCTCTAATTTTATACCGAAAGTAATTAATTTTATTACATTGTGGTCGGCTGTATATAGGGTTCCCAACCATACTGTTAAAAACAGTATTATACTTTTTTCGCACGTTAATACTTTTTACTGTTCTATAAAAAAAAAGTATTCAAAACACTGTTTTTATGACCGCTGGTATTGCTGCCACTTCAGCCTTCACAGAAAGAATGTTTTCCGTAATTATTGCAAAGTGGTGGGATGACAGAAATAGAGCTTGCATTGATTCCATTAAAATTAAGCTGTTCATTTATTTTAATATTAATTTTTAAATTGTGCAAGAAGCTCCAAAAAAATATGTTTTCAAAACGACAAAAAAATTGATACTGTTTACTTTTCTAAAATACTGTCCGTTTTAGTTCTTCGATCATGATATACTTTATTTCTCGTACAAAAACTTGGGAACCCTGGCTGTATGTGAATCCCAGTGCCTGTATCTGCTATGAGAGTGAAAATCATTGTGTTCTGGCTAAACGATTTTTAATTTTTTTCAGTAAATTATACTGCTTTGTCTCGCCTAATGAAAAGTGATACATGAGAATTAATTTGCGTGATGTACTTATTTTTCTTTATGAAGATACAAGCAGCTGCCCGCGACTCCGCCCCAGTTAATGTCGAAAATAATCCCTAAGGAACATACTCCCGGGATAAAAACCTATGTCCTATGTCCTTTTCCAGGACTCAAACAATCTCTATACCAAATTTCATCTAAATCGGTCCAGCCGTTTGCGCGTGAAGAAGTAACAAACATACACACACACTCACAAACTTTCGCCTTTATAATATTAGTGTTATTAAGTGTGATTCAAGTAGCATCGCTATTGCTTTCTGCTTAATCAACAAAGACTCAGCAGAAAAGACATATTGGGCGTTTTACTGTAAAGTAAATGCATTCAGCTTAACCATAACTGACATAAATGCACCCTGAATAGCTGAGACCGAGCAGAAAACTTTTCTTTCTATAATATCAAACTATGATGGATGACTTCGAAGCTTCTTGGAAAATGTATTTCTAAGGATATTCGTTTGTAAAAGTTGCACGGAGATTTCAAAGAGTTTTTTTTTTCAGAAAATATGTTTTGAAATAAACCAAAATTTGTACCTACTGCATATTTTTCTTAATCGCAAAGATCCAGAGAAAAGAGCAAAAGTAAGAGTTCTAAGTAAGAGGTTCAAACGGTTCGCCCGTTTGAGCGCTAGAAACATTCAATCATAATTTGAACCAAATAAATGACCTCTACTTCTAAACATAGGCCTCCTCCAAGAGTCGCCACATCGACCGGTCTCATGCTTCTCGCATCCAGCGGATTACCGCGGTCTTCACCAGGGCATCGGCAGTAACATTGAGATACCTCTAAATGTTACTAGCGATCATATACAACATGGAAAATGAGGGTTCAAGACTTCAAATAAAAGAGAGGATCCTCCGACCAGATGTTTTGTGTCTAGTGGGCTACTGTACGATGCTTTGTCGGGTTTCAACACACGGATTACTTTATTATCGCGATCACGAATGGCACGGTGGTACAGAAGTTGCCACTAATATGCCTTCCGACCACAAAAACACAGCAACGACTGCAGTTTAGCCTATGATACTATAACCCGCAGCCCTGGAACGCAAAGGGCGTTTGGAGGAACACGGGTTGGCTTTAGTAATTGAGAGTCTGACGCTCCCTCCCACTCCGCTCAGAGAGGGAGTCATTTGATATTTGCCATCCAAAAAAAAAAACCGGCCAAGTGCGCCAATATTAAATTTATTCTGTTTTTTAGTATTTGTTGTTATTGCGGCAACAGAAATACATCATCAGTGAAAATTTCAACGGTCTAACTATCACGGTTCATGAGATACAGCCTGGTGACAGACAGAGAGACAGACGGACGGACAGCGGAGTCTTAGTAATAGGGTCCCGGATTACCCTTTGGGTGCGAAACCCTGAAAATGACACTATAATCTATTTTGCTTGCTGGTAATATAAAATATACTCCGAAATATGAAAGTCATTTCCCTTTTCCGTCCTCAAACTTCGTCTAGCTACAAAAGAGAGTAACAATTATAAATTCTGTGCCAGTGCTGAAGTCATAACGAAACTTCCATAAGACTTAGTGCATTCGAGTTGGGTATATAATACCCTGTAGTCTAGGTTGTTGTACTGTTTCAGTACTTTCAGTGTTTCATAACGATCGTAGTTAGTAGCGGTAGGTTATAACAATCATACTGCGTTGTTGGAGCTGCGTCTGTGAAGGTGCGTTTACGTTGGAAGAGTAGGTTGGACTTGCTATCCTAATTTGGAGGGTTTATATAAATTATTGCAGTAGAAGAGATGCATATAAAATACTGGTATCCAGCTGAATCCGGTTTGACTGGGAGCCGACTCCAATATAGTTGGGAAAAGGCTAGGCAGATGATGAGAAGAGAAACCGCAGATCAAACCGAATATACGTAGACAACCGCCAAAAGGGCGCACCTAAGAAAATTACACAATGCAAAACCATTTAAACACTTGTTCGGACATTTCAGTCGAGCTGCAGCTCGTAGAAAAATAAATAAATATTGCTATGTAGATGCGTTACCAAATATGTACCTAATATTTTTGTTCTAAAAGGCAAATGCGCCCCATTTTCAAAATCACTTTTATGTACAGTATTTCTCCAAAACTGTAACCAGGGAAACCGCCGTTGATCACAGCCGTTTACTCCTTAAAATAAGCAGTACGACAGCTAACTTAAACTAGACGAGACTAGTTACATAGATCTAGTATCTGTCGTTATTGTCAACACTCCTCAAGCCAGCATTAGACTACTAATTCCGATTTACTGCATCAGGGGGGCTACTCTCTAAACCCGAAGTCCGTAGTTTCGGGCGTATTCTACTCCTTATCACCTACGGACTTACGATTAGTTCCGAACCCGAACTAAGAATGCATGACAACACGATTTGACAGTAACTGTCAAATCGTGTTGTCATTAATTCTTAGTGGTTAGTTGATACGGACTAGAATACGCCCGACACTACGGACTTCGGGCTTAGAGAGTACCCCTGATATAAATGCACCTTCACGCTTAGGGAACACGATAGGTTGAGTCTGAAAGGTTTCATGCCCATAGACTGCAATATTGCTACATTTCCATACATACTATAAATAAGTTGATTACTCTGGCTTTATACATGGGCGCTTCAATATGTACGAACGTTGATTAGCGGTTTGTGTACAGCATGTTGGATTAACTAATGAGGTCTGTGTACGTACCCAGACCTCATTATTAACACTCTAGGTTTCTTCTTTAATTCTTTATTGTACACCATAACAGCTTATATTAATTCACATTTAAAAATAGGTCATGTACAAAGGCGAGCTTAACTCAAAAATGAGTTTTCTACCAGCAAACCTTTGAGTGATAGAGAGAGATCACAATAGAGGGTAGGATCCAGTGCACAAATTTTACAATGTTACATTTATAAATATACCTACATACGTAAACAAATAAATATATACATACATATCTAAAAATATTATGTCATTGCGAAAGGAAATGCTCTTTAACTTTCCTCCTTCCTCTTAATCAGCTTTGTTTGCTTAGAAACAAAATTGATGGTACAGTTTCTAGAAGTTTAGAGCATGTATATTTAATGGACAGGGTGAGTGTGTTTATGAATCAAAAAACAATGTGGGGTTTTTAAACCGTGCCTACATTATGACTTTAAAAGATGTGTACGATTTCAAGTCGTGATCATCATATCATTATATCAGCCGAAAGACGACTACTGCTGGACTAGCCTCCATATGTCTGCCATAATCGCTACGCTTGGCAGGCGGGTTGGCGGTGAATGGTGCTGCCCATTCTCTGGTGAGTCCCTTAGTAGCCTCTTACGACACCCACGGGAAGAGATGGGATGGTGTTATTCTTTTACGTCCGACCACCATACAGAACGTGATAGTCTTCAGCATTCTCTTGCCGTTCTCTCAATGAGGGTTTTCTGAAATGACATGTAACAGGTGACAGCTCTGCGGCGTCAGGTTCTGTCACCTGACAAAACGCTAATGTTTCCCGATATTAGTTATATTTAAATTGATGACAACGTCATAATAAGCCTGATCCGTATAAATAACATTTGATTAGAGTCATATCATTTCTGCACAGCCCATCCATCGCAGTACTTGCTAGATGATAATTCCAGTACGCTTATGGAGAGATACAGTTCCCAGTATTGATCTACAATTCACGTGTCTTTGAATAAGTAATGCTAGATGTCGTGACGAGATAAGTCTTGGATACTGATTGGTTAGCTAGTCTGTTTGCTTCTGCGTTAACTAAGCTTGATAGCTAATTAGTTGGTAACTTGATTATTATGAGGATTTAACTATTATGGCTTTGCCTGCCAAGTTGGACTTTGATCTTCTTTTTGCTCTTATACCAATTTTTTGTAGTCTTTCCAAAATGTCTGTCAATCCTCATTTAAGCGTTTTCTTCTTCTGTCTTCCGTAGCCATTATTGGCACATACAAGGTATTGTTATTATATTTCTTTGGTTTGTCTCTTTTCTTAACATTTCTAGTACCAACGACACATACATATGTGGTGAAAGGAATCATCAAATGAGTTCATCCGCTCTGGGTGAAGCGGAAGGGCGTGTCAGACTCTTACTGACTAAAACCCATCCGTGTTCCTTCTAAAGCCCTTTGCGTTCCAGGGCCGCGGTGACTCTTTCGAACAAATTCCGCAACATGAGATGAAGAGTATAATTTTATTACTTTTCAAGTTTCTAAGCAAACAGAAGATTTTACTTTGGATATTAGCTTGGAACTAAACCAAATTCCGATAGAACTGATCACATATTCCAATAAGTAAACTTACTTATGCATGTCATATTATTTTACGGAGAACGCTATTCAATACGAAATCAATTATAATTATCGTTTTATTACATCCCAAGCTATACTATATCTACGTAATAATATTAATTCCTTAAAATGGTTGTTTTTTCGTTTTTGACACCGACTGCCGGAATTAAAGTTATTTTATACTTATTAGTGTTTTTTGTTTGGAAGTCGGTTGTATTTTTTTTGGAAAACAAACTTTTTTTTTCACTTTTTAGTGGTTCACATGTGCTTACCCCTTCACAGCGTACCGGCGTGATGTTATGTTATGAACTGGTGTAAACAATTGATAGACATGAGATTTCAGCAATCGCAGTCCATTTGCTATCATTTATTGAGGAGTTCCGTTGCCTATCTCCAAAGTTCTTCATCAGATCTTCACCAAATTGAAATGGACCCACTTCGAGAAAGTACTCTTTCAAAAACTACCCAAATCGCTTCAAGTGTGCCTATAAAATTTGAAAAAGTCCTCTCTATTTCTCCAGGATCCCATCATCAGATCCAGACTTGGTGATCATGGGAACACCTGGTAAGTATACCCTTTCAAACAAAAAAAAAAATCCACATCAGTCCAGCCATCTTCGAGTAATCGGGGAACAAACATAAGAAAAAAACTTTTAAATCGATTAATATTGCGCACCCAAATTAAATTTACACTCGGAAATTTATACTCGGAAAGCTGCAATACTTAAGTGTTATTGGGCACACACAGACACACACATGCTGCATGCCAATTGACCTGTATGCGAAAATTACCAATTATTGGGTGAGCCTCTTAAATGGTAGGCGTCATCGCAGACCAAGACGAAGGTGGAGACATGAACCAGACTTCTACCGGAAGGAGTAGCTCGTAACGGCAGAGGACAGACGTGTGAGGAAAAGGGAGGCCTTTGCCCAACAGTGGGACACAATGGGCTAATTAGATTTATCCTTAATCTTAATATATCGTTTATTTGACAATATCGCTACAGTCACAGGAAACACCTGGATGAGGGACATACGGAACGGAGAAGTATGGTAGAAGAGAGGAGAGGTATATACTCAGCAGTGGGAGATTCCGAGCTGACATGATGATGACATTTAATTAATCAGCAAAATGTATGAGCTTTAGCCAATTATTTCACGAGAGAACAAGATAGTTGAACATGATAACAATACTGACAGGCTTGTTCCCATTTTGACTTTCATTAAACATGAACTGGCAGCAGCGACGCTGTAATTGGCGACTGATTTTGATTTATCAGCCTCGAAACTGACCATCTGCTACAACCAAATAGAAATTTCACAAAAGATACGATTACTATAGGTACTGTCTCTATACTTATATACCACTTCCCAGAACCATACGTATCATTAGGGAAGTTTCGGGGTAGTACGATGACATGAGGAAATCAGAGGCAATAAGGGATACGCGAGGGGAGCATTCGCAGAATCACTTAAGAGAATTTTCTTTACACGGTGTTCCATACGTACCTTCAAGTCTTTTTCTTGGAAATTAATGATCCCATTGTTATGAAACTTGGTACGCATAAGCTAAATACCTAGGTCGGAAAAGCAAGTTATATTTTTTTCAAAAAAGAATTCAGAGGAAAAGAAAGAGTGATTTTTCTCTCTCTATATACAATTTTAAATTGATGTCTCTATAAAAGGTACCAAGTTTCAGAAAAATTGTTCCATTTTTTTCCAAGAATAAGGGTTTGAAAGTTTGTATGAAGAATAGGAAAATAAGGAAGGAACGCTCTTAGCAACCACAAAATCACGTAAAAGTGAATCATATTCCGAGACACGACTGCAGTCCTAGTATTCTCACAAGCTATTGTCCCCCTACTAGCCTCATTTTATCAGATTGCTATTTGTGTCGCCTGGATTTGTATTGCTCTCATTGTGTGTAATAGATTTCCTCCGGCACAATGCACACTTTAAACTGTTCTCTAGGGGTGCTACAACTGGATAGCTTACTTTAAAACGATCGAAGACGATGAATTATTTAGTTTGGTAGTTTGAATATTGAGTGATGGTTAGCAAATTGTGCCGTTTTATAAAGTTATTTTCCATTGGCACTTTACGACATAGAAAGAAGAAAGAGAGATGAACAACAAACCGAGACGTCAAAACAACACTGTCGGAGTAACTATGGTGATTTTCATCTGCGTTAAATGAAATTGTAAAAGTAAGTGGGATCTTTGCCCCGTGGAGGAAAAACAAAAGTAAAATTTAGGCAACTGAGCTTAGTTAGCAAGGAAATAAATCGTCAGTATAAAATATTCAAATATTTAAAGATATCTTCTTATATAGAGTTTTAATAAATAAAACAAAATTAGAATTAAAATAAGGAAACCCAAATGGCGCTCCCTACAGTGAGCTAATCTTAGAAGATGACGATTTTCAGGCTAATTTGGACGATGATGAAAAAAATTACACCTGATGAAAGGCTGCTTGGATGTCTTTGTACTAAGTAGATCACTCTAAGATAGATATCAAAGCAACAACAAGGTTAGAAGGAAGATGTTAATCTGAGGACAAAGATTAGCTTAAATACTGATTACGTCTGCAACTATGTTCCTTGGGTCACGCGCTACCGTTTATGTACTTAATTTATTGTAAAGGATAACAATGGAACAACGTGATTTATTGTACCGGCGCAGTTAAAGCTATAGCGGTAACGGTCTTCATAAATAAGAATTAAGAGACTACGTTCAATGCATTACTAAGATTTAAGATGATGCTAGCCTTTTCTAAAGTGAAACGAATAATTTTTAGGTTTACTGAAAAAGCCAACCTTTATATAACTTTAAAATTGGCCAGCTGGAGTCTGCAATTCGGGAAAAGATTGGGATCTACTGTTACGACCACTGCTATAGATTTTGATTTCTATCTTGAGATCGATTGACCGGTGCAATTTCACTTTAGTGGAGCGAACTGACCCTGGCATGTGCCATCTGATAATGGTATTACGAATCGGAACTATGTTACGGAAAAAAGTGCAAAGCAAGTCTGTCACTGACGAAAAAAAAAGCACGTCTCTCTTCCGGGATTATGAAAACCCAGCATTTAAGTAGCAGCTCGCAAGCATAAACAAAGCTTTAATTCCCAACGCTTAAAATACCACAGAAAATACAGAACAAACTGCAATAAAACCGCAATATCAGTCCAACTTCATTTAAAATAAAAGTATTGCTCATATTTTCGTTCTGCGGAAAACAGCGCTTCGAGTGCTACTTCGCTCGAAGCGCTTGAAGCGGCATCATTAATATGCGCTGCTGTGTTTAAGCCTTTAAACTTTAAACATCGCAAAATTCTGTAACAGGTGGCTACTTATTGAGCACCAAGTTCAACTTGACGTTAAATTGATACTTGACGGCGATGACTTGAACGCTGAGCATGTCTTTGAGGGCTGGCTATGGGCTATTGAGGCATGCCTTGAAACAGTGAAATTCTTTGTGTAATCAACTTAAAGTGACGGGGAATACGGGGATTAAACCTTTTCGAGGTTTCAACATTTTATTCTATATTAGTGCTGCTAGCGGCTTCGCCTACGAGGAAATCAAAGCTCAAGAAAGGAAGAAAGAAAGAAAACTAGTTTATTTGGCACACAGGCACACACAATGTTGGTACAAATAAAAGGAAACTTAATTTTAAACAATAACATCGTGTGCCCCGCGACTGCACCAAATAGGTCCAGTTCAAGACAACAGATTCCTGGGATGAAAAGTCAGGACCGACTTTAGTCGATGAGTCAGAGTTAGAGTCAGAAGGCACACACAGGTAGACGAGTCTACCTGTGTGCCTTCTAAGTTTTATGCAAATCCGGTAAGCTGTTACGACGTGAAGAGGTAACAAACGGAGGATAGACTGAGTTACTTTCGCATTTATAGTACTGATGGATTTTCCAACTCAGCTGTCAGTTCAAAACTGTAGTATCAATAAAGAAAATATGATTTGTTTGTTTACCTCACTCACAAAGACGACCCAAAAATATCTCGGTGAGATGGGTTGCCTTGTTAAATTGAAATCTGTCATCTTATTGTCAAACTATTGGCATTTATTGAGCACATCCAATTTCAGTCCAAAAAGTTTTTCTTAGCAAATATTTTCTTTCGATCAGAGAATTTAGAGAAAACTAAGTATATTTTACCACCGAACGGGCCATTTTAGTAAGATCTTCTGTCTGCCTTTTCTTCTCTTTTAAATCCATCCAAAGTTTGACTTTAAAAGAACGCTTTTACGGCCCGTTTCACTAACGTATCTACCTTTGACCAACTGTCAAATTAGCTACCAACAGTAGCTGAAACGTCATTTTTGCCTTTGTAACATGACGTTTCACCTTTTTTTTATTTTTTGAAGGATGGGAAATCATCAAATGACTTTTTCCGCTCTGGGTGGAGCGGAAGGGCGTGTCAGACTCTTACTTACAGTTGGTTAAAGGTAGAAACGTTATTGAAACGGGCCGTTGGTGAGAAGGCATTGTTTCACGTCTTGTTTGTCTTAACTTATATGGTTTACATATTAAAGAGTATTCTATTGTTATCATTCCACTAGATCAAATCGGTGAATACTAGTTACAAGTTGTGTAGCGAACTGTAAATATCACGAAACAGTAGCTAAACTAGAACGTCAAACCGCAAGTCAGGATCTGATACTCCGGCAATTATTTCAGACCGTAGCTCAAACTTCGTTAGTGATGCAGGATCGCGCCGAACATGAGTTAGCTTGCGCTATTAAAACTTTACAGAATATAGAATGAGAAGATTATTTTAGTCAGACATGAATGTGAGGAAGATAAGCTTTTTAACCGACTTCAAAAACCTCCTAAAAAACCAGGTTCACAATTCGACTGTATATTATTTTTTTAGTGTGTTTGTTATGCGATAATTCCATGAATTATGAATTGATTTTGATGATTATTTTTTTATTCGAAAGCCTATACTCCTGAGGTGGTCCCATTGGCACCAAGTCAGAATCTGATGATGCGATCCCAGGGAAATCGAGGGCAACCCTCAAATTTTAAAGGCACATCCAATGTTTTTTATATACTTTCAAACGCAATTCAGATAGTTGTGCCTGGTAATCAACATTTCATCTTGCTGAGCTGATGATGGAAGGTACAAGTCAGGATCAGATTTAGATCAGGATCAGAGAGATCAGTTCAGCGATATTTTCGCGAATTGTCAACCGATTTGGATGATTATTTTTTTTGTTTGGATGAGTATGTTTTCAAACTGGCCCCGTTTAAATTTAGTGAAGATCTCATGAACAATTACGGATGTAGGCAACGGAACTCTTCAATAAATGAGCAAATCTCCCGGGCATGCTGAAATCGCATGTCTGTTTATTGATTTCACCAGTTCATAACATAACATCACGCCGGTTTTATTTTTAAACAAAAAAAAAATAAAAACGGTCCAGCCATCTTCGAGTAATCTGGGAACATACATAAAAATAACAAAATGATTCCGACGAATTGAGAACCTCCTCCTTTTTTTGAATTCGGTTAAAAAGCATTCCACAAACGTTTTGTGCATATGGCTGGGAAAAAAATTAAAGGTTTACCTCACGTCTGAGCTCTATAAGTTATCCTCACGTTATAAGTTTGCAGACATATCCTTCATCATCAGCAAACGTATTAGATTGCTGGTCACGTCTATCCTGACCAGGCTATCTCTTAAAAATGTAGTAGTAGAAGTAAAAAGGACAATATGTCTCCGGTCTCTCGTTGCGCGACATTTAAAAGGAAGATAATGTTGTCAAATAATGTTCAATTAGTATTCCGGACCCGTCTCAACAATAATTTATTCATCCTTATAACTTTGGTAGGGATAAAACAAAATTGGGGTAACGAATTTGTATAATGGAACCATTTTTGCCTTTCCTCTTAGTATGTCAAATGTTTTAGGTTCTTCTTTCGTTCTTCACTCTTGCTCGACCTGAAAGCCTTGTTAACAAGGCTTTCAGGTCGAGCAAGAGTGGAGGAGAGATGGAGAGCTTACATGTGGACTGGTATTTTTTCACTCTATGAACCCCGCGCCAGATTATCTGCGGTTGATCATATGATCTGTTTACAATCGCCAAATATTGACAATTTGACAACCGTTTTTCAAAGACTAGCAGAAGTTATCAGCCGGTCGATTCTGGAAACATGTCGAAGTGAAGGCTTGAGTGAAGTGATCACGAGGTGAGCTGTCAATCCGTATAATCCAGGTGTCACGTGATCACGAAGTGAGCTGTCATTCCATCTTGATTATACGGGTTGACAGCTCACCTCGTGATCACTTCACCCAAGCCTTCACTTCGACATGTTTACAGAATCGACCGGCAGACTATAAGAAACCGCCTGTTACTCGTTCATCCCCAATTTCATGTAACATGGTGCGTTCCTAATATTTTCTGTATTTGTTTTTTATCTTTTTTTTTTTATTATGTCCGACTGTCAGGCAAACAAAGACCTACCCGAAGTCCATCCATTAACTCTTTTCCCGCGCTACCTCGAACCAGCCCTCACGATACGCGTCCAAGTCGTCACCTTCCTCTGGGCCAGCGAAGATTTATTTAAAACCTACTAGTTAAACGTATATTAAATGGTACTCACTTCGCACAGTCAGATTGACTCTGTCGACGTACGCTGTCTCGTTTTCTACTGAACACTCGTACAGGCCTGCGTCATCTACAGCTATGTTTTTCAGCAGCAAACTACCGTCGCTCTGCAACAAAACAGAATAAATACAATTACTCTATTGTCAACGAATTCCTATAAAAAATACCACACTTATACCAAATCATGGATCTTTATCGCTTGGTGTAAACAAGTACGATCGGACTCGCGTGCAAAGGATTCCGAACGAATTTCATTTTTGTCATATGTTATGTCAACACTATAGACTTCTTATAGTTTTATTAGTATTCCTGTAATCTATAGGTAAAGAAATACTATCAGATAAAAAAAAAAAAAATAGGCACAGTTGTTTCGGAGATATAGGGGGTGAATGATCAGAAATGGTTTTTTTTGTCTAATTTCTTGAAAAACTTCAAAAATTATTAAAAAAAAACATAATTTACACCCTCACAATAAGCCACAGGGTACAGTTTTTTTTTAAATTTCCTAGTTTATCCCTAAAAACTGACCTCCAAACTCAACATTTATTTTTTACGTCCGTGTCAAAGAAGTTCATATGTATCCTAAATTTTATCAGAATCGGTCCGGTAGATTCGGAGAAAATTGGCTGTGACAGACGGACACCCGAGTGATCCTGTAAGGGTTCCGTTTCCAACCTAACCAGTTGCAGCTGAGTACCAGTATTTTGTACCAGCCCACAAGTGATCATAATAGTAACGCTAGTAGGCTTTCCACGGAAACAAGCTTTATCAATAAGAAGTTATGGGTACCATGATACCATGTGATTCCGTGGAAGACATTCGTAGGTACTGGATATCTAGTCTGTATTTAAGTGTCCAAAGAATTTTACACGATCTTAATAATACATATTAAACATTTAATTTTTTTGGTTTTTAGGGTTCCGTATTCCAAAAGGTAAAATAGGAACCCCTTATAAGATCACTCTCGTCTGTCCGTGGTCCACACCAATTTTCTCAGGAACGGGTGGACATAGCAAGTTGAAATTTATACCAAATACTGAGGTCTATAATCCCTATAAGTATATGAAATCAAGGTCCTGTCAACACGATAAAACAATCTGGGCAAATTTAGATTTTCGTGAAAACTTGTAAGTACCAAAATTTACCTTAATTTTAAACTTTTTTTATTTTTCGGAATTTTTCCTTTACTTGTGCTGTAAGACCTTGCTTTCAACCAAAATTGTCAATTTTAGGTCAACCGGAAGTACCCTATAGATTTTTTTAACCTACATACATATTTTGTCCCATTTTCCTCAAAAATAAAGGTATGAAAGCCAGACTTGTATTCATGTAACTGTGTCGTGTTTGGAAACAGTCGGCTACTTCGTCTCGATATCCACCTGTGACCTCCGAGATATCGCGTGACTCCACAAAACTACTCCAAGTTATGATACATGGCGTGTTTTTATAAACGAAGTGTCAATATTTTCCGAGCGAGTATTTGTTTGTCTAGGATTTTTTTGGAACGACGTCAATATTAAATATTCCTCTTTTGTTTAAAATATCTCCGTGAAAAACTAGGCGAAGTGAGAATATATATATAAATTGGTAAATGTCGATTTGCCACAAAGTCGATCGAAATGGCGACATTTCGATCCAATTTCGATGATATAAAAGGGATAGTGCTATTCGCTATGTATAGCTCCGTCTCTCTCTTAGAGCGGAATCATGATCGTTTTAAGACAAGAGGACTTAGTAGGTACTCTCGTCTATGCCTTGTCTGTCAGTCACTCACGCAGAACGGAAGAATTTTATATATTAGGATTTCATTACTATCAAGTGTTTAATCATTTTGCAGTCTGTACAAAAACAAATGTGTCGAATTTTCACATGTTTTTTTCTGTGACGAATCGACTTTGTGGCAAATCGACAATAACCCCTGTAAATCCATGCAATCATTACGTTAATCCGCGTCTGAATCTTATACATATATATGTCACCGGAAAATGGCAAACGCCGTAAGATTTTAAAATATCGCGTGAAATTATAACTATTTTTTCTAAATAAGACACGGATTTATTGGAAACTTGAATTTCGATGGGATTTATTGTGTACAAAACGATTTTTTCATAATATATCGAGAAATTATAATCTAACCAAGATTTATTACAATCTTACGGAGTCTGCAATGTTCCGGTGACATATATAAGATTCAGTTGCGGTTATCCGAAAGCCCTATTTAACTGAGCAACCTAGAAGAGGAGGTGGAGGGGGAGAGCTGTGTCTCAAAAACATCAAATTAATTATTTTCCTAATGCGGGAATGGTTGGCCAGCTATTCAATAACTTTGCTTATACGATAAGGATCAACTATGGGAAATTGGTTAGTGCTGTGCCAGCGAGCGTTGGAGTTGTACTAGTGACCTATTTAATTCACCGATTTTTAAAGCCAGCGGGCTTTTAGATTCCATTGGCACGGACGCATTTCTGTATACCGTATAGTAAACAGACCGTGGAGTTTTAGAAGGTGTTTGCAGAGGTAAAAAGGTTCTAGCCTTGTAAGTTCCGTTGTCAAATTAGGATGGAGGATTTGGCTCGACAGATTTATGAAGATGTGAAGACAAAAGCGAATTAGGTACTTCAAAGAACACTGAATAAGGTAGAAAAAGGCCACTTTGAGTTTTTAAGAGTCAATGCCTACTCTGGGATCGCGGCAGACCGACAAGAAGATCGCGGTACGTCTAAGATGGCGTCTTAGTGAATTAGCGTGAAGAATCCCAACAAAAAGAGAAATTGTAGGAATGAGGGAGACATTTGCCCAAGACAGCTTGACTGGACACTTTGGACAGCTCAGGCTGACAAAAAATAAAACAACGGGTTGCACTCCGGGAGTGCCGGCAGAAGTGAAAACTTGAACATTAACGTTGTGCATTTTTGATATTTTGCGGATATAAAATATATTCATTTTGCGTCGGTCTACTCTCCCTCCGTCTTACGAATTAATTCTTGATCAGGTCACGTGTCCTGACGCGAGTTTAACATTATTTACCCATCCCAAAAAGTGCACAACGCCGCTAAAGAAGTTTTCACTTCAAAAGCTACTCCAAATTAAGCCTTAATTATTTAAGATTTACGAAAGACAGATTCTGCCACCAGACTGAGAAGTCACTAGGTCAAAGACATTGTAAATTGATCGATCACATAAACCGCCGGCTGTCATTTATAGCCTAACTTACAGCCTGACATAAAGTAGTACGTGAACCAAGTAGAATTTACGACAAAAGCCATTACGTGATTAATACCTAGTAACTTAATTCCTCCTAACATAAATATTGGCGGGCTGAACAGCCATTTTGACGGCAAAGTTTAGACATTTAACTAAGAGAATCAGGTTAACGATATTTACGCAATACTGTGATCGGTGGAACTAAGTGATCTAAGACGTAACTACAGTGCTAATGAATCTTGTGTCATTCATCAAGCCAGGGGACATTAACTTCTTAATAGTGGCTTTTAACATACACTGCTACAAATGAATTTATTTAATTATTATGATTAGTAAGCTGTACTGTCCCACAGATCCCCTTCCAGCTTCCAACGGTCACGATTTTGGGCCTCTCCCTTCTTAGGGAAGCCATCCAGGGGGGCTACTATCTAAACCCGAAGTCCGTAGTTTCGGGCTTAGTTGCGGGCGTATTCTACTCCGTCTCACCTACGGACTTACGATTAGTTCCGAACCCGAACTAAGAATTAATGACAACACGATTTGACAGTATCTGTCAAATAGTGTTATCATTAATTCTTAGTGGTTAGAATTGGTTCTTAGAATACGTCCGCAACTAAGCCCGAAACTACGGACTTGGGGTTCAAACTCAAAGCATTTATTTCAATTAAACCATTACAGGCACTTTTGAATAATCAAGATCGGTCTGTCCAAAGAGATGAAGCTTATTACACGTTCCAAAGCGTAGATCTCTATGAAGAAGAACGTGCAAGAAACTCCACGGACACTCTTTTAAATCCAGTTTTTTACAATGATATGGTTACATCATTCGTGTGAAAATGATACAAACGTACATATATGTTAGAACGATGTAAAAGGACTTGCACGATCAATAGAGCTTAGAGAGTAGCCCTCAGGTCAGTTTTCTCAATGAATTTGGAGAGGAAATATTAACATCACCTTTGACAGACAGATCAGGTTTTCCACTATGCCATCAGAACATAATAAATCTTTCAATCAATGCTTTAAGTAGGAAACCTTGGTTCTTACCTTTCTCTTCATCTATCAGACGTTCTTTAGAAAGCTCTAAGTCTCGTTACGTTCTCGTATAAATAACAGTCGAGAGGCAATTCATCATCCCCATTATTGTTACGCTAAGCACCCTAAAATTCAAATTGGAAAAATTCACATGAAAAGCAATCAGAATAATGCCGGTAACACAATTGTGGAAAATGCCAATATTAGTTAAGGCAATTTTAGTGGCACCGGTACCGTTTAGGCTGAGCTTTCGAATTATGTAGGCATCGGGCGGCCTTGGTTCAGCCTTGAACTGCGATCGATATGGAGTGGCCCACGTCTGCCAGGCCTTGGTATCAACAGTTGTATATAAATACCATGTAACAGCATTTTGTCCACGGAAATAGTTGTGTTAGTAAACGGCATAGCTCGCGAGGGCAAGAATTTGTATGCAAACGAATAGGTTAAACTGTGCAGCCCTGTTTCGTAACAAACATTTTTTTTTTAAGGATGGGAAATCATCAAATGACTTCTTCCGCTCTGGGTGGAGCGGAAGGGCGTGTCAGACTCTTACTGACTAAAACCCATCCGTGTTCCTTCTAAAGCCCTTTGCGTTCCAGGGCCGCGGTGACTCTTTCGAACACATTCCGCAATCCTGGCAGGCTCTGGGTCCTAGCGGGCCCCGTCTCTTATGCTGACAGCTCGCGTGGAACAAAATGCGCCATCGACCCGGGCCTGGTTGTGATCAGACAGCGAGCCACCCAACGCAACCTTGGCAGATGACTAATCTAGTACCATGTTTATTTTGGCTGGCATTTAGTAGCATAAAATACCATAAGACACCGATGAATTGAACTTTCTTCCATTCAAGTTGTGCTTAAGAAACTATGTCTGGAATCCCGAGCTTATTGATGTTTTTGGTCAAGGTCTCCAAATAATTCCCAAGACAACGTTGTCTTGGGAATGACTTCGATTATGCTAGAGGACATCCGATTCTTGACGCACTGGTCTCCTTCGTGTTTAGGGCAAGAAAGAAAGAATTAGTGTTCATTTGCGTTAAGTATGACGAATGCCATAAAAATAAACCAAAATTAGTGACTTACGTACAGATTAGGAAAATATATAGAGCGTTTATTTCCAGGGATTGCATTACAAGAAAAATATTTTTTTATTTATTCAAACAATAAACATTGTGTAGAATATTCACTAGGTACATAATAATTACAGTAAAATTGTCACATGCAAAACAATTTGAAGCTAAAGTATAGTAAAACATCAAGTCAATCAATTAAAAGATGTCTATAAATAAATAAATGTCAGAAAGTATGTCAGATATAATGTCAAATGTACGCTATGTCAGATGATTAGTCAAAGTCAAAGTCTAGAAGTCAAAAATTAATTCAATTAAAAGCTTGTTCAATGTTAATATTATAATCAATTATTTTTATCATTTGACATAAAATCTGACACTGAGTATAAACACTTTTCCAACAAGAAGGCTTTTAATTTGGTTTTGAATAGGTGAATAAATTAATAACTTATTGGTAACCTGTTAAACAATTCTACTGCTTGGTACCCGGAGCAATGCTTAGCTACATTAAAATTTGGTGCCATCTTGTGTTTAAACTCCTTCCTTCTTGTCCTCTTCCTACTTTCTCTTATTTTACGTATCAGATGTAACTTATCCAAAACTCCTTACATCTGTGTTTACAAACACGGTTGCATAATCCTTCTTTGTAAGGCTTACGTAACTAAATCAGGTAAGTAGTTCCATTACCCATAAAGTGGGCAGTAATCTCTTATCACATTATCATTGATTTGATTAGCTATTACGTTACGTTTTATTTTATAGCTATAAAATAAAACGTTATTATGGAGTGATGGGCCGTAAACAGGTTCGCAAACTCAGTTTTTTATCACTTGCGTGGAATAGAATTATTGGTTATAAGTGTGATAACATGATTTTCTTCTTAGTTACGTTGGATGATAGATGCTTATGAGAGTTGTCCCCGAAGTCTGAATGAAGAATTTAAGTTGAATATAGGTATTGAAACTCTAGTCTGAAAAACCATGTCTGTCTGTCTGCATGCGATAGACTAAAACCGGCCAAGTGCGAATCCGAGTCGCGCTCGAAAGGTTCTGTACCATTATCTGTAAAAACGGCAATAAAATCACGTTTGTTGTATGGGAGCCTTCTTAAATACTTATTTTATTCTGTTTGTTGTATTTGTTGTTATAGCGCAACAGAAATACATCATATGTGAAAATTTCAACTTTCTAACTCTCACGGTTCATGCGGTACAGCCTGGTGACAGACAGACGGACGGACAGCGGAGTCTTAGTAATAGGGTCCCGTTTTACCCTGTGGGTACGGAACCCTAAAAATTGCAGAGCGGATTTGCATACGGTTTTCACTTATAGTCAAGAGTGATTAAAAAGGTTGAGGTGTATAATTATTCATGAAGGTTTTCTGAAAAGCTGAAATACGATGCTTGTTGAAGATGTCGGCCAAAAACATGCCGACTGGTTACTAAAGTATCAAAAACGCAAAGTTTCTTGTTGCTTTAAGGATATCGACCAGTCTACTACAAGTTCTAAAAATACTTGTACAAAACCACTAAAATCTAAGTTTCGGAGCTGTTAGTTTAAAAATAACTGCGATGCATGCCCAAGTCGATTAAGGATGAGTAAGTAATTTTGAGTTATACCAGTTCTTTTCAAGGTTATTTTCGATTGATGCTTCGCATATCATACCAGGTTCAGGTTTTTTTCCCACGAATTAGAAAGAAAGAAATAAGTAATCTACCAAATAAGTTAGTCAGCCGGTCTGTGAAAACTTTAGTGCAGTTATGGGGGTATGCGGTACAGAGAGTAAAGCCTCGCATACCTCCACTGAAAAGGGGAGGATCCTCCGAACCAGACGGTTGCTGTGTCTGGTGGGCAACTGCCCGATAGTTCATATTCAGACTATTGTATGTGTTCAAATCGCTCGGAGAACTTTGCTTGCGCGATGCAGGATTTCGTTGTTAGTTCGTCGTAGATGGCGCTGCGGTTCTTTTTGTTGCCGTGCAAATCGTTTCTATGTTTTTCATGTGGCGGCATTGATGCCGCTACACAGTGAGTGGTTAATCCATTGCTACAGTAGTGCTATTCTATAAATTGACACCATGAAAACTTAGTGTACATGAAGTGAGCTGTCAATCGATCTAATCAAGGTGGAATGACAGTTCACTTCAGGCTCACACCACCTAAGTTATCCCGGTGAGATATTTCTAGAGTAGAAAGCAGGTGGAATGTCAGTCCGCGTCAAGTTCATTACATTTAATATTACACTGTAAGATGTTTACTAAATAGCACTATTGGCCTTATTAGTGGGGTGATCAGGGCTCCTAGATCAAGCATTGCAAATTTTGAGTGTTTTCCACGAATTAGAACAAAATATTCTGCCAAATAAGATCATCAGTTGTAATTCAGAGGTGCTAAAACATGCAGTAAACCTTATACTATCCATTAAAAACCTGATTGTATGTGCAAATAAAAGTTACCTAGCTCAAAAGAGCCATAAGACCCTACAAGATTCGATTGGCTCATGTTCAAAGCCCCATTATCTGATTGGCGTAAATTGAGCGTTCCATTTGAAGCGAGACGATCTGATAAAATAAACATGCGCTTGGATTAATATTATCAAGCTCGGGTATAGCTCTTGAGGAATAAACAGGTATTTATTTATCTAGGACAGTCAATCTACCTGAAATGTTTCCCTGTCAAAAACACTCAGCAAGACATTGTCGCTCCGCAAACACTGATTTGCGACACGAAAAAGCGAATGTAAGTGCTGTTATCGGAGAAGAATGATCATGTTCCACTGAAACTTTCAAATTGAATAAGGTGGAGTATTTAAAGAGAAATGGGAACTACATCGACACTGCAGAATAAATTAAGCCTTAAAGTCGTCCTGTTTTCCAGGACTTTATTTATGTGGGACTTGCGGGTAATTTATGGTTTACTAGCTAGCAGCGACCCCGGCGGCAGCTTTCCTTGCGTAAAATTAAAGTAAAATGGTCCTGGAGACCCGTTGCGAGTATCCGTGAAAATTGTGTTAGAGCCCTTGCAGTGAGTGGGTTTCAACATTAGACCTCATTTCACGACGGGGACCCTTGTTGAGTTTGTTAGTATTATTGAGTACGTTGCTTGTCTTTTGAGCATGAATAGGAGAGAAATACTTCTGACATTTTAGTTTTGGTCTTAGTTATGAATTGTCCCAGAGCCAAGCAGAATGAGGCAGAGCGGCGACTCGATGCAACAGAAAAACTGTCAAAGGCATTAGGAAGGACAGATCTACACATAAATCGAAAGACCGAACAGCTTTGAGACATGATCCTTAATGGCTAGGGAAAGTCGAAGAATCTTCATCATCTCTCTGGTCTTCTCTCATGTGATGCGATGATATGGTCGAAGATGAAGCACGCTTGCCTAGAAGTAACCTTTTCACTCTTGCCTTACAGACCCCCAGATTGTACCTCGTAAATTAATTCCGTTTTCCATTAAGTCAATCGCCATGATATTACTGACTCCCTTGACGCTGTCCTTTGAAGCTTGACAGCCTAGCATACAATGTTGCTTAACCCCGAATGATCCATATCTGTCATCAAAACAGGTGTTAGGTTATGTAAATTACAAAAGCAATTGCCATGTGGAATGGCTTATTAATGAGGGTCATCTATTATGGTGAATGTTTGGCTTACCGATTAATCGCCCTCCGTCGATATACACTAATGAGTATTAATTCATTGCTGTAAGCTTATCATGGATGGCTTTGTGCTAAATTTTACGTTTAATGGGCATAATTTATTTTATTTAACACAACACTTCTGTCATTACAGGATATCCCAAAGCGATAGGGTGGTATTCAGCTTATACTTATTTTACAAATTGTAACATAAATGGTATGCAGTTATTCTTGCGAATTCATTCAATGAACAAGAAAAAATGTCAATCGAAAGGATTGGCAACTTCATTTACCTACCAACTACCAACAGTAGCTGAAACGCTAAGCTAAGTTGATAGTTGGTTAAAGGTAGATACGTTATTGAAACCAGGCGTTAGTGTACGTAAAGCGCGAGTAACTGGCGCTTTTTGAAGCAAATTAGTCCTGCCACGCGGCACAGCCAGTAGCTGCAGCCGTCTCCCCCTCTGCACATAGTTGTCGGCCACGCAGAGATTCAACTCCTTTAACACTCCCTGATTTTTTATTACACCATTGATTCATTTAAAATGTTAAATGGGGAGAGCTATATCCCTTCTTAATTCTAACTTGACCATGCCTAGAAAAAACAAGGTTGGTTACATCAATGGATAATAAGGATATACTCCATAAAGTCTCATGTACAGGTACCTTATGAATTCATTTTATATGCGTTCCAACATTAGACTATTTAGTTTCATGCGGTGCCCAATGATTGCATTACACTCCAACTAACTCCTTATCATCGCACTGTACAAGGTTGTAATAGCTTTAATGTGTTTGAACTCTTGAGCCCGACGAAGTACGAAACCTAGGCTTCTCTACGCTCTTTTGCAAACTTTGACGATGTGATCGTGAAATGACAACTCCTTGTTAAGGTGTACTCCTAGATTACGCACCGTTTCCACCCTATTTATCATCGCGTTGTTTAGCTTATTGTCGTGGGGAACTCTCATGCGGCTGAACGTTATGATCGAGCACGTCGACATATTGAAATGTAGTTTATTTTTCCTACTCCACTCGACTCTGTTCACGTCACTCTGAAAACGAGCATAGTCCCTTTCATTTTTTATAGCCAAAAAGAGTTTAAGATCGTCCGCGAATAACAGACAAGCGGCATCCCTGACGACATCAGGCAGGTCGTTAGTCATGATAATAAACTGAAGAGGTCCTACGTTACTGCCTTGGCTTACCCTGGATCTGGTAAAATAAGGCTCCGATTTGTAGCTAGCATATTCGACAAACTATCGGCAGTCTCTCATGTAATCAGCAAAGAACTTTAGCAATTTGGGGGTGTATCGAGTAGTCGCCAGCTTTGTTAGTAAGATGTCGGTATCCACCAAATCAAATGCTATTTTGAAATCAAAGTAGGCGACATCTACTTGCACTCCCGCATCAACATGTGGGACTACATACGTCATAAAATTTAGCAAATAGCTAGTTGTGCTGCGAGCTGGTCGAAACCCGTGCTGAGCGTCCGACAAAGAAGCAGAGACTTGTTCTAATACGCAATATATTTGAGTCAGTCATCTGTATGATGACCGACTCAAATATCTTTGCTAGTGTCGACAAAACTGCCACCGGTCTATACCCATTCCTTCCGATCCTGCTTCACCTTTAGGTATTACCCACGTGGTTTTCCGTTCAAGAAAATACGATAAATCGAAACACAGATTATAAATGTGCATGAGCGGCTCCGCCAGAACCGCTTGGCAATCCCTGACAACAAATGCGGGAATGCCATCCGGGCCCGCGGAACACGTGAACTGCTGCTGCCACTAGCAGCCACCGCCGCGTCTATGTCTATTCGGGCTTGTTGTGTGCTGTACACAGACTGAAAAAAATGCGCAAACTCTTGAGCACGTTCCGAATCTGGTAAATAATATACGGTTCAGCCAAATTGATTCATTTGGATTAATAGGCTGACATTAAATGATTCGCTTCTATGTTGACACGATTCAATTTTATTTAAACTTAATGAACAATGTGGTACATGGGCGGACTTAATGCATCAAGGCATTCTCTACCAGTCAACAAAAATGCTATACGGGATTAATTATTATGTTATTTTATTATTTTTTATTATTGGTTATATGGGGAATTTTCTTGCTTCGTTCAAACTGCAAGGCCTATGTGACATAACAATCACGTCCATATTCCCGGAACGGTTGGGCAGAAGTGAACCTACAGCTTCATCTATATTCTGTCAGTTATGTTTAAGTTCACAAAATGGACACAAATCCAGAATCCGGGCAGCCAATGGGAAATTCTAGATGGAAAATCTCAATTTCACTTTGCCCGACCTGGGAATCAGTCTGATGGCCATGTTCGGCAGCCCTGGTGATCAGAATACCAACGAGGTAAGGCTTACGTCGACCGAGTATATCTAAGTAACAATCTTTATTCTGTTATATTAAGCTAACTTTTGCCCGCGACTTCGTCTGCGCATATCCCTTTTTTTCCCTATTTCGGAAAATCCTCTCTTAGTGCTCCTCTACGGAGTATAGGGAACTAAAAAATAAGAAAAAAATCAGCTTTCTGCGACCAGTAGTTTTGGTTGTGCGTTATCTGTCAGTCAGTCAGTCAGTCAGTCAGTAACTGAATCATTTTAAATATTAGGATTAACCTTTATCCAGTGCATCACAGTCAAGAAATAGCTGAAATTCATAACGTGTATTCCTTTTTTCCGTTGCAATTTTTGCCTCCATTTCGATTTTTGCGACTTATTTCTTTCACCCTCTTTATTTAATCCCTATCCCCACTTACAAAGAAGAAATTCATTATTTAAAACAAGCAAGCAGTATCCTGTAAAGGTCTGAAGGTCACCGCAGTGCATAAAGGGCTGCTATAATAAACATTATTTTTCCGCACGTGGAAACGCGTGGGGTCTCGGCAATGCTCGGTTATACTCGGCATTAATCGTGAGTTATATGAGGACGTGGTATACTCCACTTAGAAGGTTAAACACAGGATGTAGAGAATATGACCCGTCGTTTATTTTATGAGGCTTGGCTTCCGAACGACGCACTTGCCGCTGATTTTGAACCTTGTAATATATTGTTTCAAAGATTGATAAAAATGGTTTGTTTGGGGTTAAATTTAGACCGCTTGAGCGCGACAGCCTAAAGCTTTGAAAATTGAAAAACGGTGTTACGTAACACGCATTGTATTGACAGTTTTGTGGAAAGCATTTAGCCCTTACGGTTTATAATGAAACTCTCCACTCAGAATATAAAATGGCAGTGTAGTAAAACAAAGAAAAATAAATAACTTCACAAAAACAGATTTTGCCATGATAAAATACTCCAACCTCCTCAAGATAAAACGAATTGTCCTAACCATCAGAACTGTCGTAACTTAAAACCAGCCGAAATTGGACTCGAGATCCTTATAACTGTCTAGACGGAGTTTGATTAAATTTCCCCAGTTATGACAATGTACAGAAATAGAAGAATTGCTACCGACATTGTGGCTGATATTCTACAACATACGGTCATGCGACATCGTAAGGGTCATTCCGAAGGGGGATATTCTCGTCGACCTCGAAGACGATCGATCAATTGTTATTTATTGCACTCATGAAAATTGTTTTTCTTCGGAATTGTTTTTCGAAGTTATGAGGTTACCGGCAATTTAGGAAGCATTATGGCGATAGAAACTCTTGCCTCGTGGGACCAAGTAGCGATATTGGCAAATTGAGAATGAAATATTGACGCACCCCTTGAAGCATTTGTGGGCAGTATTTTATCGAAATTGCGACAAAAATAAATACATTCTAGTATAAAAATTCAAACTCAAAGCATCTACTATTTCAATTAGACAGGCCCTATTGTCAAGAAGTCGGTCAGTCAGAAAGATGAAGCAAATTTCACATTCCAATGCGTAACCTCTACGGAAAAGAACGTGCAAGAAACTCCAGGGACACGCTTTTAAATCATGCTTACAATATTTAAAAAATCCTGGTGTTGAAAAGTGTTTTGTTAAAAATGAGCTCTTTCCTTTAGTTTGCCATCTGTTATTACTTCCCAGAATTTGATCCTCATTAGCGACACTTTCGGATGGTGTAAAGGTGTGTTTTTTTTTTTTTCAAAAGCAACCAGTTCGATTCCTGTCAAGGAAAACCGATTTAAAAAAAAAACCAATAATGCAGTTTTAGTTTTCATCAAAATTGGGCTCGTTTCTTTCGGAGTTTTTCGATATTCCTCGTAGTTTCGGATATGGCTATCCACGCACACTTTTAAAATTCATACTGTATATAACGGAGTTATGCTCGAACATACATAAAAAAATAACTTATGTATAAACATCTGAATTGATAACCTCCTCCTTTTTTGAAGTCGGTTAAAAATATGTGAAAACGATGAAAGGGCAGGCCTTGAAATTAAAACAAGATATGATGAACTGGTCAAGACATCATTGCAAATTGGCGGTAATGTTATATTTCCATATTCATGCAGCTATCTATGCTTGACCAAGCGGCTTTTTGCTACATACGCTTGATGAAACGGCTTTATGGTGCAAAAATATCATGAATGTAAATGCAACGATAGGTTAGTAGGCCATTGAGCTGCCCTTTTCCATGAAATTGATCCGCTGTTAGGTCATACGGGGTAAGAACAGCGTATGCTTTTCAAGCGAGTTAGTCAAGCGATGCAAGCAGATTTATTGAACCTGAAGAGAGACCTACTAATTGGGATTTAGATTCAAGATATTTTCAAGACATTTATCGTTGATTTTTTTTCCGTAATGACTTCAGAGCGCTAGAGAAACAGGTAAGAAGTCCCGCAAATCTCCATTAAAAAGGGAGGGTCCCCCGACCAGACGGGTGTTCTGTCTGATGGGCAACTGTCCGATGATTGTTCTCGGGCTGTTGTACGTTTATGTTCGAATCGCGCTGAGAACTTTGATAGCACGATGTAAGGTCTTTTTTTACAGTTCGCATGTGGCGGTATAGATACAATACAGCCAAAACAATTACTACGTATTAAAACTACACATTTCTGGCAACCCGTTCAAGTAATAGGGCGTGACGGTGAGCAAAAGTGGGTCGAACCTCAGCAATAAGTAATCTTACTTGCTTATGTTTACAATCACTACCTTCACACTTAATGGCTTATTTATCGGAACCTGTGTTACTTTGCGGAACTGCTCCATATAGCTAAAGCAAGGACAATAATTCCTGCCTGATAAGGCAAAGCCATAGAACCTTTGCCATAGAACCTTTATAAGTGCAATGCAATACTATATTCAGCAGCCCTACTATGACGTGCTAATGCCATCCAAATCCGATGATGTAAACGGGATAGTGCTATCCGCTATGTATAGCTCCCTCTTAGAGCGGAATCATGATCGTCTTAAGACTTCATAGTAGGGCCTCAGTGTTGCGAAATTTGTTCGAAAGAGTCACCGCGGTCCTGGAACGCAAAGGGCTTTAGAAGGAACACGGATGGATTTTAGTCAGTAAGAGTCTGACACGCCCTTCCGCTCCACCTAGAGCGGAAGAAGTAATTTGATGATTTCCCATAATTTAAAATTAAATATATATATATATATATATATATATTTAGTCAGAACCTTATAGAAAAACGTCTAATATTGTTTTTTCACAGACACAATGCTTATCGAGTTGACAGAAGGTTTTGGTGTTTTATTACACCATCTATTTAAAGATTGAACGGGCAACTCAAGTTGAACTTTATGCTGAATATTGAGACCGATGATAGTGATCTCAAAAATCTTCTCCATTTTTGAGATCACTATCATCGGTCTTGGAAAATTAATTTGTAAA
This sequence comes from Mamestra configurata, assembly GCA_002192655.3. Lineage (NCBI taxonomy): Eukaryota > Metazoa > Arthropoda > Insecta > Lepidoptera > Noctuidae > Mamestra > Mamestra configurata. Next base: position 100,515 of record NDFZ01005430.1, read on the forward strand.
CGCAATTTGATTTCACCTTACCACCACCATGATCAAGAAAATATTCAGTGGTATTTTCTTAAAGGGATGGTTCTGCTAGTTTCCCACATATTTGTACACATATTTTTCATTTACCTGACCCTTACAAATGCAGGCGTGATATTATGTTGTAAAGTAACAATGTTTAGAAGTAATTCATGTAAATAACACATGACTGTATAAGCAAGGTCTTGTCGATAGACATAATGTGAAGGACATGCTATACATAGCATCGAGACATCGTGATAAGCCAAACAGTCTCTAGCCATACACGATAAACCTACATCATAATATGTCTGGAATACCTAACCTAGGTACACACGAGGTATTCTCAAGGCAAATACATTTTTCACTAGTAAATATCTGGATTTATATTGACGACATAGGAATTTGCTGCGAAAAATATTGGTACTAAGACAATTTCTCGTCACGTCTTCGTGTCCTGAAACACGTCCTGAAAATGTTTCACGACGTAAACAGGGTTAAATCATAGTGCTTTAAAGCAGGACGGCTTATTTATGAATGCAGGCGCCACATTTTCACTTTAGAGATAGAAATCCTTAAGCAGTGCCAAAACCTTCGTGTTTTCTATCAGCTGGTTTGCATGAGCCTTATGTGTTGGAGTAAAGTAGCTTATACGGTAAACTCTTATAGCTACACTTGCGTTTTTGACCTATCTGAAAGAATACAACTTCAAAGCTTTGTTTGTATGTTACACGTGTAAAATATCTTCTAAATAATAAATCAGTACGGTAAAACCCTGGCCCCCTGGGCCCGAAATGTAAACAGGATACAAAGGCGTTTTCTTGTGCTACAAGTTGGCTTTACTGTTGGGTCTAGACACTTTTTTACGACTAGGTACCTAAATTGACGCAAAAAGTACTCTGAGATCCTGAAATCCTCGTCTGTAAATACTATTTACTGAATCGTTTGGAGCCTTCATTGCGCAGAGAGCAAAAACTGTTCCAAAGTGCAATTTACTGCCAACCTTTTTTCTGCCCTAACGTTTGAGCGTATCGAGATCTCTCTAACTACCAAAACACTTAGATATTAAAATGTCATCAAGTATGTGCAATTGTGTTGACGTGGTAACTGAGGAAACACCAAGTTTAACTTACACCGGCTTCAAACTTAGCTAAGCGATTGGACCCACTATATCGCAACGAAGATAAACTTCAGAAACTCCCAGGGCTCAAGTGCGAATGTCATTTTGGTTATTAGGCTTTGCCCGCAATGAAAAGCAACCCAAAAGAAATTGTATCTTAATCCAGGCCATAGTTTACCTGTATTTAAAATTTCATCCAAATTAGTTAAGCCGTTGATGCGTGTCTTGATTAACAAGCATCCAAACATTACTACAAACTTCCACATAACTTTCTCTCGCCTATCATCCGGTGGATACCTACCTACCCGGTAACAATCTCAAAACGAAAAATAATCTTCTCACACTGAACTCTCAATGAAAACATTTTCATAAAAGAACATGTTAAATAATAGTAAATCATCGCTGTCTAGCGGTGTTCGCTGTGGTATGCAGGTGCCACATGTTACGCCGAGCTCGCTGAACAAAAGTTAAAGCGCTAACATCAGGCGTCTAGGAGCGGGGTGGTTTATAGCTACTTTTGAGGGTGTGGTTATATTGCAGCGTGGCTGGAAAACCAGCGAAATATGGTGAGGAAAAACGGAAAATTTATAAATGTTTTCAAAACTAAAATGATTCGTTATTATCAGGGAACTCAGGTCCAAAGATTAAAAAAAAAAAAGTAGTTTCTGCGAGCGAAATATGGAACTAAAAGACATTTATTTTAAAAATAAATGTTTTTATCAGACCCAAGAATCAAATGGCTTTTTTAAACAATAAAACCTCATAGCCCTGTTTATTTGATTTCATTGTTAAACGATTATGTTGCTGTTAGTGAAGTTTGTTCCAATTTTTATCCTAAGGGTAAATTCCCGAATTATAGGAACGGTTGTATTCTAATTTCAGTCCCAATCTTCGAAAAATTGCGTTTGATTTAGGTTTGACTTTGAATTTAACTTCTAAAATATGAGAATTAGCCTTCAGCGACTTTTTATATAAAATTTGTACTAAATACTGAATAAGCGTTATCTGGTGACAATTACAGAAATCAAAAATGTTCATGTAATTTGACATAAGTGACCGTTTACGTTAACGCGATCGACTTCGGTGTTCTGTATGGTGTCGGACGTAAAAGAATAGGACCATCCCATCACTTCCCGTGGGTGTCGTAAGAGGCGACTAAGGGACTCACCACAGAATGGGCAGCAGCATTCTCTGTGATTATGGCAAACCTCCCCCCCCCCCTTGGGGGAGGCCTATGTCCAGCAGTGGACGTCTTTCGGCTGATGATGATCGAGTAAGTATAAAAACTAGCACGGCCCTCTAATCAAACTGACTCAAAACACACTTCGTAGCACCTCAGAAAAAACGCTACGAAAATTCGTAGTACCGCTACGCAGTCCGGCCTACTGAACGTTTTTTTCAAACGGGCTCCGTTCTTTGCTACGCCTGCTACGAAATAAATGCCCAACTCAATAGGAGTTTATTTAATGCAGGTGCCTCCACCATTTTTATATCTCTGTAATCTCGACGTTGCGTCTAGCCGATGTTTCGAATGAATTATGTGAAGACGCGGAGAAGCTATAACTTAGACATGCAGCGATGTTATTCCTAGAAGCAGGAACAAAACTTTATGGGCTTAAACCTGTATGGTGTCTAGCTATTCCTGAAGTTATGGCACGGAGTGAAGGTGCTTAAGCTGAAGTTTGTAGTTTGTATTACGGTTCTTGGATAACACGAAGTAAATTATTTTTAACCTCGACGAAGACGTAGGTACATGTTCCGTATATGTTTACAACAGTGTGCGGCCTTTGTACCTTTTTTAAATGCTCGATTGCGATAACACTGTCTGATGAAAATAGTGAAAACCTCATTATTTGAGACAAATTGACATACTAAAGTGAATGTTTACATTAACGCAATCATTTAAGAACTTGTACTTTTTTTACTAGGCACGCGTTTGACCGCCATCTCACCGTAAGCGATGATGAGATCGAAGATGGAGCACGCTTTCTTAGAAGTAACATTGATTGAACTCTTGACTTAAATACTCCCAGGTTGTAGCTATCAGGAAACACAAAATCTGGCAGGGAATTCATTACATGTCGTACTAAGGATGACTAAAATTGACAGCTTTAAAACGCAATTGGAATATTTTGTCACTAATTAAGACTGACAAATATTTTTAGACGATGTGATGTCAGCTGCCCAAAATATCTCATTCCATTTTTAGCAATGCACTAGTGAACTCATCCATTCCATTAGTAACTGTGTCTCTTCTGAAAAAGGAGCCTTCCGACGACACCTTGGTACCCTCGAGAACATTATATTAGGTACTACATTGTTTCTACATCTTCATTAACACTCCCTATACCTTCAGGACATTCAGGTGACTACACAACAACCACAAGACGACTAACAGTCGGCACTCGTAAAGACTTTATTACCTCAGTCGACTATAAACTAAACTGTGCCTCCCGCTACCCAAGTTAAAAGCGGCAGCGTGTTACTTAACAGGAGAAACTTGCAACACTCAGAGCATAACTGAATAAGAACTTAAAAGACTAACTTAGCACAACTTGGCGAAGTTACCGACGCTGCAGGGAGTATTAAATGAGAAACGGGCAATAAATACCTGTGTTTTTATAAAGCAACCAAGTTGGAACTTTGTTCGGCGTTTATTTTTTTTTGTTTAAATTTATGTGAAGAAAATTTTGTTTGAATGAAACTTCGTAGTTGTACGACCGTAAAGAATTATGAATGTAACATAATACCTAGTGGCAGCATGAATGAAGTTTACAATTCAAATGTTATGCAACTTGACTCTGAATGAACGTGCTTCAAAAGCCTATAGCGGCCTCGCTTGAAAATAATCAACGCTGCATTTTTTCTCATTCATCAGCTTTTTCCAGCAGTTTCAACCGAGTGAAAGTCAAAAATATCCCACGTAAATGTCCTACAAATCAAAAGCAGCCTATGTCCTAATCACGGCAATAGTTTCTCCAAGTTCTAAATACCATCCGAACCTGTTCAGCAGTTCAGGGCAGATTGATTGACAAACATATAAACATAGCCCTAATACTAAAACTTTGCATCCTGAATGGCTGCAGTTTTAGTATTAGGGCTACGTCCAGACTCTGACGTGGCCGCCTAGTCATCCCCTTATTTATTATAGTCTAGCGAGCATCCTCCTACATCGCACAACCTGAGTCACATTTCATAGAACCGTTATCCCTCCGAACTTGCTCCTACACCCCGTCTAAATATGAGTCACCTATAAAGGGCAACGCACCCTCAGCTAATGCCATGCACCCTCGCGAATAGTCGTGAAGTTGCTTGAATCATAACCGCGGACTGCAAGACGTATGGGAACTGTCCAACTTTGCCAAAGCAGGTTTTAATTGAAAAGTTTTAATGCTTCTGTGTGAAAGATGGCGTTATTTCTAGTAGCTTTTAAGATACGGCTTGGTTCTTATCCTCAGCTTTTATGCCTAGACTAAGGATTCTATAAATAGAAGAAAGGATAAGCTCAGATTAGCTGCAAATAATGTAGTGATATCAATCTATGCAGATGTCCAAATAGCATTACGAGTATGTTAACAACAATTTTAACAAGTCTACCTTTAGTCACAATTTTGCATTGTCAGTATTTATAAGTGTGAGGCAATTTAGAAACATCCGATTGCTACTAAACACCGCCGTATGAAAAACTGTGTATATCCTGAATGTCATCAGGAACTCCGGTCCGGAATTCCCGATTCAATTTCCGGGAATACGATACATCATTGACTTATATGAGGCGGGCAGCTTCCATTAGGTATGATTTTTTCCTGTCTTCCGTTCCGGATTTCTGATTCTCTGAACGTTACAGATACACCCTTCCCTATCGATTGCAACATTGTCTTGTTTACACTTTCACCCTTTAAAGCTTCTGTTGACAGGAGCGACGTGTTTTCGTAGAAATTGTTCAAATTTCTCTAAAGTACAGTTTCTATGGAAATGCGTTGCCGCATTTGCATCGCTGTCTTCGGGAGCCAGTACACTTCGAAAAAAAGCAAAGAAATCACCGAAAGTCATTAGCCCATCTTTGTCATTTGGAAGTTTGTCAAAAGATAAGAGATAAATAGTAGACGTAACTCTGGGATACAACCAAATCCAGCTGAGAGGCTGTCTCTCATAAAAGATGCTTCGCGCTTTCTTAACTTAGCTTTTACAATCTAGAGTCAGATATCTGGAATTATTCATCCACGATAGTGATTTACATTTGAAACTAAAATGTACTTTGATATATGTATGATACGATAAACACTATACTGGTATTCACCGCAACACATTAGGAATAAGCCTTGCATAATGATGATGTACAAACAAGACTGCTCTATTGCATTTAAGAGCTCATTTCAGATGTGTGCGGTTAGCTTGAATGAGTTCAGTTAGATAGCTAGTATGTTTCGGTCAAAGCGGTTATTGCCGCATCTAGCCGAAACTATATAGACGATTGATTCGGACTATCATAGGTTTATTGCAGTTTGTTACAGTTTTAGCGGGACATTTTGTCATGCTGCCTGACTCCGCCTTGTTAATATTGGTACCGAGATTTTCTCATTCAATTTCTGTAGGGGAATGAAGTTTTGCCATGGTTCAACTTTGGTTTGCGGACAGAATTATTTCACTGTCATAAATGTCTTAACACGCTAATCGCTACATAAAGTCCTTAATGACTTCAGTTGTCAGGTTAAGTAGAATGACAGATTGGGCCTGACCTAAAAGGGGTACATTAAATGTAATAGCCATATTAATCTTTCATCGTACCCGAGTTAAACGGAACCATTAGATTTAGGTAACGTGGTCTAAAGGGGTCAAAGTCAAAATAGCCAAAACACGATGGTTTTAGAACGAGGAGGAAACAACACATAATTAAAATAACAAAAGAAAACATGTTTTTGTCAGAGACAAACGCGTCGCGCGAAAAGAAAAAAAAAAAAATATCATGACAATATTGTTGCTCAAACACACAGTGTTATTTTAGTACGACAAAAGCGGCCATTACAACGCACAGTTGCTTTTAGCACGCTCATTGTCTATGATTAAACGACGGTACACTGAATGGCTTTGTACTCTGATGAGTCGAGGGATTCAGTCATTTGTTTGTAACCACTACTAACGGGTACACGGATGAATGAAAGGAAAATCTGGGATTGGTTTAAAACTGTCACTGTCAACGTCAAAACTTTATTTCCCTTCCCAATTTCCAACACTCCTTTTATAATCTGTTTCGAATCCCACAGAAATTGTGTTGTTTTCTGTCTTAACTGAGGACGACGGAGCACAAACTGATTATGATCATAATTGTATTAAGTCACGAGATGGCTCACACAGCGTTTTGTGGACGGTGCCATAATCCTTTTATAATTGAAGACTATCACAACTTGCGCGGTACAATATCCAACAGATTAACGTGTATTTAGTGCTTGATGATTAATAAATGTATGATGATTAATAATGAATGATTCATAAATCGACAATCGTTTTGTAAATACGCGAAATGAGGCAAAGTCTAACGATGAATCAGCATAACAATTTAAAGAAAAATATTGCGATAAACAAAGTGCTTAAGGCAGCAATAACAAAAATTGCAACTTCGCTGAACCAAACACCAGAATTTTCTCCCCAAAAAGTTTTCATTTTCAGGATCACAAACAGCTAGTAAATACTGCCAGTATTTCAAAACAGGACCGAAATACGGACATAAACCTTTTTTATTAAATTGATACATGCTCCGTGGCGCCAAACATCGCGGCTCATATATCTAAGAAAACGTTTAAGAAAGCGGATGCTATATCTGGACACAAAGAAGGCGAGGGATCGCATCCGGGGAGGCAAGAGGGTGGCTCCCAGCCAGATGGGATATTGATAAAAGACACGTCCGGTAGGTATGTCTGGCTCTTGGCAAATTATTTCGAGGACTGGATTTAGGGATTTTTATAGCTCTGCGTATCGGGATGAAAGAAACTTTTGAGAATGGAATTTTGCACCTGAATTTTTAGCTTAGTTTTGTAGAAAAACTTTTCAACCGGTTGGGAATATTGTACCGTATGTAACCTTAGTTTAGTTCATATTTTTGTACGGAACTGAGAAAAATAAAGTCTGATTGTAGCGTAAAGCAATTGCCTGAAGCAAAAGGCTTGTGACAACAAAGCTTTTGCGAGTTTCGAACGTCGAAGTGGAGAAAGGACCTTGTACACACTGTTGTACGAGCAACAAAAGTTTGTTTTATAAATTCTTAATGCTGGTACTCGATAGGGGAATAAAATCGGCTCGCCAACCAGAAAAGTACCTATTTTGCTCCAAACAATTCGAAATACCTGCCAGAATGGATAAATGGCACCAAAAGGCGAAGTCGGAGCCTTTGCTCTATGGTTTAAAAACCACGAAGGGGATAGCGGGGTTTGATTAGCTCATTTCGCTCGCTCACTAGACCCCGCCATCCCCTTCTAACCTAACCTGTCTGAGTCGGGGTGCCAAGTCCAAAGTAACATTGTATTTCAGAGAAACATGATTTGGTGAGCATTTATCCATTTTGGTAGGCAAAAAGAATATAAATACAACAAGTACAATTATTCTGATGAGTGTATAATTATTTTGGAACTTAAAACGTTGTTCTGTTCTTTAGGCACCTCGGTATAGAGTGGGTTTATTTTATTTGAAGTTAACATATTTTACTTAGTAGACATTTAAATTGTAGCCAATAAAATCTACTAAAACGTAAGACAAAGTGAACGTAGGGATGTTTCTGAGTTTGTTACTCAATTACGATTTAATGGCTGAAAATGAAATGCTTTGGATGAAAAAAAAAAGAAAGCAAAGAAAAGAAAGAAAATCGGTTTATTCTGTCGGAAAAAACGCACAAAAACTCTAAAAACTAAAAAACTTATCAACTACAATTTTAACAAAAATTAATAAAAACAAAAAAAAACCGCATCACATCACGCCCATGTCAGGACCGGACATTAATAAAAAACGAAATAACACACAAACTGGATCACACGTAAACTATGAACTGATTTACCATATTATACGGTACTTTTTACCCAAATACATGTAGCAGTTCCCCTGGGAAGCGAGTCAAACCGCGGGCAACAGCTGTAATACTTGTAACAACATAATTTATCATCGGTAGAACTCCAATCTACATAGACCAACCCAACCGTTTAAATTTTCTACGGCAAAAACCTTGAGACCGCTATCAAATCGACATCGGTCCTGCAGCTGACGTTGACAAAGTTTTTACTGCCGTCAACTATGTAGCTGACCTCAATACAGTCAGGCAGGGAGAGCTAGAGAGGCTAGTAGATGACAGGATTTGTGAGGTAGGTCAGGAGATTAGAGCTGTCGTCTCGTCGGATGTTGATTACGTCGGCTGTTTCTGGAATTAGTTTTTTTTTCTTTTTTCGAGGGGCTAAATATTGTAGCCAAAAAGAAAAAATTGTGGTTATAAAATTTTAACTAAAAGGAAAGGAATAATATAACAACTTATAATAATAATAATTCTTTATTATCAGACAACTAAGGCTCATAGATAAAATACACAAATTAAACATACAAAAAAATTTACTAATACATATTAATCTAGCTTAATTAGCAGGTAGGCACTTATTTAATAGAAATTCGTTATCAAATTAAATTTTTATCTAATAATGTAACGTCCAACTGCTGAAGAAAGCCTAACCTGTCCTGTCTTTATTTTTTCAACACTTTTTCTTGCTCCATCTTGAACGAGCCTTAGTCCAGCAATGGAGCATTCAAAGATAGCAAATGATCCTGTAGCTTGTTACGCTGTCACGCTTTAATCGCTAAACTGATTTTGATGAATTTTGGTACAGAGATAGATGGGACGCTGCAGACGGTTAAACTTACTTTTTTGCGAAAATAAAACGCAAGCGCCCCGGAACCTGGGCAAAAGCTAGAAAAAAATTGGTTGTCTGTAAAGTCGGTTTATGGACGATAGTTTAACGTGACAACGTCATAACAAAACATTGATGAAATGATTGTAACGTTACAATGAGCGTAACGTTACAATGAGTCATCCTTTTCCGTGCGTGTGCAGCCGGCGTTCATCGATTTATTAGACGTTGTCACGTCAAAAATTTATTAAGATAAAATGTAATCTCGAGTATAATGCATGTCCTACATTACAGTGCTTTAGATTTCGATAGCCAAATGAATTGACTTTGAATCATTCATTCACAATCATTGAATCATTAGATGAACGCAATTAATTAGGTAAATCGCATACCTACATTAGAAGCCAATTACGAGAATCAATCAAGACGACTCACTCACGATGGTGTTAATTCGCGAGCAAAAACAACACAAAAACTAGCCATGATATACCATAACAAACCAGTTTCTTATTCTAATACGCACATTTGGCAAGACCTAGACATTTCGACAACAAAAACAAAAAAATGCACCACGTGAGTTTTAGCAAGCGGAGAGGAAATCTAAGCGGACCAAGGCCATCGAATTGACTTTTCAATGTATTTTTACAACGGTTATAAAAACTGCATCTCTGACAGCTTCGTTGCTCTTTTGATCCTGAGGTCCTGGTGGTCCTGCGATCCTTAGATCGGGCAAAGAGTTTTTACAAAGAGCAACACTACAGGTGTTGTGCTGTTCTGTAAAAACCTGAAATGTGAAGTGAACATGAAATAAGCTGTCAATCCATGACATCAAGATGGAATGACAGTTCGCTTCAAGCTCACTCCACCTACATCTTTTAAGGTTACGAGAATAACGATCCGTTTTATCACAAAATCGACTGACATCATTTGGAAACATGATTAATGGGGATGACATTGACTCCTTCTATAAAGACGTGCCCTGAATAGCCGACACAGGGAAATAGAAGGACAGTAAGTAGGCTTTTGTACTGCAGTGAGATATGTCAGGCTAGTAATAATAAAAGGCACACAGTATCGCCTTATAAGCACCCAGTCCAAAACTAAACGCCCCCTCCCCTTCGGGAAATAAAAGTTTTCAAGTTATGATGGCCTATAAAAAGTGTTAGCAGTACACCGCTCGTTGGACGCCACATCCACTGCGATTGCGTGTAAATATTGTAGATCCAAACATGGCTAAGTGGAATTGGATTGAAGTGAAAAAGGCTTTGACCGCACGAGGGTAAAATTTATTGAGTACATTAACAAATAGATTGGAAATGGTGTAGTAGTTTTGATTGAAAGCCTGTAATCCTAAGTAATATTACAAATGAGAAAGTGACTTTGTTTATTTGTTACGTTATCACGCCTAAATCGCTTAACCGATTACCGATTTAGATGAATTTTGGTACAGAGATAGATGGGACCCTTTTTTTATAACGATGGGAAATCATTAAATGACTGGCCTGTTGGTCGAATGGTTAGTGATGTTTTTTGTGTTGTGTGTGTGTTTTTTTTTTTCAAAACCTACCGGTTTGATTCCTGACCAGGAAAACCGATTTTTCAAAAATCCAATAATGCTGTTTTAGTTTTCATGAAAATCAGGCTCGAGACTCCTTTCAGGGTTTTTGATATTCCACATAGTTTCGGATTTGGCTATCCACGCACACTTTTCAAAATTCACCCCCAACATAACAAGCTCATGACTTAAATAGTGTTAGTAAAAGGGCGTCGAAAATTATCTTTGCCTGGAGCAGCTAAATAGCTAGATCTTGCCTGGCCCCAAGTATCACGGACCAGGGCAAGAAATATGACTTTGACGATTGCTATTTTTCAGACTTGTATTCTCACAAACAAAATCCCGTAATGGGAGATCAACATTTATATATTTACCTATGTTAAGTATAATTTAGGAAACAAACAACACAGGTATAAGCAAACAAGATTCTTGAGAAGATAGACCAAAGCCTAGGCTTGGGCGTAGGTTTGAACAGCCAAGATTTAACTTAGCCATTCAGCAAAATCTCAATAGGCCAAAAGATAAGCAAACCAAAGATTAACCAACATTAATTATAAGTTTTGTGCTTTCAAGTTACAATTTCTGCTGAATAAATAATTTTAACCCAATTGAAATTTATAAAGCATACTTATTGAAGTGTCTGTCTGTAATATCTAAGTAACAGCTTTTTCATAAATGCATATAAAAGTAAGTATAAAATACGATACTTGTGACAAAACATTTTTTTTCTATTTCGCACCTTTGAAGTAAAACCGTTACTAAACGAAATTATGAAATTTTATAGGGGAGCCCATATTAGAAAATAGTCACTGTTTTTAGATAGATGGCATTGATACCTCAATTCATGAAAATTTTCGTTTAGTAACGGTTTTACTTTAAAGGTGCGATTTGTTGAATGCCTGTCTGTTTCTTTCGACTAATCTCCGAAACGGCTGGACCTTTTGTGACTGGTAGATAGCTGATGTTGTAAGGAGTAACTTCGGTTACTTTTATTTTAGAAAAAAGATATGGGTTCCGTGCAAAAAAATTAAAGCCATTTTTACGCGAAGCCACGGGCAGAAGCTAGTCATTTATAATATTTAATGTATATTTCGTGGAATTAGAAAACACACGACAAAATCACATTAAAAGCAAAGTTTTCGGTGCCACATTCCCATTTACAGCTCGGCTTATCGTATGAAATGAAAAAGCAAGTCCACATTAATTCCCGAGAGATGTTGATTAAAAATATTACTGAAAGCGCGAAACGAGGGCAAACATTGACTGACTCGTAAAAGTGGATTACTATGATCATAAAACTCTGTAACACGTATACTTCTGAAAGTGATGCAGAAATTATATCGGGAAGATTATAGTACGAACAACAAAGATAGAAAGAATATATCTTTCTATTTTTGTTGCAGTTTGCAGAAAAAAATAAATGATTTTATTATTTGAGACGCAAAATTTATAGTCCATGATCCCAGAGCTTGAAGCGGTAATGCTAGCGAAGGAGGAGGCGGGCCGAGCGAGGGAGAGACAAGGCCTTCGCCCCAAACGCCGCTACAGAAGAAGACGCCCCGGGGATTCGGGAGTCGCAGGGTGATCCCCGGCCACCGTAGGCGCGGGCCTGCGGACAGCGAGCGTTGGGTGGTTTGCTGTCCGATCACCAGGCCCGGGCCGATGGCGCATTGTGTTCCATGCGCGCCTCAAAGAGATGTCAGCCAGAAGATGGGGCCCGCTAGGGCCCGAGCCTGGCAGGGTTGCGGAATTTGTTCGAAAGAGTCAACGCGGCCTCGAAACACAAAGGGAACACAGATGGGTTTTAGTCAGTAAGAGTCTGACACGCCCTTCTGCTCCACCCAGGGCGGAAGAAGTCATTTGATGATTTCCCATCCTTAAAAAAAAACGAGATCTCAGAGCTTGGAAACTAATCAGGTATACGTACTCTTATCCCGCACATTATGTTGCTGAGAAAATAAGTAATGTCAGGGAGCTCTGGGGTCTTGCTCTATTACTACATTTAATTAAGAAAGAACTAATGTCTAGAGAAAGAAAATGAAAAGACCAACTAGGTCTGGTATTATATGAAGAGGTTCCTTGAGTTACAGCAATAATAAAATTGAATAAGGATGGTTAATAAGTCTGAAACATAGAGAAAGAAATCCAATTTCAGGAGAACAAAACCATACGCCATACATACAGATCATACAATATAATTGTACGTTAGGATTAATGAACTAACTAGATAGTTCCTAATCCCTCGCCCTCATCTTATTTAATTGGAATAAGTAGGAGCCTTGAGGATTCTTCGGTTGAATGACCTCCCCGGCTTTGGAGGCTTAGAGGAAAATAATAATTAGAAGATAATTGTTTTCACAGACATACTGGGCTTGGAAGAAAAAGAAAATAAAGCACAAAATGAGACTGAAACGTTTTGTTAACGGCAAGACGTTAAAAAAAATTATTATAATTTATTATTATTATTTTTAAATTACAAATTAATTATTAAATAAATAATTACCAATTTATGGATAATAGGATGACAAATTAAATATCCTTCTTTCTTATTATAAATGTAAAAACCTGGATGGACATGTTTGTTATTCAATCACGCCTCAGTCAATGGATTGGCGTGAAAATTGGTACACAGGTCGGGTAGTTCATATCCTGGAGTAAACGTTTTAATTCGGAAGTACGTTCCCTTCTTGGCATGAATTCCAAGTTTCACGCGGGCGAAGCCGCTGTCGAAAGCTAGTCTATACTAATAAATGTAATAAAGCTGAAGAGTTTGTTTGTTTGTCGTTAGATCATAAAGAATGGCTTAAATTACGGTATTTTATATGAAAACCAGCCGAACGAAACAGGCGAATATTTTACCCGTGATCCGACGCGAACAGAAATAAAAACGCCAGTAGATTACCTCTGCCATTCAAAGTTAAGAGTACCTACATGTCTACTGAAGAAAAAATAGTGATAGTCTATACTACTAATTAAGCTGAAGAGTTGGTTTGTTTGATCGCACTGATCTCTGGAACTACCTGACGGATTTGGAAAATTCTTTTTGTATATGATAGCCACATTCGTTACGTGTTTAGTTATAGTTTATTAATAATAAGGTTTATTAATATGTATTATAGTATGCGCCAGATAAATGTGGAATAAAGTATATTGACCTTTCCCTAATAACTGTTCATAGGTACCTGAACAATTAAATATGAATCGTTTTTCATTATTAGACAATGTTAAGGATCACGAGAGATGATGATTCGGGACAGCTTTGTGTCATTAATTCCGTTTTTCAAATTAAAAATGTCAATAATTGTAGGTGGGTCAATGACCGTTATTCCACGATTATCTGGCGCCTACTATAGTTTATTATTGTTTAAGATTAATTTGTGTATTGTATCTATGGGCCTCAGTAAAAGTAATAAATAACTTTAATTTCGGCAGTCGATGTTTTTGTTTTTTTTTTCGTTTTTGACACCGACTGCCGAAATTAAAGTTATTTTAAACTTTTTAGTGTTTTGTTTGGAAGTCGGTTGTATTTTTTTGTAAAAGGTTTTTTTTTCAGTTTTTAGTGGTTCACATGTGCTTACCCCTTCACAGCGTACCGGCGTGATGTTATGTTATGAACTGGTGTAAACAATAGATAGACATGAGATTTCAGCAATCCCAGTCTATTTGCTATTATTTATTGAGGAGTTCCGTTGCCTATCTCCAAAGTTCTTCATCAGATCTTCACCAAATTGAACTGGGACCGCTTCGAGAAAGTACTCTTCCAAATTTACCCAAATCGCGTCTAGTGTGCCTATAAAATTTGAAAAGCTTCTCTATTTCTCCAGGATCCTGGGGGATTTCTGATGATCATGGGAAGTATACCCTTTCAAACAAAAAAAATATAAATCCAAATCGGTCCAGCCATCTTCGAGTAATCGGGGTTTCCGACGAATTGAGAACCTCTTCCTTTTTGTCGTCGGTTAACTTGATTATTATTCCATGTATTCATTTAAACACACATACAATTATACATATATTTTTTTAAATTTCAATTTAAAAAATAAAAATAAAAACATATAAAATAGTAGCCCACCGGTATCAGGAACAGGGCAGTCAGGGCTCCAGAGAGAGGAACGATTATTATGATGATTATTACTATTATTTTCTCAAACTTTGACAATCTCGAGACCCTGGGTCTCGGTCCTTTGTTAGGCGTGCGTGGGGCCGAAGTCAACTCGGAAAGGCCCCGTTAGATAGTTCAAATGGAACGGGGCACCAACCGGCGATCATCCCTGTATGCACTATGAAAGTATACCCAAAGAAGATCCCGGCGGGAACAAGAAAAAACGGGATATGCGCTAACGAAGTCGCGGGCAAAAGGTAGTTAAGTAATAAACGACTCTTGTCTCAGTCCACTCTACAAACTGACACAGAATGTCACAAACTCACAGTACTAATAACTGTTTCGGAGTGGAAAAGGCCCCAAACATATCAATTTTGTCTCAGCTACACTTGAGCGGAGTTAATTAAAATTTGGAACAGAGCTATATTATTATGAACTAGTTTCTTTGTTCCCGAATATACTGTTAGTTTCATATCTTTCCAGTATTGAACTTGACAGAGCAATAAAAGGATGTAACTCATCAGCTCGATCAAGAACATCTGCTTGTTAGAACCACTATAAATAGATGGAGCAGTGGCCGAATTGAGACGTTGGCCAATTTGCTTAACGGCAGCCATCTTTGCGTGATCTCGACTCAATTAATACCATTGAATCGTTTTGCAAGGAGATTTTTATGGTTTCTCGAAGTTTAAGTAAATAATGGCCCACAGTCGTTAAGTGCTATCGATGAAACATTATTTAATTTGATAATACATCAACAGTGACTCATCAGGAGTTTTTTAAACCTCTCAGCAGAAAGAGCGACAAAATCACGGTCAAGATTTTTACGGAACGATATATTCTTCAATCGTTTGTAAAATCTTACAAAACGTTAAGGCAGACACGTAGAGAAGAGAAGACAATGCAACAAAGCGTGCCGGGATTAAAGATTTATACCACTTCCCCGCGGACGAACTATCCAGAATCCCGAGCCAAATAGCCAAACAAAAGCCAGTTAGAAATTGGTCCATACATCCCTTTACTTAGAATTTCGGCGACTGATTCCCAGGACTGCCTACGAGACCGCAAATCCTTTGACAATCAATATATAAGTCTAGATTGTTGTCCCTGTTGTGCCAAATGTAATAGAGAGAGATGGAACACAATGGAGCACGTTGATTATCTCCAAATGAATACCAGTTGTATCCAGATTTGTCGAGGCCGATAGTGGACAGTGGGAACGATCTGCAGTAGATAGGTAGCTATAAAATTTCTGATAAACATGATATTTGGATGTTAAGTGTGCCAGATTGATGTTGTTGTTTGTTTGACTTTATGTAATGTGGGACGTTTTGTAATAGTCACAAAGTGATTGAAAACACCATGACACGAAAACAAATCTATCAGTGTTCAGTTTTTAACGACTCTACGATTTGAATTACTTTTAAAGCTCTAACAACTCGAGGACTATAATAGCAGTTTCACATTTACACACCAGACAATTCTCCGTATGAAATATGGATGTTATTAAAACTTATCTTTAGCGAATCTTCAAAAGCGCGGCACATAACTGGTTTTTCATCCCCTAAGCCGAAGCTGAGTTAAGCAAATGGAAAATGCACGACCCTAATCCTGATTAAGTGCATTGAAGGGAGGAATTACACTCGAGCCCCCAGAAAAGGATCCACCATTAAAATACGCCATTGGAAATGGCAATGAACGATTTCGATCTTATTTGCATTTAATTTCGTAAATTGGTTTCATAAAATATTTATAACAGGCGAAAAATAGGTTTTGGAAAAACCACAATGACAATTTTATTATTGTAGGAATCACCTTGAAAAGTAGGAAGGAAAGTTGCGTTAAAAATCCAGTACATAATATCTAGGTATTTGCTTTAATTAACATTGGACAGAACGGCTTTGATAAGAGTCAATTCATTCATTAGACTTTCAAAGTTGCAATGTTACATCGGTACCAAGGTTCAGAACACCGTGTTTTCCTTCCAAAATTGCAAACTACAGATAGCTTGCCAGAAAACTTTTACTATGTTTACCTTCGGGAATGTAGGGCGAAAGTTAAAACTACTATTCACAACAGTCGCTTAACTATGGCATAAAGATAAGGAACATAACTTCCGAAGCAAAATAGAATTCGCTTAGATTATCCCCACTACAATTTAGGGAGCACTTATCCGATACACAAAAAGAAGGATCGGGACAGTAATCATGGATCAAGGACAATCGTCTGGTATTGATGCTGCTAATGCTTTTACGGATATTCGCATTTCTGAACCTTCAAAATTGTATGCTCGTAAAATTTGTGGTCTCGATAAAAAATATACTGAATATCGCTTTCTCGGGACTTTATGTATTTTCAACATTTTTTGTCGAAGATGGATTCACTCAACCAGTTGCGTGGGTAAGCTACTACAGACACAGCTTGGGAAAAATGGGATTAAGACCCATCGGACCCTCGATGTGAGTGCAGTCCTGCCCAGAAGAAAACCCACTTTCTGGAATGTTCCAAGTCAGTCCAAGTGTCCATACCCCAGCACTTTTGATGTTTTAATGGACGTTACTGTTGCAATAACATTGCTACCATCATCTTATTTTTAAAGTACCATCGACTCGAAAATAACAAGGCGTCTAAGACATGAAACGTGTTTTCATAAAACAAATAATGCTCTTCACTCTGATTGGTCCTCAGTTGCACATAATAGTAATCACACTTCGCAACTCAATTGAAACTAGACACGCAGGCACCAACCGTTTGCTCCAAATTGGTGGCAAGTGCAAGGTTATAATCGGTCTATACCGGTATACTCTGACGTATATTTATTTGGTCCAGTACCAAGGTCCGAATAGGGCGCTGACCCAATTAGTCCCTTCCTGATCTGGGTATAAAATGGGCAAACCCCAGATGTATCTAACTTATAGCTATACAGGTAAAGGCACAGTTGAAGGTCGACGGACGGATTAATATAGAAATTGTTGAGCCTCTTTAATGAACATGGTTCTGACGTCAAAGTGTGTATAGATAGGTCCTGTACCTGTACTACTGATTGTTGGCAACGTACGAGTGATGTATATTACTGATGATTTGAAATAGACGATTCTAACATTTCGCCTGAAAAAATGCCATACAAATCAAAGCTCTGTGAACGTAGGATTAGTGCAGGTTCATTGTTAATATTGCATTGTATGTAAATCGCTAACATATTGCCAATTCGCGATACGGTCGATTCTGCAAAACCGCGCGTCTGCACCGCTATTGTGTAACATCACCAGACTGCGATAGGCCGAGTTGATTGATTGAACCAGTGAACGTTACTGATATGATTGGATCCCCACCGCTGTATATCCATGCAGCCGGGCTCTATGAATAGAGGTCTGAAAAGGCCGCTGACCCAATTAGCCTTTCACCGCTGATGTTAAGGTTTGGCGCGAAAGGCACGTCGATAGTTTTAGAACTACCCTAGTCATGTTTTAACAAACCTTAACTATTTTGTTTTTACTAAAGCAGTTTTGGTTTTTATTATAGGAGATATCGATGTTTTGGTTGCGATTTTGGCAGCCCCGGTCTAAAGTATTTTCTCGAGCATTTCATTCGTTGTCTTTTTCAAGTATAAAAAAAGTTCTGATTTAGCTACTTGCAATTAGTGCTTGATTATGAGAAGCTTCTCTATGAAGATCTAAGTACACAAAGCCTAATGTTAAGTGTCCTGCGTTTTATTCAAGACAAAGCAAATTCTCTTTTCTTTTAAAATTCGTTTTATCTTTCCGTTTTGAAACAAAAGGTCTCTAAGGAGCTCCCACTTCTGATGTACGCTCCCATCTGCTGAGTGACATAATACGTGTTTGTTGAATACATATTTAATATCGCTGTTGGAACAAAGATTGTGTTTCAAGAAAATGATATATTTTTGCTGAAATAATGAGAGACGAGAGTGACACAATTGGAGCAACTGTTATTATTACTGTTCTTTCATTTGGCGCGATAGTTATGGACTCAGTGAGGAGAAGGACCTAAATCTCAGTACCTTAGGACCAAGCATAATCAAACAATATCTTTAATTTTGTTATTTGTATTTTGTTAATTGCGTTACAAACATTGGCAACACAATTAACATCAAGGCATGACATTTCAACAATTTTACTTGCGATATTTCGCTGCCATACTAGTTTTACAAAATTATAACTAAAAAATTATAAATAAATTATAATGAATGATCGATATAAGAAGAAGTTGTCGAGCAGACAAATGTTTCAAACATATGAAGCAATGAATTTACTTTAAAATCCTTCGGATCTTGGAAATAACTTTGCTTCGCAATTGAGTTGCAGTTCGACAATGACAAATTAATAAGAACTCTCCTAAACAGCGAAATTTCTAATATGGAAGTTCTTCACTTTAATATTAATTGTTTCATAGTCCAATTTCCAGATACAAAATCATGCCAGACAGTTTCCAACTAGCTGATAGTGTAATAACAGTTATCGTTAGACGAGTAACAAGAGGTAGGAGGGCCGTTTTGAAAACTCTATGCATCGTACATAGAAGTTATAACTTTAGTTCAAAACTAATAAACGTTAGTCTTAATTATAGGGCGAAAAACATGGAAAGATTTTGAATGAAAAAGAAGAATTATTTTGGAATTATATAATTTTACGCTGTGCCGTTTTGTTATATAAAATGGATAGCTAGGGCATCTGTCGAGTGCTAGACTTTAATAGTGGAACGTTAACTACAGACTAGAGATAAAGGACGGGTCACCCAAAGCGTTGACAGTGTGCAGACTTTTACAACTTAATTAGTCAGTCTGCAAAGGCAATTGGTTTGAAGTGGCTCGGGCAAAGAATAGCAAGAACGATTTCTTTTCCCAGCAGTAGGACATTATAAGCTGAATAAAAAATAAAAGTGTCACTCAAAAACAGAATCTGAAGCTGCTATTAACGTGTTCACAAACTGCGCCTAAATTACCTAAAAAAAAAACCATCGTGTTGAAAAAAGAAGCAGAAAAAGAAAAAAACACAAGAAAGACCAGAATGCGAGAGATTCAGAAAATGGCAAGGTTTAAATTAAGAAGCAATAAAAATATAGCAGAGGACAAAAAAAATTACACTGTTAGTCTCAAACCCAAACACACATTGCTTTAGACATCTCTATACAAAATCAAAATTATACCGCCAGGATGACACATTCCCACCCACAATTTTTCCAACGTATAATTATCGATAATCGCCTTGACTATTAGTGAGGCTCCCCTAATTCACACTCACTAAAGGCTTGTAAAGGATTACGACGTAGCCAGGTGTGAAAGGCCATTAGGGACATAGGGAATACGATACCATCACACCATCATTTATCATATTTACATCCGAACCCCACAAACCTGCAGTTATGTGGACATTCAATTACGTTGATGTGTTATTTTCAATATTTGATGAACTGGACAAGCAAAGAAATGCCACAAGCAAGAATTGGAACAATCTAGAAGGGGAGGGAGAGAATAAAGACACGATTCTTGAAAGAAAGGCAATATTTCACTGTCAACCTGAGGTTCACAAGCTATTAATTCATGCTTCCAATTCTCTCTATCGATCTTCGAAAGGACGAAGAGAATCGCTTTAAATTAAGCACTGCAGAAAACGTGCAAGCTATGGCAGTCAATCTGATTTCTCATAGGCGTGTTGCATAAGATGCTATGTAGCTTTATTAGGTTTACTGGATGCGGTAAGGTACCTACTGAGAATGTTGAGAGCTTATGTGCTCTGCAGGAAGAGACAAACGTAATATTGTCTTCTGGGGAACGATTAGCTCCCGATTTATGATTTAAGAATTTGAGTTGAGTTTTCGGCAAGTTAGGCATTCAAAAGGAGTTTGACACGTTCCGAACTCCGAATTCTCAACTCAGAAACCAGTAATAAAATCTCCAAAGGGCAATCAAATCAAATAAATCAAAAGTCATTTATTTAAATTAGGCTTAGAACCAGCACTTTTTGAACGTCAAATTTTACATAAAGACAGTCCTAAAAAACGCCCGCGCTTCAATACTTCCTAGTGTGAAGTTGGGAACATGAAGTGGCGCAACAAACTCCCCAGCAACAAATTTGTCTGTTAAGTTTTAAGATCCGAAATCGAATAGCCTACTACTGCAGTTAACGGCTACAATAATATAATCCTCCCCAAAAAAACAGTTCTAATTTCCTGAATTTCCCGTCTTGTCCATATCCTTTCATGATTAGTATAACAAACAATATTTTTGTACTGGTACCCATACTTGTGAGGTAATGGGTCCTTAAACAATTTGCCGTAAATGGCCGAGAGGAAATAAATATATCGTAATTATGTGGTTTGTACTACACGCGAGTTTCGCAGGCTTTTAGATGACTACTAGTTTTAATTGCATTTCCATGTTTGTGGAGTTTACTTTATAATAAAGATTCCATGTCCTTCGTTTCTGAGTCTCTCTTATCTCTATTATATTGGTTTTGTTGTTTTGGCCCAGATTAAAGCCATGCACTGAAAATTGGGTTGAATTGAAGATCTGGTGTTGACAACTTGCCAGCATAAATTACCAAAAGCTTACTTACTTTCTTCCCATGAAATATTTCTACAACATTAAAAATCAGTTTCAGAATAAAATCGTATTGAGGATTTCAGAGATTAACAAAAACTAGCATTTTCCTGTTATATATCCCGTTTTTTCCCGTTCGCGTATAGCCTTCCTCATGAATGTGGCTATCATTTATACAAAAATAATTTTCAAAATCCGACAAAAAGATCCAGATATTAGCGCGTTCAAAACCAACTCTTCAGCTTGATCATTAATATTAACATTATCCTATTTATTCCATAGATACAATACACAAATTAATCTTAAACAATAATAAACTAATACATATTAATAAACCTTATTATTAATAAACTATAACTAAACACGTAACGAATGTGGCTATCATATACAAAAAGAATTTTCCAAATCCGTCTGGTAGTTCCAGAGATCAGCGCGATCAGACAAACAAACTCTTCAGCTTAATTAGTAGTATAGACTATCACTATTTTTTCTTCAGTAGATATGTAGGTACTCTTAACTTTGAATGGCAGAGATAATCTACTGGTGTTTTCATTTCATTTTATTTTTGCGTCGGATCACGGGTAAAATATTCCCCAGTTTCACTAGGCTGGTTTTCATATAAAATACCGTAATTTAAGCCATTCTTTATGCTCTAACGACATGGAAAACGTACAGGATTTTATGAAAGGGCGACCTTTGAAAATGGGACAAAATCAATGATCCGAATCTCTCTGAACGAGGTACGGAACACAGTTGCTTTTACATATTCACCCCCCTTCATTTGAGGGACATTGGCCTCAACTCGGTTTTGGACATCAATGGCGGACAGACATTACGAAGTCATGATGAGGGTTCAATAAAACAATATTTTTTTGACAAACAGAATTGATGGGCAGGCAGACAATACCAATAAGATGAAGGTATCTAATGTATGATTCAGGAAGAAAGTGTGAGAAGGGGACCTCTTAGAAAGTCCCTAAATGTAATGTCCTAAATTTTTTGAAGAACTGAACTGAAATTAAAATCAACGAATTACACCGTCAATTGTTAGCGCGCGTGATTATTTTTTCCTTCATCAAGCAGTTTGTATGAACAAGTGTTTACATACTCAAAACAGGTTTCGAGCTTATGTTCTTTACATTATGTCAACACTATGTTTATGGACACATACAGGTCTAACGCAGATGGCTGATTGGCACTGGTGCCCTACTATGACGTGCTGATACCATCCAATTCTGATGATGTAAAAGGGATAGTGATGTATAGCTCCGTCTCTCTCTTAGAGCGGAATCATGATCGTTTTAAGACTTCATAGTAGTAGTACGACAGTTACAGTTTTGTTAGGTTATCGCATAGTTCTATTACCCTTAATCCTGCCTGAAATATAGTCAGCACTGTCATGTTATAGACTGAATCCGAGTTGACTCAGTCAGACATTTTAGGAATCCAATTTTTAGGAAGGTTGAGTTTATAGGCAGATGTTGACCGAATGGGGCCATAGGAACCAAGGGAAACACCTGGATGAGGGAAGCAGAGAACCGGTTAATATGGCAGAAAGGAAAGGAGACTTTTAAAGTAGTTTAAGGTCTCGTAAGACTCTTAAGCTCAGTCATCTCAGCTGCATCCGGAAGCCGACCCCAATACAGTTGGGAAAAGGCAGGTAGATTGATTGAAATATCTTTTTTTTTTCTTAAGGATTGGAAATCATCAAATGACTCCATCCTGTCTGGGCGGAGCGATAGGGAGTGTCAGACTCTACTGACTAAACCCCATCCGTGTTCCTCTTAATGCCCTTTGCGTTCCAGGGCCGAGGTGACTCTTTCGAACAAATTCCGGAACCCAGGCAGTGATTGAAGACTTAAGTTCTGATTTTGACGATTATGATTATTGGATCGAGTTATAGTCGACTGTCTGTCAGAATAAACTTGACACTGAACTACGAAACGACGAGTTCTTTATGAGCAAACATAAATGTTTTATGAACATTTAAAATGAATGGTGTGGAGAGCTTTTTTATAGGTAGGTATAGTCGGATGATTGTTTACCGGAAGTCGATAAAAGAGTTCGTTATGGTCGGGGAAATAATTTGTTTTCTATGGACGAATTGCCGAGTGGCTCTCGGATTCGCAAACGGGATGGAATTTTTATTCTTATGTGTAGTACCCCCATCAATTTGCTTGGGTTTCGAAGTATCGTAAGAAGTTATTATGGAGATGAGGGGTGAGGTCGGTTGAGGAAATGGTTTCGATTGAAGATTTCCTTTGCATTCCTTAAATATCAGCAGGACTAAGAACTCTTGGAGATCTCTTTCTGTAATTCACTTGAAGATCGAACAGGAGTATGGGGGTAGAGGAATCACTGAAGGTTTCTAAAATTAAAAGTAGTAAAAATTGCTGATAGGTGCAGGAACTTACGTATAGCTTCGAATAAAGCCCTATCCGTATCAAAATCCAGATGTTATGGACTGATAAAAATTGTAATGAAATACCCAACCCCAAAGACATCAACAGAACAGGGGGGGGCTACTATGAAGTCTTAAAACGATCATGATTCCGCTCTAAGAGAGAGACGAAGCTATACATAGCGAATAGCACTATCCCTTTTACATCATCGGAGTTGGATGGCATTAGCACGTCATAGTACGGCTGCTGATCAAATATACAAAAAGTTTTTATGTACTGTTGGTTACGCAAATATCATTTAAAACAACGAAATAAAAACATATTTTACCAGTTGTAAACGATTACCATTTGAGGGTACTTACATTTATAATAACACAAGCGTTCTGACTTCAAATAAAATATTTTGAACAAAACCAATAAAACTTTTAAGTGGTTTCCTGGCAAACGTTGTTTGTTCACAAAATAAAGATTTAGGTACCACAGAGCTGCTGAGGTCATTGAATAACGTCGTTTTGATTTTATTTAACGTGTTTAGGGACGGTTATACTAGTTTTTACATGCCTCACTTTTCGGTTGATGCTTTGAGCAATTTTTGCTTGATTTTCCAATTCAACGATTGTTTGACCTTCAAGAAACGATTCTAGACATAACGAGATCTTCAGTTTTTCGAACATTTAAAATGAGGTCCCGAGTTTTTTGGATGATACGATTCTGAAAGAGACAAAGAACTTAGGAAGGCCTTTGTTCAACAGTAAATTGCATTGGGCCAAGAAGATAGGTCGATTGAAAATTTTAATAAATTAAAAAATGGGTGTCTTACTAAATTATGTAGCCAAGGGAAGACTGAAGAAAGAGTACCTATGTTTGCGTTGTCTACGAAATATCCTTACGCTGGTCTCCGCTGAAATGAACCACCAGGAGTGAAATTCAGTCAAAAGGACTACTATTATGTAGCCTACCAAAACATGGTTCATCTTTCCATAGGTCCTTAACCCAGGTTAACAATAAAATAATCTCCTAATGATACCCTGTCTTGTCTATCATTACTTCATTACGCATAATTTGAACGAGACGAGGAAAATGACTTTGTTATGTGGTCTTTGAACCTCACAATTATTGATGCACGTGGCATTTAGTGGCAGTCGCTCGGAATATATTGATGGCCATTAGTTCCGCTGCCGTTAGAGAAGACATGCGTTCATAACTTATTTAGATTGTTGGCGCAGTAGTTTATTTATTTATTTAGACTTCATGCACATAGGTACTACTATGTTAACATCACCGAGATGTCTTCGTGCCTCGGAGAGCAGGTTAAGTCGTTGGTCCCGGCTCTCTTTTGTAGATTTTTGGCAGTCACCACGGGTAGCCGGAAGCCAGAATATCTGACATCAGTCTTGCCAAGAAGCACCGTTTTATCCAGTTACTGGATTGTGGAGGTCATACCGGCAGTCGCTTTACGTAAAACAAGTTGAACCCGGTTTGACTGGAAGCCGACCCAAATGAAGTTGGGAAAATGCTAGAACGATGATGATGATGATGCACATAGGTACAAAGGCGGACTTATGCCCTAGGCACTCTCTACCAGTCAAACAAGGGTGATGATGATAACATGGGAGGTGTCTGCAGGTGCATGCAGTTTTTTTTCTTTGTGTGGTGGTCTATAGGATAATTCCGCTCGCTCTGGACGGAGCGAGAGGGAGGGAGAGCCTTCAATTGGTCTTTTCGCGCCCGAGGTAGCCGCGGGATTTCTTTCGAAAAATCCCGCAAGTTCTTAATGCCTCGGCATTCTCTACCAATCAAATAAGGTGAAGAGACAACATCGAAGGTGTATGGTAGCTAAGACATTTAAAAACACGCTTCTTGACTTCTAGGTGGCAAAGTCCCGGGTTTTATGGATGAAACAAAATGAATGCCAAAAAAAAAAGCGCGCTGTTGGTTTTCCAATTTTCGGCAGCGATCTGGGCGTTGAAAATCCATTAGCGAGCTTTTTTTTTTGGGGATTAATTTGGGTGTCGCCTAGTGTTAGTGAGAACGGGTATTATGGACTAGTTCGTTTTAAGGCAGTTCAATGCCACAGTTCTTTATTACAGCAAAGCATCCTACTATCTCACTAATATCACACTAATATTATAAAGGCGAAAGTTTGTATGTATGGATGTATGTTTGTTACTTCTACGTTTCTTTCACGCAAAAATTACTGAATGGATTTTGATGAAATTTGGCACAGAGGTAGATTATAGTCTGGAATAACACAAAGTATACTTTTCATCCCGGGAGTATGTTGTGTGAAAATTTTCGACATTAACGCGGGCGGTAGCTAATTATTTAAATAAAACCGTATGGGGTCCAGAAGGCATTTCGGGCTGTCGCTTGACCAGTCACAGGCCCAAAGAGTTGGCGTGCAGTTTCATGCGCACCCATATGGGAAAGGCCTGTTAATAGCGGGCTTTTACAAGTGAGGGAGTGCGTGCGAATGTACGACTACCTCCCGAACCAGTGACTCATGGTAGTGGTAGGAACCGCGGGATTTAGTCAGCACCGGCCGCCGTGTAATCCGCCGATATCCCTAGACGGAGAGAGGGTATTCATGAGGATTGCTGAGAATGAAGAGCAGTAGAGTAGAACAGGGAATCTACATGTTTAAGGTAAATTAGACTTGTTTTTCCAGATTTTGGCTAACTAGATAATTGTCTTTGTTACTCGCCGCAATAATTACCGACAATACTCAAAGACGAACTGACCGCGTTTTCTAGGTAGATACTATAGTATACTCAAAAACGAACTGAACGATTTTTGTAGGCAGATATTATAGTTTATAGTATTGTGGCTTAGGTACAACAAGCTGCTACCTGATATCTTCTTTTCGTAAAATTCCTACAGGGTTTTGTGTATGTAAAACTAACCAGATTAGAATCTTATTAGAATCTGAACTAATATTTTTCATTTGTACAGTGTAATTTTCTCAACAACTATTATTATTATTAAATATGTGCCAATTATTTGTTGTTGTTGATGTAACTGAATTATGTACCTATATATAACTGCCCAGCTATTGCAAATTACAGTTGTTAACAAAACTAATTTACATGGACCAGAGATTTAACAATTTAATTTAAAGGTCTGATGCCCTAGCATACTAAACTAGTGGTCCTAACCTACCTACTAAAAAAATGGAGGTAATTGAAAAAAAATCTTCCTTAGTGTTTAAAAAATCTTAAATGTAAACATTTTTATGTTTAACTCCAATAATGCTTGTTTTTTGCAGTTTTTGGCTGAAAAAGTATGAAGAATGGAGGATTTTTTGATTAGGAATTTTATTTGGAATTAAAAGTATTAAACAAAAATAAAAATTCTAGTTAATGGAATTTTAAATTAAAACCTAAACTCACCAAAACTTCATGGTGTGTCCGGTTTCCCCTGTGCACCCACTGCACATTGGGCACTGGAACTGTGTCTAAACTGCCACAAGGAACAGTCACATTAGTGCCCTTGTCTACAGCCACATCCCTGACTTCTACCTCCTCGGCCAGAGCCAAGGGGAAAGCTACAAAGAATAAAAAGAAATATTATTAAAAGATTTTATTTTTTTTATTTTAAAATACCTAATGTAAAAAAAAAATATCAATTTTGTATTCATTTTATATTAGTGAATTTAATTAAGCGCCGGTTTTTATAATAGTGCAATTTATTTACCTTCTAATCCAAGGCAGAACACACACAACAATATACGCTCGAAAAACATTCTACTAAATCTACATCTAGACACTTAGAAAAAATAATCGAGCTATATTTCTTGTAAATTAAAAAAGATTTATTCCCTATCTATTTATTTTACATCACACAGAATTAATTAAACGACGGAAGGCGAAATAATAGGAAACAAATCTCACAACAAACGTCTTCACTCCATTGATAAAAGGCATAGACTAATTTCATTTTGTCGTAAATTATGTTGCTATATCTCTTTGGCGCAATACACTATTGCTATTCAAAAAATAAAACGTCATTTGCAACTTAAGATAGCTGTACACTAGCGAAACTTTAAGATTATTCTAGAAACATTTTTCAATAAAGACTTGTTATGCAACTATTTGGCAAATTTGGCAAAGCTTTTAAGAACTGAAAGTGTTTTTGTGTCACTTTATTGCTTTTTTTGAAAATATAAAACAACATTCTTGAATCGTGAACTCCGAGCTTTAGACCCACCCATAGACAAACTTTTCGGCTTACTGTCACTGTAAAACTGAGAGAGCAAAATAATTAAATTAATGAAAGTTTGGACCTAAAAATTTATCAAATTCAGTAATTGACTTGCATTTTTATTTCTTTAGAATATGCACGATTTTTTGTGCAACTTTATGCGTTTTTGTTAAAAGTGACATTTCATTTTTCTGACAACTGTCAGAAACCGCTTCTCTATGGTTTTACAATGCATGAGCATAGAGTAAAATATAGATTTTCTTCGGATATGGCCGCTGTATCGGCAATACAACATCTGCAATGTTTTGTAAATTCATTTTTATAAAATGAATAAGGTGTTTTTTACTTATGTATAGTGATTAGCGGACCGTGTACAGTGCTGTGATATTTGTAATGGATGCAGAGAACGAGTACGAAATAAAGAGAGTTCGTGAGGCCATACAAACGATAGAGACTATTCAGTCCATGATCGACGTTTCAGCTGATAGACTCGAGGGTTTACGGACACAATGCTCGACGAGCGCCGAGCTGACGCAGCAGGAGATCCGGACCCTGGAGGTAGGGGTGCTAACCTTCACAACTCGTTATACATCAAGGGGAAATGAGCAATGCCCTTGAAAGTTTTATACCGAGAGGCCGGGCCTCAAGGACTTTGCTGCACTCAAGGACTGGGGTGAATAGTTCATTGCCGTAGTGGAAATCGTTGCCGTACGCGCGCGCCGCTCCCTCTCACCTTGAATGTTTACCTTTTTAAATTTGACGCGATAAAAAGTTGTACTTAGTCATTTTAGTGGTATTTGAATTCTGATGCCACAGTTAGATTGTGAAATCTAGTTTAACATAAAATTAGAAACATAATATGCGTAGATATTTACAGGAATGTAGGTTTGTGTGTTAGGAATTCTCATTATGTGAAATGTGGCATGTTTTAGCATTTTGATGAGAAAAAAATGCATTCCTTAAGAGAGAGTAATTGGTTGTTTGATCAATAGTTAAGGAATCTTATAATTAACATTGATCCACTGGTTTCACCTGCCATAAATGAAGATTTAGACAAATTATGTAGTAAAGAAGTTGGGTAAAAAGAAAAGTGATTCGAGTCATGCATGATACTACATTGCGTCTTTGAATAGCTGAATGTTATTTGTAGCCAAGTTTTAATTTCTCTTTAATACATTTATCCAATAATTTTCAAATGAAGCATAACTGTTTAACAGATAATTCATGGGTGTCTTTTGTGACTTGTTCAGCATTCAGAATTTAAACTTCCTAAATGTAATTGCACTCAATCTTTATCTAGTATATTTAGTCCCACTGCTGGGCAAAGGCCTCCCTCCCTCTCCTGTTTCAACACAACTCTGGCCTTTCATAGTTCCTGGAAGAACATATAACTTTCAAAATGTATGATGAATAAATTTTTATTCTTTTAGTTTTTTTTTAACCTAAACTAAAAACTGTTCCAAATGAAATGACTTCTATTTGCTAACCCTCAACCTAAACATATATGAGACTGCCTACTACCATTACAAACATACAAAAAAAAAAAACACTTGAATTGAGAACATCCTCCTTTTTTGGAAGTTGGTTAAAAACAAAACAAAATGACACATAATAAAGCTAGTTACACACAAAAGTTTGTCATAAGCAGCGGGTGCCAATGTGTCATTGTGCCATAATATTATCAACAATAGACGGGCTATTCAGTCAAGTGATTCAATGCTAATACTGATATGCTCCATCACACTTATTTGAGCTTGTTTTATTGTTATTGTTTTACTGCTGAACTGTTGGGCAAAGATTTTGGGATTGTTGAACAATTCAAGATGGGATTTTGGTTTAAAACTTTTGAGTAAACTTTTTTGCTACCTGAACTTCGTTATGCAATGAACTATCTAATTTGAATTACTTTGAATGCATGTGTTACACTTTTGATTAAATTGAAATTAGTTCATTTGAAAGAAAGAATGAAAGAAAATGAGTTTATTTGCAACAAGCATTTTGATTTTATTTTTATTTTTTTCCATTGCCTATTGTGTCCCACTGCTGGGCAAAGGCATTTTAACTTATTTCTTTTTAATGATTCTGACTAACTTGTCTTGAAACAATGATTTATCTCAAAAAGAGACATTATAGATGCATACTCTTTCATTATGGTATGGTTAAGTTTGCATCAAAAATCCTCAATATGTTTTATGTTATGATCAACTTCAGTCCAACAGATGTAGCTGTATATGAGTGTATTAGCTTTTGCCCATGTCTTCGTACATGCATATCCCGTTTTTCCCCATTCCCGTACAGCCTATAGCCTTCCTCATGAATGTGGCTATCATATACAAAAATATTTTTCCAAAACTGACTGGTAGTTCCAGAGATTAGTGTGTTCAAACATCTTCAGCTTTATTATATTAGTACCAGTGGACGTCACGCGGTTTCACCCGCGTAGTTCCCGTTCCTGTGGGAGTACCGGGATAAAATATAGCCTATGTTACTCGCTGATAACGTAGCTATCCATTGCTGAAAGAATTTTTCAAATTGGTCCAGTAGTTTTTAAGTTTATTTGTTACCATACAAAAATACAAATCTTTCCTCTTTATAATATTAGTATAGATAGATAATATAGATTACACAAATTGACTGCCTGTCTGACTTTTACAACTTGGCAAACGAGATGCCCCTTAGTAAAACTATTTGTCAGACTGTAGTTATTTAACTACCCGTAAATACCACTAAAATATTGTTATAATAGGTCCTTCTCTAAAACTAGCTCTCTTCCTCATTTCTTTGTGAATTGGTTCAGAAGATGAGTCACAGGAACTGACAACCAATTTTCAGTTTTAATTCAGATTTTATTTACATTTGTAAGATTTTTAACTATAGTAGGCGCCAGATAAATGTGGAATAAAGTATATTGACCTTTCCCTAATAACTATTCATAGGTACCTGAACAATTAAATATGAATCGTTTTTCATTATTAGACAATGTTAAGGATCACGAGAGATGATGATTCGGGACAGCTTTGTGTCATTAATTCCGTTTTTCAAATTAAAAATGTCAATAATTGTAGGTGGGTCAATGACCGTTATTCCACGATTATCTGGCGCCTACTATAGGTGCTTTGTAAGCATCAATAAGGGTTATAAAGTTATAAACACTCTTCAAGCTACACAAAACTAGAAATTTTTCCCAATCAACCTTAGACCTAACACTTTAGTGATAAAGTTGAAAATCCATTAAAAAAAATTGACAGATTGTTGGAGCTTGATGTGCGTCTGTACCTACTATCCTGAACCTCAATAAACATTGTTTTATTTATAGTTTGTTGACAAGTATTGTTTATAAATAAATCAACTGTGCCTATACCACATTTGTTTTCATAAGCAATAAGTAAATATTTCACTTGTATTGTATTATAAATAATCAACTTTAGAGTATGTGTTGACAGCTATCATGATTATGGTAGGCGCAAAACAAAGTCAATAGTGTTCATTGACCTTTCTACATTTATTGTCATTCTTAAAATTTAAAAAACTGAAATAAATTTATAAAGCTGTCCTGAATCTATATCTATAGGGAAAGGTCAATGTACTTTATTGCAAATTTATTTTAATATTATCATCTGAATTTTGATGATAATCACTTTCAAAATACTATTTCTTCCAGAAATACATCCTTATCAAGTTATCAAGAATTAGAGCAAAAATTGACATTTTTGGAAAGGCAGACAGGAAGAAATATTCCCAGGGCTGACACGCCAAACCCTTGACTTCCTCATCATTCTTGAAGTTTATTTTTCCAATCTAGACATAATCTGGTTTAACAATAGCGTGTCGTATTTTAAACCGCAATCATCTCTATTTAAAGATTTCGAATCATTACGAGAACTATTTGTTACGATTCAATTATTGTACGATTCTTTTTGCGTGTTTAGATTCGCGAGATACCCACTTGTAATTACTCGGAAAACAATTAATAGATTTCTTTGTTGTAATCATAAATACGAAGTTTATAGGGTGCAAAAAGTATTAAGAGCGGAACGTCTGTTGAATACACATCTTTCGCTCGATTTATTGTTGCGAATTCTTAACGTTATGAGGGCAACTGACTTATGCTTCTTTTATCATAGTGTTTTATCAGAGTGGTTTTTGAGCATATTCATCAAAGATCTGACCACCGTAAACCAACAAAAAAATCTGAACTTAAGCCTAAGGGTGTATCTTGCACCCATCCTTCGCTTGTTTTGTACGTACAAAAATCTCGCGCCGCTAAGCCATTTCTACCGGAGCTGCGAAGAGCGAGGCTAGGTAAATGAAGTAATATTGGTTCTTAACAAACACATCCCTCGCTACGCATCCTTGCACATTTTTTTTTAGGTATGGTAAATCATCAAATGACTTCTTCCGCTCTGGGAGGAGTGGAAGGGCGGGTCAGGATCCGTGTTCCTTCTAAAGCTCTTTGCGTTCCAGGGCCGCGGTGACTCTTTCGAACAAATTCCGCAACCCTGGCAGGGAAACGCAC
Source organism: Mamestra configurata (assembly GCA_002192655.3). NCBI lineage: Eukaryota > Metazoa > Arthropoda > Insecta > Lepidoptera > Noctuidae > Mamestra > Mamestra configurata. The sequence goes on from NDFZ01005430.1 coordinate 132,852, forward strand.
CCTTACTAAGGCTTTAGTGCGAGTGTTTATACTTACTCGAGCGCTTGAGGCGTCCCCGTGTTCGGTGGATCTATGATACAATTCCTTTAATGTAATCTTTCCCTATTCCTGTAGCAATTCAGTTACTGTTAACACTTATACTGATGCGAAGAGCGATGATCAAAATGATGTCCAGGTGCAATATCTCTGTAAAATTTGTATGACTGCATCACATTAGGCATCTTCAAAATTGAGGTGGTAGTGAAAGTGTTAACTTTCCTCACGCGGCATTGCCTCATCAGAAGACTTAAAGTAATCCAAAGAGCAATGGAAAGGGCTATTCTCGGAGTTTCTGCAGGAGAACCAAGGTTACCGACGTAGCCCGAAAAAATCGACAAATTACAGAGAGGATAGTCGATGGAGTCGAAAGTTAATAGAGTGGCGATCGCGATCCAAAAGGTGGACCGATGACCTGGTGAAGGTCACGAGAATGTGACGACACCTGGGGAGGCCTATGTGCTTCGGGAGGCCAGTGGACGTCTTTCGGTTGAAACGATGATGATGATGACCTACAGCAGGGATGGCGAACCTTTTTTGGCGAACGTGCCATTTTCATTACAAAAATATTATTGCCATGACGTGTCACCAAAAATCTTGACTTGGTGATACAATGGACAAAGAATAACACTAGACGCAATTAACTTAACTCTTTTTTTGTAACTATACATTCATAAAGCAATCTTAATGCCAATCAGCTTTGTGTTCAGCATGATTTCTGTTGTTGCTAATCATTCAAAATGCTAAGTAATCTTGTTTAGGCGTCCCCAAATTATTTTGCTGCGTGCCACGACTAGCACGCGTGCCATAGGTTCGCCATCACTGACCTACAGCAATGTTTAAAGAAACCGTTCTCTTGTGTTCCAGGGCAAGCTGGTGAAGCACTTCTCCCGGCAGCTGGTGATCAAGGCCAGCTTCGGTGAGGAGTTGCGGCGTGAGCTCGGCGATGTGCCGTGTCTCGCGCAGTGGCTCAGGGTTGTGGGGCTGGGCCCCGATTCCATCGAGGTATGTTGCTTTATACTTTTTAGGATTCCGTAGTCAACAAAGAACCCTTATAGTTTTAGCCATGACCGTCTGTCTCTCTGTCCGCGGTTTAGCTCAGAGAGGCTTAAAACTAGAAAGTTGGAATTTGGTATGGGTATCATGCCGACAAAGTGTTAAACTAAATTCTTGAAAAAGAGGTACACGTAAAGTGACGATGATTTTTTAATCGTTTATACCACGGTGTGGGGAGTCGTTGTATTGGATAGGTCGTTTAAAAATATTGAGGGTTTGCGAAAACCATTTTTCCATCCAAGCATCCGTTTTCGAAATATTAAGCTTTAAAGTGCTAATTTTTATTTAGAGTCAAGTTCCCCCCTCCCCGGTATGTGGAGACGTGAAAAAATTCATGGTGGTAGAAATATAATAATTAATTTAAAAGGAAAAATATCACAGCGAAGTAGGCTTTACAAGTTAACGAGTTCGACCATCCCATAATGCCTTGATGCATTAAGTCCGCCCATGTAGGTACCACTATTGTACATAAAGTTTAAATACGTAAATAAAATGTACTTGATGTGTTGGAGAAGGAAAATTTCGTACAAATCCCGCTTCAGTTACCATCATCCTATGTGGGCCGGTTTTTACCCGTTAAACCGTTAACACAATTAATATATTCATAGAATCAGACAAAAAGCATCATTCTAAGTCGGCAATTGTGACGTGCAGCTATGGAACCCTACACTGCGCGTGGCCCGACATGCACTTGGCCGGTTTTTCGAGGCTCAGGACCCTTTAAAAGCTGCTCAGGATGTGGCCCAACAGCCGTTACACAGAGGGGGTTCCGGGATGGTCTGTTAAGAGGTCGACTTGTTGACTTTGTCTCTGTCATCTATGACTTAGACTAGAGTCAAGAGCAAACCCATATCAAATAAAAAATAGGTCACGGGGCCTAAACGCCCAGGCGCCTTTTGAAGGTTCCCCACGAAAAAAAGGTTTATACCCACTGACTGTTAGTGTACATGACAAGCAAGCGCATGCCCTGTACGCCAAACGTCAGAAATATGTGACAAAAAGTACGGCGAATTTGTGGCTTGGCGTCGGGGGTACGCCGATGCGTTTATGTTCTGGCGTTCAAAAGGTTAAACTCATCTGTCTAGCCTTTTCCAACTATGGTGGGGTTTGTTTCTTCTAGTCTAAACGGATGCAGCTGAATACCAGTGGATTGTCTCAAAATGTGCGTGATTTAATATATATAAATGAATCCCTATTTTCCTTGGTCACGGCATCACGCTTAAACGGCTGGACCAATTTCGCTAATTCTTTTTTTGTTGTGTTTGTTATTGTCAGGAGAAGGTTCTTATGAAAGAAAATTTTGAAATTTTGATCCTTATAAAAATGAAGCCCTATTTCTCCTGGTCACGCTATAACTTGAGAACGGCTGGACCGATTTGGCTAATTCTTTTTTTTTTTGTACGCCAGATTACAGGGAAGGTTTAAAAACAAAGTAGGTAGGTAGGGTAGGGTAGGTAGTTAGGGTAGGGTAGGGTAGGGTAGGTATTGTAGGGTAGGTAACAGTTGACGGGAGCGAAGCCACGGGCACAGCTTGTGATTTGATAAAAACGCTGATTTAAAATGAATCTCAATCTAATAATCCAGTAACAATATTGCAATTGATTATTAGTGAATTTGGATGATTTTCAAGAACACCCAATCTGTAGATAAAATGTGCTTTTGCCTCTTTAACTGGGTTAACTGGGTTAAATAATACATGCATGCAAGATCTTAAATAAGAGTGGCTCGCGACATATCTGCCATTTCACATGGCGTGCAAATATCTTAGGTACAATTATTATTATTGAATCAATGATGTTTAAATTTTGCCACAGTTAAACAAATTTCAAATAGTTAAGTTTAACTCTTGCGAAAAATTAGTCTATCTAACTCGGTACCAATTTATCTAAATCAGCTCAGCTGTAAAGGCGCAATCACGTTACAAACTATACTCTATCCGTTTAGGTAGTTAACTAAAGGTAAACAATCTTGATGTAACTTTTTACTTAAAAACTCAGTTTAAAAATAAAATGCAAGTAAAAACCAAAGTAAATACAACAGTAACGAATACTAAATCAATTGAACCATAAGTTTGAAAAGTAGTTTATTTGTTTAATATGAATTTGTGTAAAAAGACACATCAAGATTGTTTACCTTTAGTTAACTACCTAAACGGATAGAGTATAG
>NDFZ01005430.1:137237-148693 GCA_002192655.3 Mamestra configurata
TGTGTCGCGCCATGCAGCGGCTCCGGAGTTATATAGGTGAGATACTGCCCTTACATAATTCACAACACAGCCCTTACAATACAGAAGACAGGACCCGCTAGGGCCAGAGCCTGCTAGGGTTGCGGAATTTGTTCGAAAGAGTCACCGCGGCCCTGGAACGCAAAGGGCTATAGAAGGAATACGGATGGGTTTTAGTCAGTAAGAGTCTGACACGCCCTTCCGCTCCACCCAGAGTGGAAGAAGTCATTTGATGATTTCCCATCCTTAAAAAAAGAATCCTTACAATACAACACGATACAAGTAACTTCCTGAATATGCGAGCGCTTGCAAGTAATTGAAAAACTAAGTCTAATCCCGCGCGGGAATGCATCCCGCGGACGAGATTAGCTCGAGTAGATTGCGTCCACTTACTTGAATTGGCATGTTCATTTGTTCAAACTGGCACGGATAGTCGTCTAACTTCTTAGAGACTAAGATACATGAGCAGCTTCCGGCACTGTTTTTTTTTTTAATTTTAACGCCGCCATTTTTACCGCCAGTTTTTTGATGGAGATACCACCTAACCTGACAAGCCTTGTATTGGTACGGTCACAGGCCACGTTTCTACCTGCAACCAGCTCGTATGCAAGTTGCATAATTACGTTGCGGACTACCGAGGTATAATGTGATCGATTGCATATTTGATTGCATGCAAGTCTACGATTTGACTCGCCTGCAAGTCTACGATTTCACTCGCATGGCAAGTTCATGATAGAGTCAAATTTTAGACTTGCATGCGAGTTGCCTGCAGGTGCAAACGTGGCCTGTGACCGTACCGATGAAAATGATCAAACAACATCAAAACTTCGACTTGTCTCACACCATTTAATAGGACAAGGCTGTGAAAAGTGATTTCTCTAAGAAAGGATCTAATCACCATAAATATTTATAAGGCTTTCCGTCGCCAATAACAAACTGGGCAACAGTTTGAAAACCCTATAAATAATCCCGCCCATTCACATGGTACGTCGAGTGTTATGACATGTGAATGGGCGGGATTATTAGACGCTGCTCAACACAGCCAGTACGTACGTTCTGACGTACGTACTGGCTGTGTTGAGCAGCGTCTATCTCAGATAAAAGTGTGTCTTTCTATTGAAGTCATGAGTGTAATTCTGTTCGGCAGAGGCGCTAGGGCGCGGCGAGGGCGGCGCGGAGCTGCAGCTGTTCTGGGACTCGTGGGAGCGCACCGTGCGGGCGTCGCCGCGGGCTCCGCGCGCCCGCCACGCCAACCACGAACACCACGGCACGCCGCATAATAAGAAAGGTATTCAAACCGCAGGTTAGTTCCAAAAACCTTATTTTTCATACATTTTCGACAGATTACGACTGAGATGCGAATGCGAACTTTGCTTAAAAATAAGTAGAATTGGTACTCTGGACTAAAACACCTGAAAGTAGATAAAGGTAACTAGGTCTGCTTCATCCCACTAATTATACTATCAAGATTAATTGTAATCTTGATAAATTGATTGTTAGGATTAGGACGCATAAGTACTTATCATGAAGTAATTCATGGTAAACATTGAAAGCCAGTTAGATTACCGTCGCTTACATTGGACACGTATTTTTAAATTAGTCAGACAAACTAATCAAAAAATGTCTGACAGTCCGGCTGTCACACGCCCCCACTCCGGAACTTTGATGCGAATTTCATAAGGCAAAAATACGTGCACAATATTGTTTGAAAACCAGTGGTTGGAGCAGGCAGAGCTATTTTTGTTGCTTGCGACAAGGACTTATAGTGGACATGCCTAAGATACCGGGATTTTCTAACACGAGATTTAAAAATATACTTGTTAAGGTTGGTGATGATATTTAGAGGTACTCGTGTGTATATATGCTACGGTGTATATCAGAATTTAAATAAATCTAGAATTAGCCGCATAAAATTTGATTTTTTCTAAACTTACTTGAAACAAATCATGATGGTACGTTGAAATGTAGATGTACGTGGTAGGTCGTTTTTTACATAGCTAAAATAAGGTAAAGTAAAACAGAAATCAGTTTTACCTATTAAATCTTTACTTTCAGTCAGCGGATTTTAAAATCCCGGGAGCCCAGTGTCTTATCCATATTAATATATACATTTGAGGCCATTGCCCCCAAATAGCTCTACCTATTCCGACCACTGTTTATAACTGACAGACTGAATAGAATCATATTTTTATCCGGGTAAGAACTCCTTTTATGAGTAAAAGACCTCTTATGAGTATTTCAGTTATTTCAATCTTGTAAAGTAGCTACGAAAAATAAATTCTATCTTACCCATGTATTGTTTCAGGCGGAAAGTCCCCCCCTACGCCAGTCGCCAAGCGGAAACAGAACAGCACGCTCCCCCCTCCCGCCGCGCTCACCAAGTCACGCTCGCACGAGTCGCAGCTGTCTGTGCGGCCGGACGCCTCCGACCTCAGGTAAACAGAACAGCACGCTCCCCCCTCCCGCCGCGCTCACCAAGTCACGCTCGCACGAGTCGCAGCTGTCTGTGCGGCCGGACGCCTCCGACCTCAGGTAAACAGAACAGCACGCTCCCCCCTCCCGCCGCGCTCACCAAGTCACGCTCGCACGAGTCGCAGCTGTCTGTGCGGCCGGACGCCTCCGACCTCAGGTAAACAGAACAGCACGCTCCCCCCTCCCGCCGCGCTCACCAAGTCACGCTCGCACGAGTCGCAGCTGTCTGTGCGGCCGGACGCCTCCGACCTCAGGTAAACAGAACAGCACGCTCCCCCCTCCCGCCGCGCTCACCAAGTCACGCTCGCACGAGTCGCAGCTGTCTGTGCGGCCGGACGCCTCCGACCTCAGGTAAACAGAACAGCACGCTCCCCCCTCCCGCCGCGCTCACCAAGTCACGCTCGCACGAGTCGCAGCTGTCTGTGCGGCCGGACGCCTCCGACCTCAGGTAAACAGAACAGCACGCTCCCCCCTCCCGCCGCGCTCACCAAGTCACGCTCGCACGAGTCGCAGCTGTCTGTGCGGCCGGACGCCTCCGACCTCAGGTAAACAGAACAGCACGCTCCCCCCTCCCGCCGCGCTCACCAAGTCACGCTCGCACGAGTCGCAGCTGTCTGTGCGGCCGGACGCCTCCGACCTCAGGTAAACAGAACAGCACGCTCCCCCCTCCCGCCGCGCTCACCAAGTCACGCTCGCACGAGTCGCAGCTGTCTGTGCGGCCGGACGCCTCCGACCTCAGGTAAACAGAACAGCACGCTCCCCCCTCCCGCCGCGCTCACCAAGTCACGCTCGCACGAGTCGCAGCTGTCTGTGCGGCCGGACGCCTCCGACCTCAGGTAAACAGAACAGCACGCTCCCCCCTCCCGCCGCGCTCACCAAGTCACGCTCGCACGAGTCGCAGCTGTCTGTGCGGCCGGACGCCTCCGACCTCAGGTAAACAGAACAGCACGCTCCCCCCTCCCGCCGCGCTCACCAAGTCACGCTCGCACGAGTCGCAGCTGTCTGTGCGGCCGGACGCCTCCGACCTCAGGTAAACAGAACAGCACGCTCCCCCCTCCCGCCGCGCTCACCAAGTCACGCTCGCACGAGTCGCAGCTGTCTGTGCGGCCGGACGCCTCCGACCTCAGGTAAACAGAACAGCACGCTCCCCCCTCCCGCCGCGCTCACCAAGTCACGCTCGCACGAGTCGCAGCTGTCTGTGCGGCCGGACGCCTCCGACCTCAGGTAAACAGAACAGCACGCTCCCCCCTCCCGCCGCGCTCACCAAGTCACGCTCGCACGAGTCGCAGCTGTCTGTGCGGCCGGACGCCTCCGACCTCAGGTAAACAGAACAGCACGCTCCCCCCTCCCGCCGCGCTCACCAAGTCACGCTCGCACGAGTCGCAGCTGTCTGTGCGGCCGGACGCCTCCGACCTCAGGTAAACAGAACAGCACGCTCCCCCCTCCCGCCGCGCTCACCAAGTCACGCTCGCACGAGTCGCAGCTGTCTGTGCGGCCGGACGCCTCCGACCTCAGGTAAACAGAACAGCACGCTCCCCCCTCCCGCCGCGCTCACCAAGTCACGCTCGCACGAGTCGCAGCTGTCTGTGCGGCCGGACGCCTCCGACCTCAGGTAAACAGAACAGCACGCTCCCCCCTCCCGCCGCGCTCACCAAGTCACGCTCGCACGAGTCGCAGCTGTCTGTGCGGCCGGACGCCTCCGACCTCAGGTAAACAGAACAGCACGCTCCCCCCTCCCGCCGCGCTCACCAAGTCACGCTCGCACGAGTCGCAGCTGTCTGTGCGGCCGGACGCCTCCGACCTCAGGTAAACAGAACAGCACGCTCCCCCCTCCCGCCGCGCTCACCAAGTCACGCTCGCACGAGTCGCAGCTGTCTGTGCGGCCGGACGCCTCCGACCTCAGGTAAACAGAACAGCACGCTCCCCCCTCCCGCCGCGCTCACCAAGTCACGCTCGCACGAGTCGCAGCTGTCTGTGCGGCCGGACGCCTCCGACCTCAGGTAAACAGAACAGCACGCTCCCCCCTCCCGCCGCGCTCACCAAGTCACGCTCGCACGAGTCGCAGCTGTCTGTGCGGCCGGACGCCTCCGACCTCAGGTAAACAGAACAGCACGCTCCCCCCTCCCGCCGCGCTCACCAAGTCACGCTCGCACGAGTCGCAGCTGTCTGTGCGGCCGGACGCCTCCGACCTCAGGTAAACAGAACAGCACGCTCCCCCCTCCCGCCGCGCTCACCAAGTCACGCTCGCACGAGTCGCAGCTGTCTGTGCGGCCGGACGCCTCCGACCTCAGGTAAACAGAACAGCACGCTCCCCCCTCCCGCCGCGCTCACCAAGTCACGCTCGCACGAGTCGCAGCTGTCTGTGCGGCCGGACGCCTCCGACCTCAGGTAAACAGAACAGCACGCTCCCCCCTCCCGCCGCGCTCACCAAGTCACGCTCGCACGAGTCGCAGCTGTCTGTGCGGCCGGACGCCTCCGACCTCAGGTAAACAGAACAGCACGCTCCCCCCTCCCGCCGCGCTCACCAAGTCACGCTCGCACGAGTCGCAGCTGTCTGTGCGGCCGGACGCCTCCGACCTCAGGTAAACAGAACAGCACGCTCCCCCCTCCCGCCGCGCTCACCAAGTCACGCTCGCACGAGTCGCAGCTGTCTGTGCGGCCGGACGCCTCCGACCTCAGGTAAACAGAACAGCACGCTCCCCCCTCCCGCCGCGCTCACCAAGTCACGCTCGCACGAGTCGCAGCTGTCTGTGCGGCCGGACGCCTCCGACCTCAGGTAAACAGAACAGCACGCTCCCCCCTCCCGCCGCGCTCACCAAGTCACGCTCGCACGAGTCGCAGCTGTCTGTGCGGCCGGACGCCTCCGACCTCAGGTAAACAGAACAGCACGCTCCCCCCTCCCGCCGCGCTCACCAAGTCACGCTCGCACGAGTCGCAGCTGTCTGTGCGGCCGGACGCCTCCGACCTCAGGTAAACAGAACAGCACGCTCCCCCCTCCCGCCGCGCTCACCAAGTCACGCTCGCACGAGTCGCAGCTGTCTGTGCGGCCGGACGCCTCCGACCTCAGGTAAACAGAACAGCACGCTCCCCCCTCCCGCCGCGCTCACCAAGTCACGCTCGCACGAGTCGCAGCTGTCTGTGCGGCCGGACGCCTCCGACCTCAGGTAAACAGAACAGCACGCTCCCCCCTCCCGCCGCGCTCACCAAGTCACGCTCGCACGAGTCGCAGCTGTCTGTGCGGCCGGACGCCTCCGACCTCAGGTAAACAGAACAGCACGCTCCCCCCTCCCGCCGCGCTCACCAAGTCACGCTCGCACGAGTCGCAGCTGTCTGTGCGGCCGGACGCCTCCGACCTCAGGTAAACAGAACAGCACGCTCCCCCCTCCCGCCGCGCTCACCAAGTCACGCTCGCACGAGTCGCAGCTGTCTGTGCGGCCGGACGCCTCCGACCTCAGGTAAACAGAACAGCACGCTCCCCCCTCCCGCCGCGCTCACCAAGTCACGCTCGCACGAGTCGCAGCTGTCTGTGCGGCCGGACGCCTCCGACCTCAGGTAAACAGAACAGCACGCTCCCCCCTCCCGCCGCGCTCACCAAGTCACGCTCGCACGAGTCGCAGCTGTCTGTGCGGCCGGACGCCTCCGACCTCAGGTAAACAGAACAGCACGCTCCCCCCTCCCGCCGCGCTCACCAAGTCACGCTCGCACGAGTCGCAGCTGTCTGTGCGGCCGGACGCCTCCGACCTCAGGTAAACAGAACAGCACGCTCCCCCCTCCCGCCGCGCTCACCAAGTCACGCTCGCACGAGTCGCAGCTGTCTGTGCGGCCGGACGCCTCCGACCTCAGGTAAACAGAACAGCACGCTCCCCCCTCCCGCCGCGCTCACCAAGTCACGCTCGCACGAGTCGCAGCTGTCTGTGCGGCCGGACGCCTCCGACCTCAGGTAAACAGAACAGCACGCTCCCCCCTCCCGCCGCGCTCACCAAGTCACGCTCGCACGAGTCGCAGCTGTCTGTGCGGCCGGACGCCTCCGACCTCAGGTAAACAGAACAGCACGCTCCCCCCTCCCGCCGCGCTCACCAAGTCACGCTCGCACGAGTCGCAGCTGTCTGTGCGGCCGGACGCCTCCGACCTCAGGTAAACAGAACAGCACGCTCCCCCCTCCCGCCGCGCTCACCAAGTCACGCTCGCACGAGTCGCAGCTGTCTGTGCGGCCGGACGCCTCCGACCTCAGGTAAACAGAACAGCACGCTCCCCCCTCCCGCCGCGCTCACCAAGTCACGCTCGCACGAGTCGCAGCTGTCTGTGCGGCCGGACGCCTCCGACCTCAGGTAAACAGAACAGCACGCTCCCCCCTCCCGCCGCGCTCACCAAGTCACGCTCGCACGAGTCGCAGCTGTCTGTGCGGCCGGACGCCTCCGACCTCAGGTAAACAGAACAGCACGCTCCCCCCTCCCGCCGCGCTCACCAAGTCACGCTCGCACGAGTCGCAGCTGTCTGTGCGGCCGGACGCCTCCGACCTCAGGTAAACAGAACAGCACGCTCCCCCCTCCCGCCGCGCTCACCAAGTCACGCTCGCACGAGTCGCAGCTGTCTGTGCGGCCGGACGCCTCCGACCTCAGGTAAACAGAACAGCACGCTCCCCCCTCCCGCCGCGCTCACCAAGTCACGCTCGCACGAGTCGCAGCTGTCTGTGCGGCCGGACGCCTCCGACCTCAGGTAAACAGAACAGCACGCTCCCCCCTCCCGCCGCGCTCACCAAGTCACGCTCGCACGAGTCGCAGCTGTCTGTGCGGCCGGACGCCTCCGACCTCAGGTAAACAGAACAGCACGCTCCCCCCTCCCGCCGCGCTCACCAAGTCACGCTCGCACGAGTCGCAGCTGTCTGTGCGGCCGGACGCCTCCGACCTCAGGTAAACAGAACAGCACGCTCCCCCCTCCCGCCGCGCTCACCAAGTCACGCTCGCACGAGTCGCAGCTGTCTGTGCGGCCGGACGCCTCCGACCTCAGGTAAACAGAACAGCACGCTCCCCCCTCCCGCCGCGCTCACCAAGTCACGCTCGCACGAGTCGCAGCTGTCTGTGCGGCCGGACGCCTCCGACCTCAGGTAAACAGAACAGCACGCTCCCCCCTCCCGCCGCGCTCACCAAGTCACGCTCGCACGAGTCGCAGCTGTCTGTGCGGCCGGACGCCTCCGACCTCAGGTAAACAGAACAGCACGCTCCCCCCTCCCGCCGCGCTCACCAAGTCACGCTCGCACGAGTCGCAGCTGTCTGTGCGGCCGGACGCCTCCGACCTCAGGTAAACAGAACAGCACGCTCCCCCCTCCCGCCGCGCTCACCAAGTCACGCTCGCACGAGTCGCAGCTGTCTGTGCGGCCGGACGCCTCCGACCTCAGGTAAACAGAACAGCACGCTCCCCCCTCCCGCCGCGCTCACCAAGTCACGCTCGCACGAGTCGCAGCTGTCTGTGCGGCCGGACGCCTCCGACCTCAGGTAAACAGAACAGCACGCTCCCCCCTCCCGCCGCGCTCACCAAGTCACGCTCGCACGAGTCGCAGCTGTCTGTGCGGCCGGACGCCTCCGACCTCAGGTAAACAGAACAGCACGCTCCCCCCTCCCGCCGCGCTCACCAAGTCACGCTCGCACGAGTCGCAGCTGTCTGTGCGGCCGGACGCCTCCGACCTCAGGTAAACAGAACAGCACGCTCCCCCCTCCCGCCGCGCTCACCAAGTCACGCTCGCACGAGTCGCAGCTGTCTGTGCGGCCGGACGCCTCCGACCTCAGGTAAACAGAACAGCACGCTCCCCCCTCCCGCCGCGCTCACCAAGTCACGCTCGCACGAGTCGCAGCTGTCTGTGCGGCCGGACGCCTCCGACCTCAGGTAAACAGAACAGCACGCTCCCCCCTCCCGCCGCGCTCACCAAGTCACGCTCGCACGAGTCGCAGCTGTCTGTGCGGCCGGACGCCTCCGACCTCAGGTAAACAGAACAGCACGCTCCCCCCTCCCGCCGCGCTCACCAAGTCACGCTCGCACGAGTCGCAGCTGTCTGTGCGGCCGGACGCCTCCGACCTCAGGTAAACAGAACAGCACGCTCCCCCCTCCCGCCGCGCTCACCAAGTCACGCTCGCACGAGTCGCAGCTGTCTGTGCGGCCGGACGCCTCCGACCTCAGGTAAACAGAACAGCACGCTCCCCCCTCCCGCCGCGCTCACCAAGTCACGCTCGCACGAGTCGCAGCTGTCTGTGCGGCCGGACGCCTCCGACCTCAGGCAGGACCTCCAACCTCTATTGCCTTGCTCAAACGTGCCAACTAAGCCGGGTTAAAATTGCGTAATATTTCAATTAGTTATCTTTATTTGCAGCGACAACAGCCAATCCTCAGCAGTGGGCACTGTGGAGGTGACACCCCCCGCGTCACCACACGACACTGAGTCCGACAACACGCCGCAACACCGACCTGCAGCCTACTACAACAACAATGTAAGACGCCACTAATAATATCTAATGTACAGAACCATAGAGCTTAGAATTTGTAGACTACTCTGAGAGTAGGGCATAAGTACCGCCTGTCAGCTTACGACAACAATAACTACTATTGCAACACACTTGTACAGAACCATAGAGCTTAGAATTCGTAGACTACTCTGAGAGTAGGACATAAGTACCGCCTGTCAGCTTACGACAACAATAACTACCATTGCAACACACTTGTACAGAACCATAGAGCTTAGAATTCGTAGACTACTCTGAGAGTAGGACATAAGTACCGCCTGTCAGCTTACGACAACAATAACTACTATTGCAACACACTTGTTCAGAACCATAGAGATTAAATTTTGTAGATTACTCTGAGAGTAGAACATAAGTACCACCCGTTAGTTTACTACACATAATGTAACGCTAATGATACTTACAGTCGTACACAGACCTTCTGCCTACTATTGCATAGCAGGAGTCACAGAGCTTTGAACTTAATGAGCGCCTATAGTGTAGCGATATTTTTAGGACATTAGCTTTTGCCCGCGACTTCGTCCGCGTCGAATAGTTACTTGGGGAAGACATTTTTATTTCAAGATTATGAAGTTTAGTAAAGTTTCAGTCAATGCTACTGAACAGAGAAAGAATAGATAAGATAGAAATAGATAGTTTAACAAATGTTCGACGTGATTCTTTAAATTGGCATAACTTTTTTATTTATGAACCGATTGACATGAAACAAACACTAAATCTTAAGTGAAACATCTAAATCGGATAAGCCGTTTCTGAGATTAGCGTGCATAAACGCACAGACAAAGAGATAAACATACAAAAATTCTAACAATAATTGTTTTGGGTGCTATTTGCGTTGCTAAAGGTCCCAATAATGTTTTTTCTCATAAATCTTCCATGTACAGACAGATCCATTACATTTTTATTATATGTATGTAAATATAAATAGAAGATGTATAGATAAGTCCAGCAGTGTACTACTGCAATGAGGTAAGAAGATACTTATTGTAACACATTTGTACAAATATTACTGCTAAAGACCATATTCTCTAGGATTCAGAGTTAAAAAAAGGCATTTTATGTTACTTATCCATGAAGTAGAATATCACCTGCACTATACTTATATAATATAGTTTAGTACACAGGTTATAAATACACAATAATACACTTAGCACATTACATATAAATGGCAACACATGAAATTGGAGTTTTTTTTAAATCTTTGTCTATTTGTACCTCCCATCGAGCTATGAGTGAGAGGGTAATCTTTTTACCCTCTCACTCATAGCCTGTGTTTGTTTTCGTTCTCTTGTTCTGATCTTGAGCCTCGTAGGCCACGTTAAGCTGACCTGTATTGCGGTTATCTTACTGTAGATATAAGCATCTTAGATAATAGTCAAGTTGACAAAATAAATGAGACAAGTTTGTTTACCGCATGGGAACACCGCCAATTTTCAAAAAGAGGTTTTTTTTTAATGTATGTCGGGCATAACTCCGTCATAGACATATACTCAATATTTATTTGAATTCCACAATGTTAGCTTAGGTGGTAGGTACATATGCATACGTTCCCGCGATCCCCGGCGTAGGTGGGAGATGGAACACCGGGGTGGTTTTAGTCAGTAAGAGTCCGACAGACCCCTCCGCCCGCCCCAGGGTGGAGGATTTCCATTAGGATTTCCCCCGACATCAAAAAAAAAAAAAGGTGTTATACATATAAAATATACATAATTTTAGATCATTATGGACCTCGGGCTCAGCAAGTTAGGATAGAGGAAGAGGGCTATCATTATAGGTACACGAGTATAATGATTATTCGAAAAAAAATTAAATATAAATATTTTTTTACTACTCAGTTCGACTTTGGTTCTATTTATTATTTTTGGTATTTTAGACGGATGGTTAAAGTTTTGTTGGCTAGTTCTGACTACTTATTGGTGTGTACCAGGCTATAGCCTCTAGGTATCGCATGCTAGCTAATAACGCAGCAAGATCCAACTTGATTGCAGATAATTATATGCTTATAATATAACAGGCAGACAGGTACGACACAGGAACCCCGCCAACGTGGCAAGCATGCTATTACTCAAATTATAGTGATAGAATACTACTTAATCTATGGCTATTGGTATGCTAGCTAGTCGCGCCACAAGACCCGGGCACCTTACTGTAGATATGGTTTATAGATAGCGTGCAGGGACTACAGGAATTATAGGTGGCAGCACAGAAGTGTCAATGATATATTTATGAGGTAAAAGTGTCCAATTTGCAACGCTAGATGGCACAGTCTTCTCCTCAAGGTAGCATGTAGGAAATATAGGTGGCAGTACAGAAGTGTCAATGAGGTAAAAGTGTCCAATTTGCAACGCTAGATGGCACAGTCTACTCCTCAAGGTAGCATGTAGGTACTATAGGTGGCAGTACAGAAGTGTCAATGAGGTAAAAGTGTCCAATTTGCAACGCTAGATGGCACAGTCT
>NDFZ01005430.1:160828-293607 GCA_002192655.3 Mamestra configurata
AGTTGGACTTTAGTATGAAGCGGAATTCCGCCGACTCATTTTACGCGACTCACAACTCATAAAATTACGTTCATTTAGCCTCACCTTTAATTAAGTAAACAACAACTACCATACCAGTTGTCTCACTGAGGGAAAGTACTTTAAATAAATTATTGTAGTTAAAATATTTAGTTTTAAGAGATTGTATTTTTATGTCTAGCGTATTTAAAATGTTTTACTTAAGTACCTTCCACGTGTGAGACAGCCGCGAGACATTCGGATTGGATTCTAATTCCGGCCCTGTATTTTTGACATGTTCATGATTAATGTTCATAATTGACGATAGATGGCGGCCTGTTTACAAAATGATATAAAAACTACAAAAACAATATTTTGGCGATTAAAGGATCTTTAGGAATGAAAGTTGAAGAAATTTCAGTACATATGATTAATAAAATATATAAATACTGAGCTCTACATACCTAAATATTCTTAGTTCCCATGACACAAAGTGTCGCCATCTAATGTCGGGTAGAATTATATTTGAAAACACCGAAGCTAAGAGATTTTTCTAGAACTATTTTAATAAATTACGCATAAAATAACTTACAAATGAAATGTGATGCCGTCCATAGCATCAGAACGTCTATCCGAATAGTTTTTACAAGATAAAACATAACACTTCCTTTTTTTTTTCTTTTAACGCGAATGTGCATTACATTCGCGTAGTTAAAAGGGAACGTTTACGAAGTGCACAGGACGAACGCCAACAATACACTGACTAAGGCCACGCCCACGTGATGACGTCAGGACCTAGTTGAAAATCACAGTGCACAGTTGTTTAGGCCGTCTCCTCTCTGTATTTGCTCCGTGGTTTAATACCACACTGGGATTTATTACTTTTATGTTGCGGTCGACCTCCCATGCTCTAAATCTCCAAAAGCTTTAATAATAATACATTCCCTTTCAACTTGACACTAACCCATATATAACAGTAGTTATAGTTCCGGTCATTGTTCCGATAAGACCCGAGGACGGTCTCCTTGCGATAACGAATGACACATGGCATTCAACTTTGAGTATTGTTGGAGTGAACTCGTCACTTGAAAGTTATGTTAAAAGACGGTTTTAAAGCTCTTCTTGAAAGTTTTAGTTTAGACTTGAAATAACCAGTACCTTTGTGTTCTTTTCTCTGCTACACATAAGTGTATTGTGCGTACATTAATAAATGTCCTCTGTTATTTCTTTCTGGTAACGTTCTGGATATAAAGGGATCGTGATTTTGATCTGCAGTTGAAGTATCAAAGTGGTAGAAAATAAAAAAAGGAGTGATGTCTATTTTTGTACGAAGACGTAGGTTGTTTGAAGAAGTAAGTATTTTCGAGATTCCGAACTAAGTTCCTGATATGATTTGATTTTTGTGCGAGGAGCTAAATAATTACAGCCTTCACGGTTTGACCTTCGGGGTTGGTCCGCGCATGGGTGCCTATCCGGTATAAACCGAGTTTCCCCCGTGCCTTCGAAAGCACGTTAAGCCGTTGGATCCGGCTATCGTTTGTAAATCTTTGACAGTCATTACGAGTACTCAGAAAATCTGACACTAGTCTTACCAAGGCAAAAAATATTTCCCAGTTACTGGGTTTTGGAGATCAGATAGGCAGTCACTCCACATAAATTACAGGGGGTAAATCCTTACTAACATTATAAACGCGAAAGTTATGTATGTATGTTACTCTTTCACGCAAAAACTACGAAACGGATCTCGTTAAAATTTGGCACAGAGGTAGATTATAGTCTGGAATAACACATAAGATACTTTTTATCCCGGGAGTATGTTCCCTTTGGATAATTTTCGACATTCACGAGGGCGGAGCCGCGGGTGGCAGTCGTTTAAATAAACAAAAACAGGAAAGGACCTAAAAGCGAGCCTTGGGAGACGCCTATTTTCACGTTTAATCCCGAGGCATAAACACCGTTTATTTGAACTAATTTCTGTCTATCATTCAAATAAGATTTGACTAAGATTAACGCTGTTTTGCCGAGTCCGCTCTCATGTCCGCTCGATGCTCGAGCTTCAGGAGAAATGTTTCGACATTTACGCAATCAAACGCCTTAGACAGGTCGTAGAAGCTGCCCTCGGCATCTTGTGCCTCTTCCCACGCATTAAAAATGTGCTTTAATAACAAAATAGGATAGGAAGTGGTGAAATGCAGTCGTCAGGAGACGGTCTAATGTAATTTTGAAGTTCAAAAAGTGATGTTTCACGCCCTAATTTGAATAATCGATTTTTGATTTGACCGTATTTATTCAACAGCTATCAATGAAAGAATGGGACATACCTTACGACGAGCTGAAACTGTTCGAAGTGATCGGTACGGGACGGTTCGGCACGGTGTACCGCGGCAGCTGGCACGGTGCCGTCGCTGTCAAGGTGCTACATGTGCTGAGTGACGACTGTGTGCCGCTCGACACCTTCAAGCATGAGGTATGTTAAATTGGTTTTCAACATCATCGTCATCCACAGCCCGACTTCGCCCAATGCTGTGCACAGGCTTCTCTTCTCTTCGATCATTGCCAATCCCCACGTTCCTGTGCCAGACTCATCCAGGTTCTACCCGCGATGGCAACAATGTCGTCCGCCAATCTCACATACTTACTCGAAATCTCCTCCTCTAAATACCGTGGGGGATCCACGGTATTTATGCACGCTATGAAGGATATTTTATGAAATTTTATTAATTTTTTGGAGTTTGTGATCATAAAAACGTCGTTTGATACACGTGGCCATTTGTCATTGCAGTATCTCGGCTCCATAACGGTGTCATCTTCGGCTCAGGCGTCTATTCCGCCTGCGCGCTGCTATGACAAAGATTGCCCACTTGCATCAAAATGTACTAATGTGATAAAGCCCTTGGAGTAGGCGTATCGGTCGTTCCGCCACTTGTCGAATCTAATTCCTGTTAATGACTGATAACTGATAACATACACCAATGACAATGACTTCGTGTTCCCCAGGTGGCTACCTTCCGAAAAACCCGGCACGAAAACCTAGTCCTGTTCATGGGCGCGTGCATGAAACCGCCGCGCCTGGCCATCGTGACGTCACTGTGCAAGGGCATGACGCTCTACACGCACATCCACCTGCGCAAGGACAAGTTCACCGCCAACAAGAGCGTCATCGTGGCGCAGCAGATATCACAGGTAAGTTAGAGTAGGAAGAGCCGCCACAAGAAAGATAGCACAAGGATTATTTCACTCTTGATGACGCTATTAACCTGCTCCAAGAGGGAACTAACAGTCTCCAGAATCCCGTACCGCTGTCCTTCCGTCCTCCCCGCGTCCCCTTGGCAACGTCACCGTCCATGCTTGCCCCTCGCCTCGCTCTAGCTAGGTCGCGAATTTAAAACAATTCAAAACAATCAATATTTACTCCAGCCCGTCCTTATCTGTCCTCCTACAGGGACACCCTAAACTGAGGTCCGCACAGGCGGTGGCCGCGAGCGTGTATGAGGCTTTAACCTTTTGAACGCCATTGTCACATATACATGACAAGCAAGCGCGTGCCCTGTACGCCTGTCACAAATGTGTGACAAAAAGTACCGCGTAATTGTGGCTTGGCGTCGGGGGTACGCCGATGCGTTTATGCTCTGGCGTTCAAAAGGTTTATTTCTATTTAAACCGCCACAGCTGCCTGCTGCCCGCTAGAGACCACTCACAAAAAATAACAACTTATTTTCTCCAGGGTATGGGCTACCTGCACGCCCGAGGCATCATCCACAAAGATCTGAAGACGAAGAACATCTTCCTCGAGAACGGGAAGGTTGTCATCACCGACTTCGGCCTCTTCAGCGTTACCAAACTGTGCTTTGGAAACAAGTTAGTACAAAGGTCAATAGAACATTTTGCACTTTACTTACTTTAGCTATAATCTTATGGTGTTTTTATGTGGTGCAAGTAACTAATCAATCTAGAGCAGTGGTTCCCAACCTGTGGTCCGCGGACAACTGGTGGTCCGCAAGGGCTAAAATATGGTCCGCGAAAGGTTATAAATTTCAACCTTTTCACTTCAAACTTCAAAAATGTCATTGATGCTAACTGATTTTAAGCGTCTATCCTTGAATTCATATGTAGGTACTTTATATGCTACAAGTTTTGAATATCTATATTGTTTAGGATATAAGTTTTTTTTTTAAGATAAGTTCAGTTTAATTTTCTTCTTGATTTCTGGTCCCTGCTAACAACAAATAAATCAAAGTGGTCCCGAGTCAAATAAAGATTGGGAACCACTGATCTAGAGGGTGCGTGGTCGCACTTATGGGCGATGTTCTGAACCTGATGTACCGTAAAAAATTACGCACTTCAGATACACCGTGTATATGTATCTACTTATTGGATCAGTAATTTAAACCTAAATATTGCCTATAAGGATAAAAAAAGAAAGCAAAAGACTTTAATTAACGACAGAAGTGATAACTTGAACTAAATACTTAAATAAAGTTGAACTATTTAATATGGGAAACGTCTGTCCGAAATACGACTAGCGCTGTGGGTTACAGTGAGAGCGGAAGAGCCTGCCTACTGTTGCCGTATGCGTAAGAGAAAGGGAAGCCAGACAGACTGGCGCCGTATCGCGTTACGTTACGAAGCGGTTTACCCTCCCTAAGAAGTTATCACTTCAAAAACGAATAAAAACAAAATTAATAACCTTACAAGTTGGGAAAGTAAGCGTCACATCCGCTCAAAATGGCCATCGATTATTGTGCCGAGGGACGACCGCTGGGATTCATTTTGAGTTACACTTACTTGCGCTATGTATAAGCACTTTTAAACTAATATTTTCACAGCTGAGCCTACTTGTATAACGACTATTCTTGACGTGTAAAACTCTTCTCTAAATACAGGCTGCCTTCGAATGATAATCGTGCTTTCTTTATAAAAGCATCTTCATATATTCAAACAGATTGAATTTTATCTGCAAACTAGCACGCGGATGCACGATCAATGCATGTCGCCTTAAAACGTGGGTTCTTATTCTATTCTATCAAGGCGCACACTAAAAACTGATCGACTACATTGAATAAAAACATCGGTTGATAATTGGCGAAAATATCGCTGAACAAACATTTTTACTGAGATCCCAGCATCAGATCCTGACTTATACCTTCCATCATCAGCTCAGCAAGATGAGATGTTGATTACCAGGCACAATTATCTAAATTGCGTTAGAAAGAATGTGAAAAACATTGTGTGTGCCTTTAAAATTTGAGGGTTATCCTCGATTTCCCTGGGATCCCATCATCAAAAGAATCAGCAAAATCCATTCATAATTGACGGAATGAAAAAAAACAAATGTATAGTCGAATTGAGAACCTCCTCCTACAGTCGGTTAATAAAGAATAATGTATCATCAATGCCTGAACATATTTTTTCAATGATAAATGAAGTTTATTTTGTAAATGATTCAAAGTAACTTTTACACGTTAATCTTTTTGGATCAGTTAAAACTAGATGAGACATGTTTTCTGGCTGACCTTGCTGGGAAGAAATACCGAAATAAACTCAGTCTCTTTTAGAGTCTATACAGTTAATGTATTGGTCAGATCATATACGACTCATGTGTTAATGTCTGAGGTTGTCTCTTGAATAAAATATAGCACAGATCTGAGAGGATTTGTCCAAACTTTGCAAGCATTTGTCAGTTATTGTATAGCTCAACTCGGAACAGGGAGCTCAACCATCCGACCAACAATTCCAAAATAATGACGTTTAGGTAGGCCGCATAAAGTACTCAAAATACGAGACAATCATGAGATGTACTTTTAGGTAACATTACAGCCTCGTAGTCCATAATAAGTAGTTCATAGTCATACATCATCATATATTTACGAGTGTAGACGGATCTGAAAATAGAACTGTATGTAAGGTAAGGTCGTGTGTTTTGGACCGATACGCCTCGGCGGCTATACTAACAGAGTCGGCACTATCAAAACCAACCGGTTCAATAAGTGTCACTCATAGAAACTTATGGTCCGAGGAAATTTTGACTATGGCTATCGGAGCTGAAACTCGTACTCAGCGCACATTGCGTGTGCACTCGTCTTAAGTCGCTGCGAGCGGCCATTCCGTCCCCTGTGTATGTGTGAACAGAATACATTAGGTATGTGTGTGTGCAGCCTGCGCGGCGACAGCCTGGGCATCCCGGCGGGCTGGCTGTGCTACCTGGCGCCCGAGCTGTGCCGCGCGCTCACGCCGCACGCCTCGCTGCACCTGCCCTTCTCCAAGGCCACCGACGTCTACGCCTTCGGGTAAGCGGAAATATATATTACTGACATTTATAATCATACAAATCCCTGTTCGATGCAGCCCATCCCTAACTGTCCTCCCCCAGGGACTCCCTAAGCCGAGGTCCGTATTCCACAGGAAGTGCCCGCGAGCGTGTAGTCGCTTAGTTCGTAAGTTTTTTAATAAGCCCAGACTGGAGGCTTTCATTTTATATTAAGGCCGCTTAACCAGACTTGCGTCCGGTTAAGCTGACGACAACCTCCTAGGTCGCCCTGCGAAAGTCCTCGCGTAGATCAGGGATGATGAACCTAAAAACATATTTTTTTAAAAATGTGCAACCAACTACGAAATTATAAAACTCGAAAATGTAAACTCATAAAAGAAATCATAGACATCATCCATCACTCACCACCAGGAGAGATCGAAAAAACTTCCAAATATAAAACTCGAAAAAGTACAAAACAACGTTAATTTCGAAAGCCGGTGTTCCTGATTTTTTGACACCGCAAACTGGTCCAGTACAGCTCAGCTCGATATTTCAACCTAACAATATCTCAATAAATTTTTCCCTATTAAACTTTTAATGATCTTAGGCATACATACTTCGGCATGCCAAATTATCCTGTGGCATCCCGCAGCATACTGAAGAATCCCGCGGCATACCTCACGATATTGTGGCATACCACGTCGAGACGCAAGCAATGATTGCCGCGGCATGCCGTGGCATCTTGTGGAATGACACGACGTTCCGTAGTGTCCGGGGAATGACGTGACGTTCCTAAGTCGCGTCATCACGCGAGATGGTTCGACCTATTCGTATTAAAATAATGACAGTTCTAAACTCATGGAAATAAAGTCCAAAATTATTCGTCCACAAAAAAAATCCTTTGCCACGCCATGACATGCCGTGCCGTCAGTGGGCGCCGGCCCTAAGAGTCTGACACTCCCTTCCGCTCGCTCCGCCCAGAGCGGGAGAAGTAATTTGATGATATCCTTTTCGTTTTTTTTTTTTTTTGTGAGTGGCGTCTCGCAGTTCAACCTATAAGGTTGTCGACTGCTTAACCGGGCTTGCCTGTGGTGGCCTTAATATAATATTAAAGCCTCCAGCCGGGGCTTATATAAAAACTTCCAAACTAAGCGACTACACGCTCGCGGGCACCCCCTGTAGGGTACGGGCCTCGGCTTAGGGTGTCGCTGGGGGGAGGACAGCTGGGGACGGGCTGGATCGAACTAGGCCTTTTCGTGTTTGTTGTTGTTGTTTAATATATACATTTATAAACAATGTAATACTCGTTTCCAGCACGGTATGGTACGAGCTCCTGTGCGGCGAGTACCCGTTCAAGAGCCAGCCGCCCGAGGCCGTCATCTGGCAGGTCGGCAAGGGCGTCAAGCAGTCGCTAGCCAACATGCAAGCCTCGAGAGATATCAAGGTAGTGTATTAAACCCACCATTCGTCGTATTGTCTACGATCCACCCATAAAAGAGAGGGGGATTCTCGTATGTTGCTTAGATACTGACTTTTTAAACACCAACTGTGGGGGACCTTGAAATTAGTCATTGATTCAGTTATTATAATTATATAAAAACACAAACACTTAGGCAACTCGCTTTCAGTACTTATAACACCATTTTTTGATCTTAGTGAAAAAAAATTGTAGCTAAAATGCAGCACCAGTTTGACTACAGGACTTGGTCAAATGTTACATAGAATGTTCTGAGTTCTTCTCCATTTCCAGGACATCCTAATGCTGTGCTGGTCGTACAGATCATCCGAGCGGCCGGACTTCCCGCACCTGCTGACGACGCTGCAGAAGCTGCCGCGCAAGCGCCTCGCGCGCTCTCCCTCGCACCCCGTACATCTGTCCCGCTCCGCAGACTCCGTGTTCTGAGAGCGGCTCGCGGGGGCACTGTGTGTGCGGCCCTAGGAACATTGAGACAGATAGCGGTATGTCGTTAGTGTGGTATACTTGGACAGAGAGTGCAGCTGTGTTTGCGCACACTTGTGCACCATAATATCTCCTGCGTACATGGCTAGTCTCCGTTGAGATTCACTAGCGTGATCGAAATTCGGTCGGGAGATTATTTACTATTAAACTTGGATAGACAAGTCACCATAGTGCCTTTTTTTTGGTTGAGGAATCATTAAATGTGTCCTCCCGCTCTGGGAGCAGCGGAAGGGAGTGTCAGACTATTACTGACTAAAACCCACCCGAGTTCATACAAATGCTCTTTGCGTTCCAGGGGGGCTACTCTAAACCCGAAAACCGTAGTTTTGGGTTTAGTTGCGGGCGTATTCTTCTCTGTGTCACCTAAGATATGGACTTACGATTAGTTCCGACCCAACTAAGAATGAACGACAACACGATTTGACAGTAACTCAAATATTGTTGTCATTAATTCTTAGTGGTTAGGTGATACGGACTAGAATACGCCCGCAACTAAGCCCGAAACTACGGACTTCGGGCTTAGAGAGTAGCCTTCTGGGCCGCAGTAACTCTTCCGAACAATTCCGCAACCCTGGCAGGTCATCTTTGTCTAGCCAAATGTGATTGATGAATGAAGATTGGAAGCCAACCCGAGACTTCCAATCTTACCAGATTTGCAGTTTTATTTACATAAAACAACTGCCTATCTGACATACAGAATCCAGTACAACTGCATTGTTGTTATCCAGCAACCCCTTAGTTTGATGGTAAAAAAGAAAAGTTAAAAATAATGTTATACATAAGGGACAACGCATAAATTAGGCTCTTTTATGCCTTGTCCGTTCTGTATACCCATTTACTTGACTTTAAAAAAAAATGGTAATTCAGTGCACACTGTACTTGGCAATGCCACCTTGCACATACCACACCGTAGCGTTTACTGAAATGTATCTAAAAAGGGTACACTAAAATTATGTCTATGGTGACTTGCTTAACATAATTACCTAAAACTAATGGTGTATCGACTTAACGACAAGTATACCACTCTAGCCACTTCCACAATTAAAGTATTCGCTCACAAATCTCGGTCGAAATAAATATAAAAACTGTATATTTATAATTTGAAGTGTCAAAAGAATTTCTTTCTCTACAACAAATTGGGAGAACAATTTTGATATAAAATTATTTTCTAAGTTATTTATTTAATCAATAATTTAATGAGAATTGGTTTTATCGTCCAAAATGACGCATAATTTATTTAAATAATTGTAATTAGAATGATCTAAGTTGCTTTTAAGGGCGTTTCGTTCAACGAATTCTTGAGACGATATAGTCGAGTCAATCCTAAGGTATCCGCCTCGATGACTTTAACTATTGTGAATATTCATACTAATATCGTGAAAAGTAGTCTCATGGAGGAGTTGCAGAGAGTTTTGCTATCAGTCAATTGCTGTCCACTGCTGGGGAAACGCCTCATCAATTATTGCCTTTGCTTTTATATAATTGTTTCTGCACAGTATTGTATAGCATAGGCATAAACAGCTTATAAAGTACCCACTACTGGGACGCAGGCCTCCGCCCTATGTAAGGGAGTGGGCCTTAATACACCACACGGTTCTCCTGCGGTTTGGTATTGTATAAAGGCGCATATGCGTTTCTCAAATATAACATTAAAAAATACCCAAAATTTGTCCTCCCAACTTGTACACAAAAAACAATGGTTATATTATATTCAGTATAACAAAACAAACGGGTTTTCGATACTTAGTGTAAACATTAAATAAAATGTAAAATATGTTAATAACGTCTATTGTAAGTAAATCATCTTGATCTCTGAATAATCGATAGAGTAAATTATATTTTCGTAATTAAAATAATAATTAATTCAAGTGAAAAAAGGAAAAAAAAAAATGAAAATGACTGCTTTGTTGATAGATTGTAAATATTTGTACAGTGTTACAATTTTGCTGTGATCCATAAATCAACTGTTCTTGGGAAGAAAAGCCATTTGCATTTTTGGAGAAAGGAATCAAGCTTGTCTATTATCTGAATAATCTATATAATGTTGACCCCAAAGGATAAAACTGTCCTTACAAGATGTATAATAGTCATGAGCTATTGCTATTCAAAAAATAGCAAAAGAAAATGGGTTTTCTTTCTTAGGATAAACGGAGTGAATGCACTGATCTAATCACCAAGATGAAGCCTTACAAGAAATACAAAAGCCTCAAAGGAAATCAGAGATAGTTATAAAAACAAGATATTATAATATTATACAATTCTACACGACATCTTCGAAAAATATTGTTATTACAAGTTTTGTGAGATCCGAAAGTGTAACCAAACACTAGTGTCTTAAAAAAAATATGTCAGTGCATTCAACAAAATATTCTCTCTGTACTAGGCTAAGAGTTGACATCTTTCATACCTATTACATTATTTTTACAGGATTTCTTATTAAAAATATGATGATAGTCCCCTCGCGGTGCGACGCGCGAATTTATTTTATATGACATAGTATAACGACAGTTTATTTTAATGTTACAATCAAAATTTTAGCTATGGTTATTGAGATTATTGGACGTAACGAAAAACAAGTAAATTTGTCATTTAAAACAGCATTCAAAAGTCATTTATTCAAATTAGGCTGAGTGCCAGCACTTTTTGAACATCCCCCACGGATACGGAACAGTCCCCCAAAACGCCCGCCCGTCACCACTTCCTAGTGTTGTAGCTGGGAAGAAGTGGCTCAACAAACTCCCTAGCAACACATCTGTCTGTTAAGCTTTTAAAAACTTGAATTTATACAATAGTATGCAAAGTATTTTACAATACACGACACAGAAAATAAAAGATTCAAACTGTAAATCAATTTAAATGAAATTTATTGACACTTGGAAGCTAGCACACTCCATACATTGAGAATAGGGATGGCGCTATGTTAGCTTCGTCTCTTTTTCTCTCTAGATTTTTGATAACTCTGTCTTTGGTAATGAAAAATCATGTCAAATAATATAGGCTGAGTTGGCGTAACGAAAATAAGTTCCTGTCATTTTCAAGAAAACACATACTCCAATAATCTCACATAACTATTAAAAACAAAATACGTTTTGTAAATAAAAGAATATAACATTCCTTTTCGTAGGTTGTTGAGGTTTAAAACTTGATAGTTACTATTCAAGCTGTAGTACATCAGTTTGTATCTTTTTAAAAGTTACCACTTTCTTAATATCGTTGCTAAGAGGCTTATCGTAGTCTAGGCTGGATACAGGCGATGTTTGTGCTATGCGCAGGTTTAGATGTGACTTTCGAATAGAGGATAAGATGCTTTAAATTGTAGGAAACGATTGTTTTAATACAACAGTGACATGGCTACTCTTTTGTGAGTAACTTAACTGAAGTAACTCTGTTGATGTATGTGTTATGAGCAGAGATCGGAATAGTTAGACTATAATATTTACCTAACGTTCGTGGAAGTAACATAGAGTTGATAATACCTCCTCTAAAATCCCACAATCTTAAACATGACGATTGTATCCCGGGATTTAAGAAATTGCAAATTACTTATTGTGCTTTGAATACATTTGTACAAAATTATTATATTAAAGAATCTTATTGCGTTTTTAGCGTTCCATACCTACTAAAACTGTGAAATTAAATGGCTTTGTTTTCGCAGCCTTTCTTCTTTTGATTATTCAAATCAATAATTTGTAACTATAGTCAAAGTCCAGATCATGTTTTTATAATCCCGGGTTTTAATTGTCATGATTCCATTTGTGATTCCGGGATTTTACAGGAGGTATTATCAAGTCTATGTTACTTACTTCCACGAACATTAGGGTAAATATAGTCTACCTATTCCAATCTCTGGTTATGATTTATGAATGATGGGATACAGATTGTTTGAATGCATAAAATCTTAGAAAATATTAAAATGTTCTCAGTCACATCTAAACCTGTCAAATAGCAGTCATCAAATCATCAATTAGCAAAAAATTATCATTTAAAATGAAAAAAAAAAATTAAAAATAACAGCTCATTATTTTATTGTTTACTAAATTATTGTTATAAAAGAAAATTGTTCTGGTCAGTCGACTCCTATTATGATAGTTTGTAAAATACGGCGGTGGCGCCGCACAGAACTGTAAATATGAAAATTGCGCGGCGCCCGCCATTTGTAATATATATTTATTAGAAAAGAACAATGGAGATGGATGTAGTTTTACATTATGTATTGAGATTTGAAATGATTAGGTTAGTTGCATTTGCCAAAATAAATTTCCCGATCACTGTTCTCTGTTGTTTTATTTGTGTGAATTAAGCTTTGACTTTGCCGACGTAAAAGCTGAAATTATCCCTCATGAAAATTATCATTGGTCATAATCCAAGCCATAGTCAACCTGTGTTTCTATTTTCATCATACATATGGTACAGCAAGAATTATCGAGATATACCATTAATGAACTGGCCCTTTGACTATCAGGAGATGGAGGCTTACAACACAAGAGACCTAAAAGACACTGTGTCCCATCTCTTTTATCTTAAAGAGATTGGACAGTGGACACAGTGTCTTAGGTCCATCTAGATACATCAGAATTAGGCACATGACTTAAGTTTTCATTCAAGAAGCTAAAGAAGTGGTCTATAGACAGTTCCAAATAGTCTACTTCCACTACGAGAGGATAGCTTATCAAGTCCTTCCTCTTGAAAATCCCTGACTTACCCATTATCCGATGCCCAAGTATCTGCATTTCATCAACAGTCCTCTAGTCTAAACCATAAAAAAAAACCATAGGTTCTGTACCAAGACTTGGTCCTCGAGCATGTTTTTTTTTCCAATGGGGAGACAAATACAGAGGGTTTCAAGTTATTATAAGAATGAAAGACAATTTTGGCCTTATAAATATATTTATCATGGAAAAAATGCAGTATCACACAAGTGTTATGAAATATGTCCAGCCAATATACTAGCAATATTATTACACATGCTTTTGATCTCATCATTGCTAAGGTATTCCGATCCCAAGATCGCATTTCCTAATGCAATGGTTTCTCTCATAGTGTTGGCTTTTATCCAAATCCTGCCATTCATACCCGCTGCTAATTCAAATGGCCATTCATTCTTCAAAGAGTTTAATAAAGGGCATTCTGGATTCAAAATCTTTCTTATTAGATTTAAGGAGCATTTGAATACGAAACCATCTTCCAGGACCCCCAAACGACCTTTCTTCCCGTGAGAGTCCACGCAAACGATTTCAGGCTCCATGTCTTTACTGGCAACGAGCATTTTGGCGTATACTATGTCACCGTTCACTACTTTTGGTCTGTTCTTTTTCGTAGCACCTTCAAAGGACAGGTAGGATAAGGATGCGGTACAACTGCCTCCGACATCGACTCGAAATATGTCTCCCGCCTTCTGCACCACAATTCCAATAACATTCTCCCCGCGAGCTGGAATGTATCGCTTCTGATAGTTGTCTACCCAGTATGTATTTGGTGCTCGTTTCTTCAAAGTACCAGCTTTTGTGATGAAAATCCCGTCGATTTCTTTTCGTAACCCTGGTCCGAGGATAACTTTACTTTTCTCGCCAACTGCAGCGATTTCTTCGGAGAAATCTCCCGGCAGAACAACGTCACCAACTGATACCTTCATAGTTGATTCTTTATCATTCGTTTCGAAAATATGTAAACTTTTTGGTAATAAACAAAATTGTCCACACAAATCTAACCTCAAAGTTTGTTTTGGCAGGCAGACAGGCTACGCTATTAAATCCGTCCACAGAACAAATATTTATTTTACGTTTCGTTCCTGTCATTGGATACAATTTTATTCAATTAAAATTCACATTATTTTTGAAAATAGTGTACTAATTTGGTCTTTATCTAAAGCAAATGTACAGTGGGATACTGTAAATTTGATTTAGATAAAGCCAACACTTTCCTTTTCTTTCTTCGAGTTTAACAAAACGTAGAAAGACTTTGTTTTATTTTGACAGTGACAGTTAGTGATTTTTAGTCTGTGCCATACCACACGTGTTTTTATTTGGCCGAATGTTTACATCTTTATTTTATCCAGAAACCCGATAAAATGGTAGCGACAGTGCATAACGACTTAATAATATACAAGGGCAGCAATTTCTTTCGCCAAAGGCTGTTACTGGCCACGCTAAGTGGCCGTACGATAAAAATAGAAGAGATTCGGAGTACACATGATGACCCGGGTCTCCGAGAGTACGAAGTGAGTTTGATACGACTTCTGGACAAGGTGACGAATGGCACGAGGGTGGAACTGAGTGAGACGGGTACTTCCGTGTACTACCAGCCCGGTATATTAGTCGGCGGGCAAGTTACACACAGTTGTAGCACACAACGGGGTATAGGTTAGTATTTACATATTTTCCGTCCGTATTCCTTCATAAAGCGAATTATTTTTGTGTTAACTGTTTATTTGTTTTCGAGAAGACTGACTTTTAAAGAAAGTCCCATGATATTTACAAACAGATTTTAAAAGCAAGTTTTGTATAAAAAGCCCCTTTAAAATTATGTTTTCAGGCTACTACTTAGAAATCCTGCTAGCCCTGGGTCCGTTCTGCAAGGAGCCTCTGAACGCCGTCCTCCAAGGAGTCACACACAGTGATCTGGATGTGTCAGTGGATAAGATCAAAACGGCTGCTCTGCCCATGCTGCTGAAGTTCATACTGGTTGATGATGGACTGGAGTTAAAGGTTGTTAGGAGAGGTGAGTGAGCTTGAATAAAATATTAGTAATCAAAACAGATTATATAATAAATAAAATAAAAATCTTTTAATTCAGACTGAGTCCATTAATTGGTTAGTATACAAAAACTTAGACACTGGTGTTAGTACTTATAACTACGGGAAAAAAATACAATTATATACTTAAACTAAACTTACATGCAGGCTTATCCAATGCCCCAGTATGGGGCTGTCCCATCTGTCTGCTCCCAGGATGCTGTTGGGGCTGGCGCATACCCAACGCATAGCAGAGGTGCAACACTAGTACTTTAGTTAGTGCCAAAATGCAGCTTTCATATCTGGCAGTTAAAAGTTTAAGTTAGCATTAAAATTATTAAATCTCAAGAAGAAAATTGTATTTTCTATATGAGCATTCTGTACTAACTAGTGACTACGAATTCTTTGTCTCCTAAGTTCATTATTACCAAAAAACAAAGATTTATTAGGTATGCAAAATATCAGAAAGTAGGTATTGTGCAAGTCTTAAATTAATTTTATCTTTCCAGGTGCGCCACCACTTGGCGGCGGCGAGGTAGTATTCAAATGTCCCGTCCGGCGCAGCTTGCGACCCCTACAGTGGACTCAATGGGGACTGGTGAAGAGAATACGAGGTGTTGTGTATGCACTGCGAGTGTCTCCTACCATGGCTAACAGGGTGGTCGACGCTGCTAAGGGGGTGAGTTTATACAACCTCATTTGTTTTTGTCCTAAGACTAAATTAACTGAGGTAGCTGAAATTCACCCAGCAAAGGATTGGATATCCTAAGGCTTTTCTGAGCTATATCTCTATCAATCGGAGTTCTTAAAAAGGTCTATCAGACACACAGACTACAGGTGCTCTTTTTCCAAATAGGTTCTTGAGGCAACCCCCAAGAATCTGTTAAGAATAGCAGTTGTTTCCACATTGAAATAAGAGTCGGCTAATTCTATTTTGAAAGTAAACACACTACTTTGCGGGCATCGAAATACGGTCGAAAATATTTCTTTCTCTCTAACAAATTAGTGAAATTGTATAAGAAAACAAATAATATTTCCATTTCAGGTAATGCTAAACTTCATCCCGGACGTGTACATAAACACGGACCAGTGCCGCGGCTCCAACGCGGGCAAAAGTCCCGGCTTCGGCGTCAGCCTCGTCGCCGAGACCAACGAGAAAACCTTCTACTGCGCTGAGGCTGTGAGTACCTACCTTGTCTTGTAAAACAATGTTATTATAACAAACAACAAAAATATAAGATAAAAACTCCTAAGCGTACCTAAACCTAACCATTGACTAGGAGCTGAAGGGTCGCGAGTCCTCGGTTTCTAAGAAAGAACGTTAACCGTTAGCCGTTGGTCCCTCGAGGAGGCTTGGGAAGTGGTCACCTCCTTCTGCGAAGCAGTAATGCTAGTGAAGGAGGAGGCGGGTGGCGCGAGGGAAAGACAAGGGCTTCGCCCCAACCGCCGCTACAGGAGAAGACGCGCGGGCCTGAGGACGGCGAGCGTTGGGTGGCTCGCTGTCCGATCACCACCAGGCCCGGGTAGACGGCGCATTGTGTTCCAGGCGCGCCTCAAAGAAATGTCAGCATAAGAGACGGGATCCGCTAGGGCCAGAGCCTGCCAGGGTTGCGGAATTTGTTCGAAAGAGTCACCGCGGCCCTGGAACGCAAAGGGCTTTAGAAGGAACATGGATGGGTTTTAGTCAAAAAGAGTCTGAGACGCCCTTCCGCTCCATCCAGAGCGGAAGAAGTCATTTGATGATTTTCCAAAAAGAAAGCCGTTGGTCCCTGCTGTCATCTGAAGATCTTTGACAGTCGTTATGGATATTCAGAAGCCAGAAAACCAGTTACTGGGTTGTTTAGGTCGAATAGGCAGTTGCTTCAAGTATAATACTGGAAGCCGACCCCAACGCAGATGGAAAAGGGCTAGCTAGACTGATTGATTTTTTTTTCCTTATTTCAGAAATCCACGGACGTAGGCACGGGTGACACCACGCTCCCCGAGGACCTGGGCCGGGAGTGCGCGCTGCGGCTGCTGGATGAGATCTACCGCGGCGGCGCGGTGGACTCGTCCTTCCAGTGGCTCTGCGCGCTATGGATGGCGCTGGGGCAGAAGGACGTCAGTGAATGTATAGTAAGTGTTTCTAAACTTGGCTAAGTTGGAAGTGGAGTGAAGTCTATATAAAATTTTAGACAGGCAATAACGACTAAAGTAACATAATATGTTCCCTAATTTTAATGCTAATTGATTGTCGAATCAAATGAATGATTTTTTTAAACTAAGGGTTGATTTTTGAACAGTTAAATTATGATTATTAATTGTGAAACTGCCACAT
The DNA here is from genome assembly GCA_002192655.3 of Mamestra configurata. Taxonomy (NCBI): domain Eukaryota; kingdom Metazoa; phylum Arthropoda; class Insecta; order Lepidoptera; family Noctuidae; genus Mamestra; species Mamestra configurata. The sequence goes on from NDFZ01005430.1 coordinate 178,084, forward strand.
TAATGACAGTCTCTATTTTCAGTCAGTAGGTATCGTAATATTTTGGATGTTGATAGCTGCGCCACAGTATTTTACTCTTGTAGCTATCTTCGTTTTCATGTGGAATGTGTAAATTTAAGTTGTTCCAAAATAAACTTTATTATTCCTCCATTTATTTATTTTGTACACATATTATTTACATTTATAAATATTAAAAAATATATATAAAATAGTAGCCCACCGGTATCTAACAGGGTCCAAGCTACCGGTGGTCAGGGTCCCTGAGAGAGGAACCTCCTAACTATAAGCCCTTGATCCAGCTGCCCAACGAGAGCCTCCTCAGATGTTGGTCGAGGCTCTTGGCAATTATACCATTGGCCGTCACGATTTTCGGCACAATGACTGCTGTGCTCACATCCCACATGCCGACAACCTCGCGAGCCAAGTCAATTTTTTTATTTTATAATAAAATAATCAGGTTTTTGAACAATCAGCCTTCACTTATTTGGAGGTAAACAGGCCATAACATTAACCTCAATATTCCATCACCCCAGATCGGACCCCTCTCAGACTACACGATAACCTTCCTGCAACACCTCAAAGAGTTCTTCGGCGTGATGTTCAAGCTGGAGGTGCAGCGTCCAGGGTCTGACGAGGAGTCTGATGATGAGGACGTGGCGCCCGCCAGCAAGGTCAAGATGACGTGTGTGGGCATAGGATACGTTAATATTAGTAAGAGGACGCTGTAAATAATGAATAAAGTATTTTTAAGAACTTTATGTTGTGTTATTTTATTCCTGGCAAAATTTTATAAAATAGTCTAGATACATATTATTGTTACGCGCCAGAATTATTGCCGGGTACATAGCGACGTTAGTTACTACTAGCGCCATCTAGTATCGAGTAGCAGAACTAGTAGAGTCAAGTACCATCTAGACATTTCTATGCCAGAACATTCTACACTTCTCGATATCTGGTCAGTCGGCACCGATAGTTACGAGTACTTTCCAGATGCTTCTATAGTAGAAGGTTCTGGAATTAATTGACCTATATAAGGCCAGCGTAGTCCGTGTCCGTGACCAGGTCAGTATTGGATTTGCGTTACAATGAATACTTCGGAAGCGATCTTCAAGTGCCATTAAAGTGATCAGTAGTGAAGTTGTGTTTTATAATTAGTGAGTTTAAAGTTGTAATTCGTGTTTTTAAATTAAAGTGTCATTTTGGTTATTTAATCGGCTGTTTTTACTGTCACGAACCCCAAGCTAGTAACAATATTATCCTATCTATCTGTATATTAAGTCTTTCGGCAAAGTCCTTGAGCGTTGTCGCTTAGCGGACACATCGCCCAGCACAGAAAAAGATAATTTTGTTCCGAAAACTATTTGATCCAGTTCTTGACAGCTTTTTTTTTTAAATACTAAGTGCTAAAGTCGAACTTCCTTTAAGTTCTAAGTTGTCCGAGATAACTGACAAATTCTTGTACAGCTTGGACAGGTTCACTCAAATCTTTGTGGTTCTTTCCTCAAAAGTCCCCCGCACCTAAATAGTTCTTATATGATTTGATCATTACATGTTTACGTTGTACGGATTTTAAAAGAGATTTTGTCCTTTGAGTTTATTTCGGTGTTTCTTCTCAGGGTAGTCACCTGGTAAGCACTGATCTCATTTTGAATAAACTGACGATAAAAGTGACATCAAAGTGTTATTTTATAACCAACTAGCTGACCCACGCAACTTCGTTTGCGTCACATTTTTCATGAACGCTCGGCTCCTATTGGCCGTAGCGTGATGTTATATAGCCTAAAGCCTCCCTCAATAAATAGACTTCCCAACACTAAAATATTTTTTCATGTAGGTATTTAAATTTCTAATACTTAAATAGTCAAGAATAACTGATCGAGTGGTATATGATCATATCGCTATAAAAATAAGGGTTGGTGAAAGAAGGGTGAAAATTTAGGGTATAAATACCACATAATAACAAAAAAAAATTGTCTAAAAAATAAATGTTAGGGGTGGACAACCCTTATCACTTAGGGGTATGAAAAATAGATAGTAGCCGATTCTCAGACCTACTGAATATGCATAACTAACATTGTGACACGAGAATTATATATATAAGGTTAACAAAATAAACATTTATTTATATTTTTCCACTATGCTTAACCCGGGAATCGATTCCAGGACAACACTGCAGGTAGATTAAAGTTTTAATAAAACAAACCATATTAATTTTAATATTTTTATTTGTCTCAATAATCTTAAAGCTAAAATTGTAAAATAATTAAGGCACATTCTGAAATGTATGTAAACCCACAGCAGTGGGCACATTCAGGATCTCTGCCTAGTACCTACGAACACGCGTGTATACGAACTAACCTACGAGTATATTATTGGCAGTGTTCGTACGAATTTGATACAAAAGTATCAGGTTTTGACTTAGAATTATAATTACAAGGAGTAAACAGAGAAAAAGACTGAATATTTTCTAATTTTTAAGTCATATTTTGTCTTTAACAAAATTTTGTCAGTCAATGACAAAAAAATGTAATGACTTATGACAAAATCTTGTACCAGTGACAAAAAGCTGTCATGAAAATGACAAAGTTTTGTCAGACCACTCAGATCACGCCTTCACTTCGCTTACTCCCTTGTTTTACTAAAATATTTTATTTATAAAATTTAATTTACTTCTGTTCAGTCAACAATACAGGATAGTTAAATATCACAAAGATTTTTTTTACAAAATTTTGATATCATTGTTAATTAATATAAATAATTAAAATAAAGATATAATATAAGACTGAAATTATACGTAAAATGTGAAATTAAAATATACATAATAATTTTATGAATGTAACTTAATCACGATTGTTATTTACACATATTTTTGTTTTCGTTGTAATTTTTCAAGTAGCTTTAGTCAATTTTTCTAAATTAATTTAGTTACCTACTTGTAAAAATTACTTTTTATGAGGAATCGTTTGCAGTTGCAGTGTTCGTAACCATTCCTTTACATTCTTATTGCGATTTAAAAAGTATTAAACAGTTTCAACTTAAAAAACTTTAACAAGTAAATTCCTCAATCAAAGTTTGCAAAAACAGTCCAATTTGATCCTAATTCACATTTTTTTTTCTACTCCGCAACTCCGGGACTCCCTCAATTGTCTTTCTCATCGCAGCCAAGCCCCGCGGACCAGTTACAGATGCCTCCCACGGGGTCGAAGCTCAGGCCTTTGGGACAGATGTACTCCCAGCCGAGGAGGGAGCCGTTGTCTATGCGAGCGCAGGAGATGAACTTCTTGCACGATTTCGGATGAGGGAAGTTGCCGATATCTAGGCACTCGATTTGTCCTGTGAAGAAATAAGAGGTGAAATAGTCTTCTAGTCAGGTGGAACAACAGATTTAAGAAGGTAGTTTCGGTACCCATTATGTATTTGATGCCGAATGTCGAGAATATCGAGGCGTAACTTGGAATAGCGGTAATGCTGTCCACTCAAGAACTTCATTCGCAGTTGAATAAAAGACTGATCAAGGAGGTGCATACTAACTTTTAGCTCATTTTAGGCCGTCATCATCACCTCTTCATCAGCTCATATAGTTGTTGCCAAGGTCTTGAGCTTTGGAGGGCTCGAAATAGTCATTATTTTTCCCTTATATGTAAAAATTTACTCACCATTGTCATGCATCACAATCTTCGTCCCCTCGACGTACTTGATAGCCACCTTCTCATCACTATCATCATAATAATCATAGTTAGCTATCGGGCGGTACGTCTTCTTGGGCACCTTGGCGATCTTCTCGAACGGCTGCTTGGTGGGCCTTCGTCGAGGTACAGGCGTGGTGGAGGAAGGTGCCTCGGTGGGAGCCAGGGTGGTGGAGATCCTGCGCTGGATCTTCTTCCTGATGACCTTGCGAGTTGGTGGCGTCGCTGGCGTTTGTGGTGTGGTGATCGGTGATAGGTATTGGTATTCGTCTGTGGAAAGATTACGGTTTAGTTTATGATATGTCTTTGCAACACATTCTTCTATTACAGTTTGTTCCATTACTGAGATGGGGTATTCCTCGGCAGTATAAACTATACCGGTATTTTAATACCTCTTCTACAGAGGAATACAAAGGAATCCTTCATCTCACTTACAATAATGATTATCATCAATTGTCAAGAGATATTCAGAAATCTCCCTCCTCACCTAAAATATAAAACCTTGTTTTTTTGGGCTAATAACACATTGGTCGCTTTGGGCAAGATAAAACAAAATGTCTCTTACCATCGTATGTCTTAGTAACAGGCGATTCCAGGAGATATTCCCTGGTGAAGTACGAAGGTTCTTGACTGGGACCAGCATACGAAACCGTAGAGTACCCAGTATTCTCCACTGGCACTGGTATTAACTTCTCAGTCCTATACCTTGGAGTTGAAGACCTCTGGACTCCAGTATACCCAGTGGGAGCAGCATTCGTGGAGGCTGGACTGAACCTGGACCCATTTCTGGAGAACTTGGTTGTAGCTGTCGATTTTGGCACGAAAGCTGTTGAAATTCTTGGAGAGTTCTCAGTGGGTGTGTCTGCAAAGGTTGTTCTCTCGAAGTATCTCGTTGGGGTCGGAGGAGCTAAAGTCGAAGATATTTTAGGAGCATTCAGTTCTGTTTGGGTATTGTCATACGAATTAAATGTTGTTCTCGCAAATTCTTGGTTGATTGTGTTTTGGAAGTCAGTTGACGGGAACTTCGGCACGTAAGTCGGAGATGTCTTGGACACTAATTCTGTTGAAGTATCCAGGTATGTATTGGCGGTTGTTCGGGCGAATTCTGAAGGTACAGTGTTCGTTGGGAAGTTGGTCGCAGTTGCCTTTGGCAGGTAAGCATTCTTGGAAACAAAGTCGCTTTGTGTGTCGTAAGTATTTCCAAACGTTGTTCTTACAAATCCCTCGTTTGTCGCTGTGTTAGGGAAGTTGGTAGAAGCAGACCTTGGAGTAAAAGTAGGAGTGGCTTTAGGGGTTTCGTATGCAGTAGTAAAAGAGTAATCATTGGGGTTTGTCCTTATAAACTCTAAGTTCGCTGTATTCGCAGTATTCACCGTGTTAGGATAAGCAGTCGATTTTGGAACGTCGTAAGTAGTGGTTGAAATTTTAGGAGCATCAAACGCTGAAGTGAACGGCTCATTAGATGGCGTTTGAGCGTAATCGGTCTTGTAAATTGTTGATATTGTTGGTAACTTCGGCGCTTCGAAGTCTGTAGCTATCTTAGTGGTATCAAAGTCAGTTACTTCTTTAGTGTTATCGAAGTTAGTTACTTCTTTAGTGGTATCAAAGTCAGGAGATGTTTTAGTTGTATCAAACGTGGGGTTTTTGTAGGCTGTAGTTTGTTCGTAGGTTCCCGTGCCTCTGTAGACTGGGGTGCTTTGATATTCATCATAGGTAGGTGTTCTACTGATGTCCGTGAACGTGTTGTACTCTCGACTCGTGTACTTGTACTCTACTGTGGTCTGGGTCTTTCTGGTGGGTTCGACATCCTCTTCGAAGTCGGGTATGCTCGGTATTGGTGCTGTGATGAGTTGGTGTGCTGCTATCGCCAGAGCTGTTTCGGCGTTGAAATCTGAAAGAGAATTTGTATGTTTTTGTAAAGTATGTAATGTTTTTATTGCATTGTGAAGTATTAAGTTAGCCTCATGTCTTTTATGTGTTAGCTCGTAAAAAGGTTGTGCAGGTGCGGAACTTTTTCTCATATTTATTATATTTCCTGGCGACTTCTTACGCGCATTTCCCGTTCCCATATAGCCTATAGCATTCCTCATGAATGTGGCTATCATATACAAAACGAATTCTCCAAAGAATTTTCCAAATCCGACTGGTAGTTCCAGAGATTAGCGCGTTCAAACAAACTCTTCAGCTTTATTATTAGTATATAGATGCTATGCTATTAACTCACCTTCAGCAGTCGTCTTCCTCTCCGTGGAAGTTTCCTCCTGACTCTTCAGCTTCAGAAGGTCGTTCAACTGGTTCTGCTTGATAGTAGCGCTGTACTTCTTGCTCTGTCTCTTGTTCTCTTCCTCGTTCGTTGCTGAAGGGTTCTGGTCTTTGGCATCGTCCTTCAAATTGACTAGCGGACGACGTTGGACTTTGTAGGTCTTTTTGGGTACTTTGGGGTCTAGGGTTGGGTCTTCAATCGCATCTGTTATGAAAAAAAAGTTATCATATTATAGGGATTTTCGATTTTGTCACACTAATATTATAAAGGCGAAAGTTTGTGAGTGTGTGTGTATGTTTGTTACTTTTTCACGCACAAACGGCTGGACTGATTTAGATGAAATTTGGTATGAAGATTGTTTGAGTCCCGGGAATGGACATAGGATAGTTTTTTATCCCGGGAGTATGTTCCCTAGGGATAATTTTCGACATTCATGCGGGCGGAGCCGCGGGCGGCAGCTAGTTGTACAATAAAACCGAAAACTTTTGGCTGCCGTCATCATCTTCCAAGCTTTCTTCCTACTATGTTGGAGTCAGGTTCTGGTCTAACCGGAGACAACTGAATATAATTATTTTACATGGGCTGTCTATCTGACCTGCACTACTAGTATTTTGGTAATCGTACAATGTAGACTGGCTACTAAGAGCATCATTGATTAAATTGAGTGTGATAATTTAATTATATTTCTCACCGGAAAATGGCAAACGCCGTAAGATTGTATACTATCGCGTGAAATTGTAAACTAATTTTTCTAAATAAGACACCAATATTGAATTTAGGTGGGATTTGTAGTATACGATTTTTTCATAATATATCGAGAAATTATAATCTAATCAAGATTTATTACAATCTTACGGAGTCTGTAATTTTCCGGTGACATAATACACTTTCGAGTTGCACGTTCGTTGATATATGGGCTATTTCAATAGTCCCGAAATAGACATATGTCCAAAATACAATGTTTCTTTCAAGTTCATGTTCGCTGAGATTCATCTCAAGAACCTGAAACTGTTGTAGACCCCAAGTTTCAGTATCAATATGACGCGAGGCAATACTGACTGTTCCTGACAGGATTGCGGAATTTGTTCTAAAGAGTCACCGCGGCCGCATACGCAAAGGGCTTTAGAAGGAACACGGATGGGTCAGTAAGAGTCTGACACGCCCTTCCGCTCCACCCAGAACGGAAGAAGTCATTTGATCATTTTCAAACCATAAACAAAAATAGTGACTGTTAAAATTGTAAACACAGCTATGTTCGCCGTTGGCTGTTCACTTACCAATATCACCAATATCCTGCAGCGACTCTTCATCCTCATATGCGTTCGTCACCGCTTGAGGCGCAGCAGTGGCTGGCACTGCTGTAGTGGTAGGAGCCACTGTAGTCGTGGTCGTGGTGGTGGTGGAGCTGATACGACGGCGACTGGTCACGCGGAACGGACGCCGGGTCACCAGCGTTGAGGATGATGACGATAGCGGGGCTACTGCTGTTGTTGTTGTTGTTGTTGTTGTGGCTGCAAAGAAGATGGGTGGGTTAGTTGTTGAAAGTTGTGGAAATATAGAAAGATTCAAACAGCGGATCAAAATCGATTTGCTGCAATTGCTATCTATCTCATTATTTAGAGATAATTCTCCCGATCGAATTTAGGCCACGATATCCTCAATGGAGAGTAGCCAAGTACACAGGAGATATTATAGTGCACGAGTGAGTGCGCAAACACAGGTGCAATTTCTGTTTTCTTATTCCGAAAAGAAGGCAATCTGACACGATCGGGGAGAGATCAGGCCTAGGACCAAGGGCTTTGCGTGCTTTCCTAAGCACGGGGCACACCACCAACTTTCGTGAAATTCCGAATTGAAAAACCAAGTAAATTACCGGGCCATGACAGAACAATGTTTGGGAAACACAGCCTTAAGGTATCTAAATCAAACATTGGAACAAAATTTCTGTCAGTTGACTAAATGTTACGATAAACGCAATCTTCCTTCACAAACGTTCTTTGAACCCATGTGAAAATTAATCATGCCGAAGATATACATCATCCTTATTTCAACTATGTTAACACAACAAGAACAAGTGTTCATTCCATTTTAAGCTCTACTAATCCCATTCATATCGTCATATCTCTTGTCATAATCACAAATTAGGCATACAAAAGTTTGCAAATGAACAAAACTCCAAGGTCTTAGGAGCGCTACACACTCATGCGGGCACAGCCGGACGGAAAAAAAGAACATAATTTATGAAGATGAATGTTCGGAAAAAGGCCACGTGCTAGTTCGATCCAGCCTTTTTTTTTTTTTTTTTTGATCTCGGGGGGAAATGCTCATGGAAATCCTCCACCCTGGGGCGGGTGGAGGGGTCTGTCAGACTCTTACTGACTAAAACCACCCCGGTGTTCCATCTTCCACCTACGCCGGGGATCGCGGGAACGTATGCGACTTCCGCAATCCCCGGCTGGTGCCGGCCCGCCTCTGCGGGCCACTTCGCGTCGGCGAGGGGAGTTAGGTGTTTAACTCCCCTCGCTACGTCAAAAAGTTCGATCCAGCCTGTCCCTAGCTGTCCTCCCCAGCGAGGCCCGTACCCCACAGGGGGTGCCCTTAGCGTGTAGTCGCTTAGTTTGTAAGTTTTTTTATTACCTAAGCCCTGGCTGGAGGCTTTAATAATTATATTAAGGCCGCTACAGGCAAGTCCGGTAAAGCAGTCGACAACTTCCTAGGTCGAACTGCGAGAGGCCAATCAATTAAAAAAGGCCGCCCGGCTATGCCAGTCAGGTTTTGGTGGTAAAAATGTAGTAGATAAATTAATTCGGGTCGGTCTTATCGTTAAACAAATACTGCCGAAACGATTGTGTCACTAATGTGTGTAGCGGCCCTAAGTAGGCGTCTGTTAAAACAAACAAGTGCTTGTCTATTGTTCGGGAGCAGACCGTGAAATAGCCGGACGCGTTGTCGGACGCCGGACGGAGATACAATGAATCGTTTGAATTTATGTGGAGTGCGATTTTGGGACTAGTTTGTGCTGGGGTTTTGCTCGTGATTTTATTTAGGTACCTATACAATTCAGCTTTTAAGTCGCTTTTGGTGACCGGTGCGGAGAGTATTCTTCCAAGATGGAAAAATATTTTAAATGCCTAAAAAGGAGATGACTATCGAGGTCCACCATCTTAACATTCACAACCTTTAATTATTTATTTGTTAACATAGTTGAGAAATACAGATCTTATGTTTAATGAACAAAGCGCTATGTTATGCAAGGAGGCGTACAAATATAGCTTTCAAAAACAAAATAGGTATATGAAAGAATAAGACATTCTGCGCCAACCCCAAATGAATGAGGTCATAAGCTGGGAATCTATCTTCAAAATGACTTTCAAAAGCAGGCAACACTTACAGGTTGCCTGATTTTCCGAACTTAAAACCACTTCGAACAATGTCGTGCGAACAGCTTAAAATCGTTACAGTTGGCAGAATGCAGGTCCTTTTAATTGATCGCCGCGACATTTCCCCACAAATAAGAGGGTCGTGAGTGAATGTACGACGAGAAATTAAGAGCATTTCATTGGTAACAGCATCGATACGAGTAAGGCAGCATCGATGACGCAACATGAGCTCGTTCTCAAGACATGCAGACGAGTTCACGAGACATTGATTAATTTGATCCAATTTCTGCGCCACGGGTGTTTCATCATTGATCACTGTGATCGAGGAAGAGACAGGTGGTGGCTATTGAGAAAATTGATGGAGCTGAAGAGGCTATGGAGGCGGTTTAAAGTATTTTTAAGTAATCTTTGATGAGTAGTGTTTTTGATATCAGAAGGCTAGCTAAAGTAAGTCTGTCTGTCTGTCTGTCGCGCTTTCCCGCCAAAACTACTGAACCGATTTAAATGAAATTTGGAACACCGATAGTCTAGAGCCTGATAAAGGTTACTAGGCAGTTACATAGGTTACTTTTTAATGCGAAAAAAGGGTTGTAAAGGTTTGAAAGGGGGGGATGAAAAGTTGTAAGGAAGTATCGTCATTTTTAAAACTACATAGAAGCTTGAAACTTATTTTTTAGGCTGTTGATTCTATATAAATAAAAATGAAATTCAAAGTTTGTAAAAGTTTTCGGAGACTTAAATCGGAATCTGACAATAACCAAAGAGAATTGGGCTTCACAATTTACTCTGAACTTACGAGAATAATTATATTAATGCTTCAAGGCTTTAACATAAATAAAGGACAACATTTTACACAAAAATAATATAGCAAAAATATTTTTAAAAGTTCAGAAATTATACATAAGTGTAAAATATGTCACCTCTAAAATCTTTTATTGATAAGATTTAAAATCTTGATAGCGCTCGCTGACAGACAGCACTATCGTTACTTTCATATCGTAATCATTTAATCGTAAGTAATGTAATTAATCAGAAGCTTACCTACGGCAATTAAATGTATCTGCACGGTAGCTATTACTGATGACATGCCACTGGATATACGCGGCTGTAGGTAGTTTATTATCAGACTACCCACATAATTGTAGGCCGTATGGCAATTGAGAAATGTGTGGTCAAAGATTGGTGTTTCTTTTTTATAATATTGTTGTATGATTCGTAAAGAAGGTTGGCGTCGTTCGTGTCGTTTTTATATTTGCGTTTAGGATTGCTTATAGTTACAGACCTACATTAAGCAAAGCTAAGCTATATTAAAGGGAACGTGCAGGAACTATAGGTGGCAGCACAGAAGCGATAATGCCAAATATTTTTAACGTTAAAGTTTCGAATATAATAATAATATAATATATTATATATATATTTATTTCTGGTTGTTCTCGTCTTGCTAACGGCGAGTACTTGCACAGGCATAACCAAGTGGCCAGGATTATCCACCAGCAACTTGCTTTAAAATACAAACTTGTAGATTCCGAAGTACCGTATTACAAGTATGTGCCCGACCCAGTTCTCAAAAATGACCATGTCACGTTGTAGGTACTGGGATCGGTCTATCATCACTGATAGGACTATTGTTGCCAATAAGCCTGACATAGTGGTGATAGACCGATTAGCGCGCCGCACAATGATAATATCGATGTTACCATCCCGCATGACGAGAACCTCGTGAAGGCTGAGAAAGAGAAGCAAATCAAGTATCTCGACTTAGCACACGAGGTTGTCGACATGTGGAATGTGGACTCGGCAGTCATTGTGCCGATTGTCGTTACGGCCAATGGCCTGATGGCCAAAAGCTTCGACGACCATCTGTCGAAGCTGGCGTTACGTGGTTGGATAAAGGGCCTGATACAGAAGGCAGTACTCCTCGATACGGCTCGTATTGTGAGGAGGTTCCTTTCTCTGGAGCCCTAACCACCGGTAGCTTGGACCTTGCTCCCGACACCGGCGGACTACTGCTTTTCATATTTTTAAATGTTTTTTTTTTTAATGTGTGTGTGCGTGTTTTTTTTAAGAAATATTTAAAAATATAAATTAGTATGTAAGTGAAATGAATAAAGAGATATATAATATATCATTTATTTCAGGTAACAAAGACCTCTAACATAAATATCTTACAGACTAGCATACATATTTATAAAAACCACAAACATATGAATACACTATTTCACACGAATTGAAGGCGTCGTGTTGTGCTGCGTGGTGTCACGTAGCCTTCCCCGGAATCGCCGATATATGACACCGTTCGGCCAAAACTCTTCCTTGAGGATGGTATCAATATGATGAGTCGGAACTCGCACCACGAACGATTTGAAATTCGTGTTATGGCGTGACTCCATCTTCTCGACCCTTAAGGTCCAGCTGGTCTTCGCAACACTACAACACAACAACGCAACACTAGATGGCATAGTCAGCGCCGCGCACGTTCCCTATAATACAGTTATTGTTACAATGATTCTATTTAATAGGTATTTCTCAATTTAAAGAGTAGAAAACTGTGCTAAGCCTTAAGGACTCATTGTGTCTTCAGAACTTGTGCACTCATATGATATTGGAATAATCCATTAGCATCCAACATCCATGTTCCAATAAATAAACACAGCAATAAAAGTTAACCACCATATTTGCAATATACCATCTCTACTTATTGCAAATCCAATTAATAAGACGCACAAGTAACGGGTTCTCGTTAAGGTAACGTTCAGAGCAATAATTAAATCGAATCGTGTAATCGTGTGTAAGCAAACATATGAATTGCGAGTCAATTTATTATGTAGTACGTTACTTCATCTCGTAATTGGAGCTCCACATATCCTTGTATGGAGGACGCACTTATTTGAGAAGTGGAGCATTTCTTACGGCACGTTTTTTTGGTGAACTGACTTCGTAAAGTTAAACTAATCGTGCAGATATACAGAGATAGATACATGTTATCTAAATAAACAGTACGCAGGTATTTCAAACTCCCTTCACACTTTATAAGATGAAAACAAGATTATTGAAAGATTTCCTGCTTTTGAAACGGCCCGTAGGTAATATATTGTGAATCACATCATATTCGCCATAAAGCTAGCACTTTTAAACGTCAAATTTTACATAACGACAGCACGGCGAGCGCAAGCGTTTTGGGGTACCTACTGCCCCCATTACTCTTACCCGTCAAAGAATGCAGTTTTGAGTATGAATGGAAGTGGATGGCTATAAGATTGCGGGAAGACCCAAAAACCATGTTTGGGCCGTGATAACGATGATAAGGTCCAGAAAGGGGGTGACTGAGTATAGAAGAGAACATTATGCGCCGAGAAACAATTGGGAAAAGGGTAAGAGTAACCAGAGGATGCATCCAATCCTGACACAATCTCGGTATCGACAAACTAAGACTTACTTAAGAGCGACCACAGATACACATCACGCGCACAGCCAGTGGCGGCCTTAGGGGGTGGCGAGCGGGAACCGCCCGGGGTAAAAAACCTTACATTTCAAATGTTTTATACTATAAGCAATAAAATTTAGTTACTTCACAGTAAAATATTTATTAATATTAATAGTAATAAGTGCCATCGAATTTGTGGAATTCGATGACATAAGACCGGTTTTTAGTTTTGCAATTTTTAAAAAAATATAAATTTCTCATTGTGATTTTATTTTAAATTTTAGTCTTAGGAAACGCCGCAAACATAATCAGAAATACCTACTTTCATATGAATTTCATAAAGAACAAGGGCCTCGCAAACATCTGTCGCCCGGATCCTCGCCAAGGACTGCCGCCCGGGGCCTCGCAGCGGTAAAGGCCGTCGCTGCGTACAGCAATTAAAAACGCACAACTCAGATCATCACGCAACATCACAATGATTGATCTCAAAGCCTATAAACCTCAATGGCGGCGTAACGCTAACCTGTCGAAAGTCACGGTGCTAACGCGTTTCCCAACGTTATCTAGATGCAAACACCATGGAACATGCGTGGCTCAACCAGAGCGTGGGAACGGCAAGGGTTTGCGTGCTTGCTGCGTTTTTATGTAGAATAGCACATTTTTATGATAACTGCATGAGGCTTGCATAGCGCAGGCGTTTTGTATGTAAACCTACTCAGAGGCTGAATTTTTACGCAAAATAAACGGGACGTCTACGCGGCGTAAATGGGACGTTTACGCGGCGTAAACGCGGCGTCCATGCTCCACCTTAATGCGAAGGCAATTTAGGTGGTATTGTAGGTGATTTTACACAATACTTCTTCGCACCTCAAGTGGATCCTGGGCCAGCTCAACTTTCAGCTTACTTGGTTCAGCATCTGGCTAGTCTTTTCACAACTATGTTAGGATGAGCTTCTCCAGAAAAATACTTGTTTTCTACTTGGAGCGACGTCTGACCTCTATAACGCAATTACTGAGTAACCCACCACAATATCCTTTGGTAAGACAGGTGGTCAGACATTCAGGCTTCTGATTACCCATGGCAACTTGTCAAAGGTTTACAAAACGTAAATCTTTGACAGTTGTAGTCAATTTAGAGGTAAAGAGGCTCGCTGACTAGCTTGTAGACAGGGAAATATTTTCACTACTGCGCAGCCGATATTAGAGAAAAACTACTTCGCAAATTAACACGTGTCAGCCTTTAAAACCACATGAACACACTCATTAATAGGTTAGAGTGCAATGAATTCGGTCTAGGTTCTCACGCCTTTTCGTAAGTAAGGGACGATTGCGCGACAGACTGACGGAGCAGGCTGCGTAGCAACCTTGGTGCTGATGATGTCTTGTGATCTTGCGAAATCGATTGTTATTGTTTGAAAAACTGAGTTTGATAGTGTGATGGTGATGGAGATCTTTACAGTGAATGTTGGCTGCAACTTGCAATTGATGTTTTTCGAATGAGACAGATCGTAGTGGTGTCACAGACGTATGAGATTGCAGAGTATTCCTCATTTGCGAATTTTGAAGAGCTTTAGCTTTGATTAATCTCGAACAAACAGGAAATAAAATACCTACATTTATTTAGCACACTCTTAATTTAAAAAGTTAAAAGAATAATTAATAAGTCCAGTCCCCCATAATTATATGCCAGTCACCGAACCCAGACGCTCGGCAGTCGCGCTTGCGACCGCGAGGAGACCAACGGAGCAGTTCCCAGGTCGGGCAGAAAGTGTCATTGGGTTTTTCCATTAGGAATTTCTCTATGACAGCCCAAAGTTTGGTACCTCGGAAAGCACGTTAAGCCGTTGGTCTTGCGCCAGAACTCCTGTCGGGTTGCCGTCCCATCGGAATATGAAAGTGATGGAAGAGGCAGTGCATCTGTGTTTGCGCACACACTTGTGCACTATAATATGTCCCGCGCCGATGGCTAGTCTCGGTTGAGTTTGGCCGCCATGGCAGAAATCGGTCAGGAGGACTATATGCCAGACAACTAGTGCCTGACGCTGGTTTTCAATTGAACCTGAGATTGTGATGTTTTAAAATTATGAAAGTAGCAGCTATAATACTTGGCCGAAGTTCGATTACAATCGCTATCCATGCAATTATATCTCAATCCGTCACCGCTGCAGCCTGTAATTTACGGACGGATGCAATTTCTATTTACTTTCTCTATAATTATCTTTATATCTCTTTGATTTCTCTAATCACCTTTGAAATTACATCTACCCATATTATTTCCTCTAAGCTGCCATGCACTGCCCTTTTGACACTCACATAGCCACTATGTTTACAAAAAATATTTTGGCTCGATTTACAATCCGATTGTAGTAGGTACTAGACCAACAGCCTGTCGGTTGTATAAAAATCGCACTGTGAAAATTAAGTGAACATGAAGTGAGCTTTAAAACCATTCAATCGAGGTGGAGTAACAATAGTGCGATTCTATAAACATCACACCGTCAAAACATAGGTAAAGTGAATACGAAGTGAGCTATTAGTTCATTCAACAATATGGAATGACAGTTCACTTTATGCTCACTCCAGCGACAGATCTGAAATTCAAAGATTGTTTTAGTGTTCAAATGTTTTATGATTATTACTATGTTTATTATTTGATTTTTATTATTGGTAAATAATTTGTTATTCTATATTTTTTTGTTAATTTTTGTGTGTGTAACTTTTAAATTTTTCGATTATGACTACGTGATGGTTCGTACTGTAAGTGCAGAGAATAATTAAAGCTAAATAAATAAACCGGTTGCTAGGCGCGGGTTGGTGTGTTTTGGTTAGCAACGGGGCGTGTTTGCGTGTTTTTATTAATTTTTTATTTTCTTTTGTGAGCAAATACCTAATTATACCCGATTGCACCTTATCCGTGTTTGATTTGGTGTCTAACAACCTAAGTTTTCAAGGTGAGATATTGACAGAATAGACCGGCAGTTCACTTCAAGTTCACCCCACTTAAGTTACCACGGTGATATGTATACTACCGGCCGATTCTGTAAACATATCGAAGTGAAGGCTTGAGTGAAGTGATCACGTGGTGAGCTGTCAATCCATACAATCAAGATGTCACGTGATCATGAAGTGAGCCGTCATTCCATCTTTCACTTCGACATGTTTACAGAATTGACCGGCTGTATAGATCGGCTGAACGGTCACCAGTCACATATGCTTTTATAATCACCTCCATCCCACCATCTCCTTTTTTCCAATGATCTGTCTCACCAAACTCGCAGGTATTACGTATCACCAATGAAAGTGAGTTGCTATCGTCAACGTTCCACCTGACCGGTCGCTTTCACCCCATCTCCACCGATAATTGCTATTGTTATAACCACTTCTCTTCTGAATACTTATTACGGTTGTATAAGGCTGAGTTTTGACGGAAGAATGGAGCTGTTTTATGCAGATTTTTTGCAGTTTTGAAGTGTGGATAATTGTCATCGTAAACGATTGTCTGGTTTCTTTTGATATTTGTTTTTGTGGTGTGCACTTTCGAATTTTTAGAACTGAATTGAATTTTATTGAAGTTTTTATTTTTTTTATGTTGTACCGGTAGATATTTTCAACCCAGATTTTGATATTTCATCGAATTTAGAGTTATTTCCGTATTTGCATTAAGATTTTATATAGATTTTGGAGCATTTTTATGGTTCCGAACCTGTATATGGAAAAACAGGACCCGGATCACTCGGTTGTCGGTTGTTGATTCCAGAAATAAGATGAAAAATGACCATTCCACCTTTATCTCTGAAACTATTGAAAAAAATACAAATAATAGTCTATGATTACAGGAAAACCTACAAGAAGTCTATGCTTCTACAGTACCATGTAAAAAAATGAGATTCGTTCGGAACCCTTTGCATGCGAGTCCGACTCGCACTTGGCCAGTTTTATGACCTTGGCTTTAAATTACTAATTACAAGTGAGTAGTAAAAAGTTCTGACGATTCGGAAGGAACTATTAAGCATTGGCCAATGTAACAATATTTTTATGGATTTTAGATGGATTTATGTATAGATGAATGTACCTATATCATGTACTTATCAAAGAAAATTAAAAGTACTAAAAAGATAGGTAAGACTCATCATCTGCCTAGCCTTTTCCCAACTAGGTATATTGGGGTCGGCTTCCAGTAAAACTGGATTCAGCTGAATACCAGCATTTTACGTGAAGCGGCTGCCTACCAGACCTCCACAACCCATTAACTGGGTAACACGGTACTCCTTGGCAAGACTGGTGTCAGATTTTCTGGCAAGGAGCAAATATACAAAAAAAAATACATTCTTTATGCTTCATCACGCAACAAAGACAGATCGACATCTTAATAGATTTCTCACATGGTTGCGCAATTTAATTTCCGTATAGATCAGCCGCGAATAGGAAACAGCTGAAGAAATGATAATTACTAGTCTGTTTGATGAGTCGAATAGTTATAACTTATACCTAGTGGCATGTTTCTGAAATATCTTTGTATTTATAAATGTTTTTTTTCTTCTCTCTGTTTGTCTTTCCTTTAAGTTGGCACCTGCCATGTTGTCTCTGCACCACCCTAAGATCGACTGGTAGAAAATGCCTAAGGCATTAAGTCCATCTTTCTATTCATATAATAAAAATGTAACGGATCGCTGTCTGTACATGGAATATATATGAGAAAAAATATTATTGGGACTCTTATCAACGCAAATAGCACCAACAATGATTGTTAGAATTTTTGTCTGTTTGTCTGTTTATCTGTGCGTTTGTGCACGCTAATCTCAGAAACGAAAGCTAACTCCTTATCTTATTCACTAATACATTGTGGTAAGCTTCACTTAACATTTAGTGTTTGTTTCATGTCAATCGGTTCATAAATAAAAAATATATGCCAATTTAAAGAATCACGTCGAACATTTGTTAAACCATCTATATCTATCTATTCTTTCTCTGTTCAGTAGCATTGACTGAAACTTTACTAAACTAATAAAATGTTTGCCCCAAGTAACTATTCCACGCGGACGAAGTCGCGGGCAAAATATAGTAAATAAATAAAATTATGATGCCTCATCATATCGACACTTGTCCATATTCTCATCTGTTTGTGGATGGCGTAACATGACTCCTTCCACTTCTCAGTTGATAAATGATATTTATTTTGTAAGTAGGTTAAACATAACACTTTTACGCGTCAATCTTTTTTGGTCATTTTTAAAATGTGGCCAGTGTTTCCTAGCTGACTACCCTGAGAAGAAACACCGAAACAAAGTAAAAGGTCAAAGTCTCTTACAGTCCATACAATCGTACTGGTCAAATCATATATGAACCATGTAGGTTAAAGTCTGAAGTGGTATTTTGAGGACAGTACCACATAGAATTAGTCTTCATATCAACAGTTCCCCTTTCTTTTTTTTTCTTTTTTTTATTATTTATATATATTTAATAATTGTTGCATTTTTACCCATATTTATACTTATTATTTTATTTGTATATTTCTTTTATATATGCTCCGTGAGTGTATCCGTGGCACCACTGACTGCTTGTATATCATTAGTATTAGAGTATGTTATGTTATCTAAAGTTCGAGGAAGTAAGTAACATAGAGTTGATAATACCTCCTGCAAAATCATGACAATTAAAACCCGGGATTATAAAAACATGAACTGGACTTTGAGTATGGTTACAAATTATTGATTTGAAGAATCAAGAGAAGAAAGATTTGTGCGAAAACAAAGCTATTTAATTTATAATGTATAATACCAGCGCTGCGTTATTTATTTTTTAGATATCGCAGCATAAGCTGAGATAGGGACCATTTTAGCCTCGCACAGATAATTATTTGATTATACTGTTTAGTTATTAATTTTATTTTACTGGTTTGTTTGCCTTGTGCGAGTCCCAAATAAACATTTTTTCTTTCTTACTTTCTGCGCTAGATACATGTCATCTATCACACATTCAATCGTTTGTTTGGTCTTCTAACACAACATATGTGACATCAGAAAATAACCGAACAATCACTATAGTTGAATTAATAAACGAACAGGTAGTGAAACTGCATGTCTAATTGTCTAAACATGACAATGATCCTGACACCTGTGTGTGACAGAATGGTGTCACGGTGTTGACGGAGCCTTGGCAGAGCTTATGAAAATTATCTACAGATAACTGCTTGTAAACATGTCTACTATATCAATAAATATAAACAGTAACTAAGCGAGTGACAATTAAAATGTTGTGAGCGCATACAAGAAGTTTTTTTACTAACATTGGTACCTATCTCATTGAGAAAGTATTTAATAAACTTATCTATATGGAGCTATTGATTTTTTTGTAAACAAGCTGTGCCCGTGGCTTCACTCCCGTCACCTCCCGTCAACCGTTATCTACCCTACTCTACCTACCCTACCCTATCTAACTACCCTACATACCTACCCCACCCTACCCTACCTACCCTACTTTCCTACCCTACCTACGTACCTACCTACCTACATACATACATACCTACCTACCTATTATTTTGTTTGTTTTGTACCTTCCCTGTAATCTGGGAACAAAACAAAAAAGAATGAGCCAAATCGGTCAAGCCGTTCTCAAGTTATAGCGTGACCAGGAGAAATAGGATAAATAAAAACCTTATTGCTTGAAAATTCACTGAAACAGGCTTTACGAACTCATTTTACTGTTACACAACATCACAATAATCATCACAAAGAAACAAATATATTGAACTTGCCGTCATTGCTACAAAAGATCCTAATTAATTTGACCCTGCCACCTTGCTAAAGAAACACAATCATTCAGTCGTATTTGAAATCAAAGCCGGCTATTTCAGAGGGGTCGAAGTAATCATTTCGAGCTGGTCAGGTTAGCAGGCAGATGTTAAACCGTTCACGGTCAAGTTGCCAAACAATGGATGCAACTGATTGTTTCGACAGACATCATTATTTCAGTGTATGGTCCGCAAAACTTCGTTTTACTACTTTTGGGCAATGTAATTTTGGTGACATTGTAAGACATATATTTGGGATAAGGGCAGGAGGATCTGCCAGCGTTGCGGAAATTGTTCGAAAGAGTCACCGCTGCCCTGGCTTTAGAAGGAACACGGATGGGTTTTAGTCAGTAAGAGTCTGACACGCCTTTCCGCCCCACCCAGAGCGGAAGAAGTCATTTGATGATTTCCCATCCTTAAAAAAAGGGCAGGAGGATGATAGGTGGAAAGGTCTTGAGTTACCCCCGATTTCTGAATTAAGAATTTGAGTATTTGTCGAACTTTTCTTTAGCCTGAAAACCTGTCAAACGTTGGTATGAAAGTGCCTTGAGTTTGACAAGTTCTATTTAATAATCATAATCATTTAGAATGCGTAAAGGTACGGAGCGTAATGTAACATGTTACAAAGAAAGCATTCATGCAACCAGTACGTGGAAACGAACATGATGCGTATGTGTTTTGTTTTAAGAGGATTTGAGGACACGGCGTAACACAATACGCTCGCTGCGAATGCTACATTACGGCCCGTAACACCGGTCAGTACCCAGCTGAAGACTACAAGTGCTCCCAGTGTTCCACCACAGCATCAACTTTAATGGTTTACTATTTCTAATCGACTGTATCGTATCGACAAAAGAGTGGTTAAAGCTTCACAGTCCACAAGTCATATAACTCCGAACCTCCCACCTGGGAATGCGCTGCCGTACGTAGCCGACCTGGAAAACCCTAAATAGACTCCACACCCAGGTCGGTCGCACTAAAGATAACCTCCTCAAGTGGAGGTTCTCGGATGGCTCCGATATTCAGTGTTTGTGTGGCGTCGCTCCGCAGTCTATGGCACACCTCTTGTCTTGCGCCGCATGCCCTGTCACCTGTACATGTGAAGACCTTATGACTGCGTCAGCGAACGGTATTGCCGTTGCTGAGTACTGGGCCAAGCATACAATTTGATAATTGTATTTGCCACCGACACGCTATGAAGAAGAGTCATATTACTGTTTTAACTGGAGAAAGTTCTGGGTCAACACACAGCGCGGCGCGGGCGCATCATTAGGCATCTTACATAAGAAGGCACCCATTGTTAGGTGGAAAGCGATGGGAACTTAGCTGTGACATCACATTACGTATTTAGGCTTTATTGTTTTTGGTTGACGCCACGTGGGTGACGAAAGATGGGGTTACATCAGCTGGAATCTCACATCAGTATTGACATATGGAATTGTGCTGTGACTGATGGGGAGATAACGGTTAGGATTGAAGATGATAACGTGTTATTTTGAAGAAAACTTCTTAGTTAGATGATGCAGATATAATAATTTAAGATAATGCTGTACTAACAAAATATGGACATTTCAATAGTCTGGAATAAACGAATTTTAATAAACACTACTCACACACATGTAAAGAGGAGGACTTAAAGCATTATATGTGAAGTTTAGCACAAATTACTTAAAACCAGAAGCCGAAGCACTAAGAAGTGCCAATTTCATCATGAAAAAGGGAGAGTTCCATTCGTCCTATATCTCTCTCAAACCGAATTCATTGTTTTAAGATAGTGTAATAGATAAAAAACCAACCAAGTGCGAGTCGGACTCGCGCACGAAGGGTTCCGTACCATGATCTATAAAAACGGCAAAAAAATAATGTCTGTTGTATGGGAGCCCCCTTAAATATTTAGTTTATTCTGTTGTTATAGCGGCAGCAGAAATACATCATCTGTGAAAATTTCAACCGTCTAACTATCACGGTTTATAAGATACAGCCTGGTGACAGACGGACAGACAGACAGACGAACGGACAGCGGAGTTTTAGTAGTAGGGTCCTGTTTTACCCTTTGGGTACGAAACCCTAAAAATTATGCTTTAGACCCAACGGAAGATTGATAACAGCCAATCAATTGACTGTCGTTACATGAAGAGGTCAATTTGGTTGACTAAAACCCATCCGTGTTCCTTCTAAAGCCCTTTGCGTTCCAGGGCCGCGGTGACTCTTTCGAACAGATTCCGCAACCCTGGCAGGACCAGAGAGCCTACCTAGACATAGTATAAGTGTACCAAACAAGATGAAGAAAGTACCTTCGTGTATGACTAGATTTATGATCCGATAAGGAACCCGGCTCTTGGCTTGATATTTAAAGTGAGCAAAAGTCGTTATTTTATGCAAAGAGAAAACTCGTGACAGGAAATGCAAAGCTGCGGAGAAAGGTACAAGGCCGACAGGATATGATCATCATTATTTATAGATTTACATTGCAGATAACTATCCAATGATGCATTTAATGCAGTCTGTATGAGTTCCATTCACTGCATATGTTATTAAGATGTGTGATTACTAGGTTTAGCTTTATCTAAACTATTAGTTGCTGCCCGCGGCTACGCCCGCGGCTCCGCCCGCGTTAATGTCGAAAATTATCCCAAGGCATAATCTACCTCTGTGCCAAATTTCATCAAGATCCGTACAGCCGTTTGCGCGTGAAGAAGTAACAAACATACACACACTCACAAACTTTCGCCTTTATAATATAAGTGTGACTAGATGCCGCCCGCGGCTCCGCCCGCGTGAATGTCTAAAATTATCCCAAGGGAACATACTCCCGGGATAAAAACTATCCCATGTCCTTTCCCGGGATCCAAAAATCTCTACCAAATTTCATCTAAATCGATCTAGCCATTTGCGCGTGAAGAAGTAACAAACATACACACACTCACAAACTTTCACCTTTATAATATTCATTCTAACCAAAATCCTAAATATTTTAGATCTCTTCATCTTTCAAGCAATCGATATAGACGCTAATGGACTTCAAATGGAATTCAAGGACTGGCGACTGCAAGAACAGCTTTTGTCTATGGGATTTGTTTGTAATTGCTTTTAACAAGTTCAGTCATTTGGGTTGTATGAAATGTTTTGGGAGTGACAGTCGGATAGCCGCAGCGTATCAGCAATTCCATTTATCTCTGGCTTTTCGACACTTTGTCTAGATCCTCATCACACAAAATACTTCTTAGAGAAAATGATATACAGAGAGAAGCAAAACACTTCTAAGAGAAAATTATATACAGCGAGAAGCAAAACACTTCTAACAGAAAATTATATACAGCGAGAAGCAAAACACTTCTAACAGAAAATTATATACAGCGAGAAGCAAAACACTTCTAACAGAAAATTATATACAGCGAGAAGCAAAACACTTCTAACAGAAAATTATATACATAGAGAACTGAGGACAAAGGTATTGCTTATATCACAAGAAATTTCTTTCAGCAGATCTGCGACAGAAGAGTAGGAAAATAAAGGTATAATAGTCGCAGTATGTAAAGAAACAGAAAAGTGACTTATAAATACAACCACGACATAATTATCCTTGGAACTTTATTAATAAGATCAGTTAGCGAAACCCCGTCCAATATTAGGAACCATATAATTTTACAAGGAATTTTCTTCTTACATCCAAGACCCGAGTCTTGGGGTTTTCCTCACAACATTGCGTGATCTTGGACTTGTAACGTTATTTAGTTACGCACCGCTACCGGTGTTCTAGTTACTGTTTCACGCTGAACTATTAAATCAATTTGAATATTTATTAACTGTTTATCTGATTTATCGCAGTTAGTGCAACTGCCACTAGATTTTTGTGTGTGATGTAAATGGTGAACGAACAGATACTAATCGGAGAAGGGGATTTACGCTGTTTCTTATAAAGTCTAAGAATAGGCATTTAAAGGGTAACATGCTTCGGGACGAATTACAGGGCGCAGGACCCTCTAGAATCTTAAAGATTCTTATGGATCATTCATAATATACGCCGGAAAAACTGGTGTATGGTTTTGGGTACAAACTCAGTCATTTGACTAAGTATGTAACCAAACAAACAATGTGTGACCTTACTCCGTCTTTTATGTACATAGGTACCTAAGAATGACTTGTTTTTAGATTCCGCCATATCCTCTACCTTTAGGACTACGAAAAAAACAAAACAATTTATCCGGTCATTTGCGGGGACAGGCTTGAGGCTCTTACAAACTTCAGACCCATTTCAACATTCCTGCCAATATATATGCAAAGTAGCAAAATCTGTACAAGCCATGACATCACTGCGATCTATTTTACATAATTCGGAGATAATTTTCGCATTATTTGACATAAGTAAAGACGACCGACCTCCGCGGAGGTCCGTGCGACACTGGCTGGCTACTGAGGACAACGTCCCCGGAATGTCTAGGTCGCAGCTCTAGGCTGGGGACTTGTTTTTAGTTTATTTTAGTTCTTAGTACTGGCTGAATGGACTGCCTTGCTGTGCCGTGTTAGGGCTGGCTGGTTATAAATTTGGTAGATTTTCTTGATTTGAAAATTCAGCGACTTTTTGATGATTGCGGATTTTAAGATGGTTGCTCCAACTCGACTCTCGAGCAGTTGAATGGTCAACTTGACAGCTATAGAATTTTATTAATGACATTACTCGAGTGTTTTTTCCCGAGGTCATGGCGACTGCACGTGTTTTTGAAGCATTTTTATTTTATTTTGTTCGAAAAACTTAGGTATAGCTGATAACAAAGGCAGTTATCTTTTTTAGTAGAATTACAAATGAATAGGTAACAATATTCCAGAAATGTCATGTATTTATGTGTTTTCCGTAATTTAATTGACTATTTAGCAATATCTCTTGATTACATGTGTGTCTGATAAATGACCATGAATAGAGGTGTAAAAGATTGCATTTCATGCATATTTCACGCCTACAGATTTTCGTTAAAGGTATTAAGTCCAAGTTGGGGTCGACCCTATCCACATTTATCTTTTTGATTCTTTAATTTTGTAATTTGTTTCTTTTATTTGTATTCGTCGTTTTATTTTGAGGTCGATGATGTCATGAGGTTTGTTTTGATCGAATTTATTCATAAACAAATATTTTTGATCGTTTTTTCCGATGTCACTACGAATTAATTTTCAAGGCTAATGTTCGATTAATATTTTCTAGATTTATATCAAGTTTTTATATATATTTTTTTTTTAGAAAGAAACAGGTGCTCAACTTGTTCTAAAGCGTGTTTTCTAGAAAGCGGATGGCCATCGAGAGGTCATGAACTTGTAAGTTCGTACTGCTCAGCTTCATGATGTTGGAATATTTTTCTAACGACGATTTTGAAAAAAAAAAACCATCTTTCTTCGAAAGATCCAGAGTATTAACGATATAAAAATACTACTCTTTGGGACAACCCAATTTTTATTTATTAAATAACAACTCTAAACACTAAGAAAAAGACTGCTGAAAATCAAAATTAAGAGGTCGTTGAACTTATGATGGACTTATGTTGAACCCGTAGAATATGCTAATTCCATCTCGGTTAAGAAGATGCCTTTAGCTTCGTTGTAAGGAATGATATTGCAGATTGTTTATGTAATACTAGTGGTGCCGGCGAACTTCGTACCGCCTCAGAATCAATTTTTGCCGTGTTTTGCTTTTGTCATGTATCACAAATGGCGTTGTATTCGAATATTATTTTTGTACCAACATATTTTATTTATTTTTATTTCAATTTTTTAATAGTTATTCTGTTATTCGGGGCAAAAGAAAATCCAACAAACTAAAGAGCTTTAAAATCGGTCCAGCCACTCTTGAGTTATAAATGGTGTAACTAACCCAACTTTGTTTTATATTATAGATTTTCTCCAGACATAAGAAATTCACATCTTCCTGCCCTAATCCCATGTTACTTGGGGTCGCTCGACAATGATATTGAACTTCAATAAAACACTTCTTTACTTCAATGGAACATGGGTTCAAGAAAAGTGAGAGTGAACGATTTCTCTTGCTCTACAGTTAGGGTCATGTTCTATGGTACTTACTTGTTTATGTAATGCTGGTCAAAGGTGAGAGAGAGGTGCTTAACTCTATGGTAAAAGTTCATATACTGAACTTTGAACTGTGCAATGTATTCTGAAGCGATTGAAAAGTAAATAGGAATTCCTTCGTTTTTTAATCGAGTTCAAAAACGAGGAGGTTCTATATTCGACTGTTTATATTTTTTTGTTGTTTTGATATCCTTAAAAAATTTTACCGCTGTAAGGAATTATTTTCTACGATAGATATTTGACTATAGTGCAATCTTATCCTGCTATATTTAAATAAATAAACTTTGGACATAGAACAATATCTAATGGTTTTGGGGACCTAGTTAAATAAGGAAATATAGAAAAACACAGCCTTTCTTTGTTTGCATTGATTGTAATCGACGCAGATCGTATTCAATGAAAATCAGTGGCAAAGGTTTCCAATTCGTTTTTTTTTTATTTGATCAAACAGCTCAGCTTAGAGTGATGTGAATGTCGATTGTTGGCAACACCCAACAAATCAGACACCTTATTGTTACTGCTGATAGTGGGCGTTCTTTACATACAATGCCTAAGTAGGTACATACGATTATGATAATAGGCCTTAATATTGCCACCCACTGGTACATGTATATGACCTCCAAAAAGGTGCATAGCTGCAACATGTGGCCTTATTATATTATCTGTGGTTGCTATTTACTCTTTTTAGTACCAGAATAAGCATATTTCACTAGTAGGTATTTTCCGGCTTTCTAGTTCGCAGTTGTAATCCTAATCACAACTTATATTATAAATTCAAGCGTAAATCGCTGAAACGATATTGTTGAATTTTGGTTCAGATATAGATGGGGGTTATTGGCTATTTTAACGAAGTCGCGGGCAGAATCTAGTTTGTTATAAAGAGTACCTACTACCAATTACATCCATCTAAATATAGCCATAGAACCACTTCGTAACTATATGGCCCATGACTATAAACAGCAATCTCGGCCATAAGCCCTTTCTCAAATTCTCAATTTTGTCATAAGCCCATTCTCAAACTGAATCGTGACTACCAAGGCCCTATACACAGCTCAGTATTTTTCATCATCCTTCCGACGTCGTCGGTAAACCATGATTACTATGAATTCTCTTAATCGGTATGATTATTATATATCATATTTATTAGTTTATTATTTTAGCATATATATGTATTTTATTAGTATTATATATATTATCTGTATATTCTTTCCGAAATGTTAAAATTCAATTTTGTATCTTAATTTTATTTATTGTACACCTACCACAGTATAGTCTTAATAACCCAAAGGTTGACTGGTAGAGAATGCCTTGATGCATTAAGTCCGCCCATGTACCACTATTGTACATAAAGTTTAAATAAATAAAAAATAAATAAATAAACCTCGTCTTCCCTTCTAAAGTCTATAGTTAGCACTAACAGCCATTACACCATGAAGTCGTGACGATAGTCAATCGCAGCGACCTTCGATTTCCACTCTAGGAGCTATGAGTAAGGGCCCGGTGAAAAAGTTCCGATTGTTTTAGCATTGTCATTAAACTTACTTTATAATAAGTTGGGAATAATTTTTAAAGTGACGTATTTTTGGCTTTGTTAAGTGCAGAAATGTAGCTGAAAATCTGTTAAAAAATGGGTAATTTAGATGCTGAAATATCCACGGAAGCTCGGTCAATTAATGCATACCTAACCCTTAAAAAAAGTTTTAGAAAGTATAGCAGCAATGTCAAACCACGCTCTGTGCTAAACTACAACCAGCTTTACCGCAAATTTCCCTTCAGCTTTCCATGGAAACTGTGATAGAATCTACAGAAAATAAACACAACAAATAGCTTAGAGCAAAACCGGACTCACCATTTGCCCCCCCAGGCCGCACGCGAACAAACTTGCGAGTCGGGCGCTCACTACGCCGCGCGCCGCCGTTGAAAGATGGCCGACGCGAAGCATTTTCAACCTCATTTTTCGCAGTCGCGCCTTTTTTCTCGAGTTCAGCTTCTTTTCGCGACTTGAATTTGGAGTTCCCGCGCCTAGTGAACTTGTTTGTGGTGGTTTCTATTTTATCTGTGGCGGATTCCGTCTCCGTTGTGTCTGGTGGAGCGGTTGCTTTTGTGCGGCGAAGGAAATTGCGCTTTGCAGCCTGTGGAAAAAAAAACGGTTAGTAAAGTTTTATTTCATTTATTTGTAAAATGGTTTTCTTGTATCGAGTTGTCTGGGACTTGACTTGAATGGAATGTTGTTTGTTACGAAATGAACATACTACGTACACTATTTCTTACTATAGCTTTGTTTGTATTCCTATTTGTAAGGTCGTCGCAATATCCTTTTAGTTATCAATGTGTAAATTATGCAAAACTTAGCTTGAACTTTTCATTGCGCAATATTTGTACCAGTGTGTATCATATTAATAAAGTGTTCAAACTAACTTGAATGAAAGCTTTATTGGAAATCGACAGCTCTATCATAATATGGTTAGAAAGTTTGTTGTTTTTACGATTAATTTATGTTTAAAAAGATTGTTTCACAATTTCAAAATGAGCATTAAGCATTAATAATGATCATATTACGAATTTGACATACCCAGCTATTAAAACCGAATTATGAAATAAGGATGGAACCTTGAAGAAGGAAGGACCTTAACATTTTTCTAGAACTAATTGGCAATTTTTTACACTGTTTATTTACGAAATTGGTCATGGTATCTATGGTCGGTAAAATTAGTGTTGTTAAGATTTAATGGCGCGAATTACACCGAAGGTAACGTCTGATTGTGGTCTAGGGTTTATTTCAACTCATAGAAGTTGTAATTCAAGAAATCTTGCGGTTTCCTTTGCGGTCGAAATTACTGAATCGAAAAAATTGTGACCCACATTACCGCCTACTTTATTTGTTCAAGTTTGGATTAAATTACTTACATCCGGAGTTTAATGTTTGGAATAATGAAACATTAGCGATATGATTCGCAATTTTGTATCCGCTATTGCCAAAATAATAATAAAAATGGCGTTATTTTACAAAAGAATGTGTTCGTAATGTGTGTAATTACAATTATTCAGACCGCGGTAACACTTGTATATTTATTTAGTAAGTAGGTATGTAATACTTCATATCGGTGTATTTTAAAAATATATTTTGGTAGGTACCTGATAAAAATATATTCATTTTTATTTCTATCGCTTACCATATTTTAAAATCCGGTTGTGAATAATCTTCCCGGATTCTTGTCTGAATTGAATTTTATTATTTTATTTTTAAATTTTATATATTTGTTTAGCTGTTATTATTATTACCTCGTTTATGGACATAATTGAAAAATAAAAACGATAATCGTAAACTAGTTTTTTAATTCTCACAAATCACGTGTTGAAACTTGAAATCTGTCATCAGCTAAAATATTTAAAAATATGCCAAATCACCATAACTTGAAATTCTAATATGTTACGTAATATTTTTTCGTCGTAACGTAGGACAGATTCAAGTAGTAAATAAAGGTTTTATAGCTTTTATTTGAATGAAAAACTTTGGAAAATTCCATCGATTTTTATAGCCTTTGGTAATCATCTTGGATTGCCACATGTTTTTAAATTGATTATCTGGAGCTTAGCGTTCTAAACTCCAAATAACCTGTCTAGTTTTGACATTACCTACTGTAGACTGTACTGTTGACAGTAGGTAATGTCAAAACTAGACAGTGACAGTAACATGTTGGCAGTTTTTCAGGGATAAGGTGCAAAACAATAACATAACATCACGCATGCATTCCTCAAAAGATTAGGTAGAGACTTAGGTATTGGTTTCAACCGGGCAATTGAGAAATTCCAGGTGGACAAATTGCCTGAAAACCCAAATAGCGTTTTAAGTGAAGTGTGCAGAACCCAATTGATTGAATATAATTTTGGCAAACTGGCAGCTACTCTTTTCCCAG
The DNA here is from genome assembly GCA_002192655.3 of Mamestra configurata. Classification (NCBI taxonomy): domain Eukaryota; kingdom Metazoa; phylum Arthropoda; class Insecta; order Lepidoptera; family Noctuidae; genus Mamestra; species Mamestra configurata. The sequence continues at coordinate 207,616 of NDFZ01005430.1, forward strand.
TGGGTGAAAACCAGGCAAAAACTAGTTTGGTTAAAAAATAACTTATTACGTAAAGAATTTCTATCTCATTTAAATTTTAAATCAACGTTCGTGGCTTCATAATATTCTGCTTTATGGACTCAAGTTTTTTAATACCTACTACGTTTTTTCTTTTCACGTCTTTTTAAATTAGTTTTATTTCTGTAATGTATGTGACTTTTTGATTTATTTAGTATTTTGATTATATTTAGGTATCTTGTTTTACACATCTCAGTTTTATGAAAAAATATTAAAAAAAAAAAACATTTTTAGATTGCATAAGTTTAACAGATTAGCTTACATTTCAAAATAAATTCTTTAAGTTTATTATAAATGTAGACAGTTTCAAGAAAGTGATTACATAAACTTTTCACAACTGACAAGGCTGCATACCACAATTTCTACAACCAAAAAAAAAAGAAATCGCAAGTGCGCGCCTTTTCTTTGAATCATAAACAATTTAAGATTCGTTTAAATTCATTCATACCACCAATTAGCGCACTATGGTTTAATCATTAGGTGAGATCTGTTATTAATTTAACATATTATTCGGACAATATCAGGGTTTTCTTGTCTGTTTGTGCGACACGGTCGGTTGCCGCGCAAACTGCGCGTGACGGCCAGAGGTTTGTGATAAGCGGAGCGGAAAGATCTGTCATTGTATTTTTATTTGTGATCGAGATTCGAAATTGTAGATTTTGATGTTCTTTTGTTTTGATGCAATCGTCGATGTTGGAAATATTTTTTTTACGGTCATTGTTTATTTATTTATTTATTATATACTTTATTGTACACCTCATAATAAGAACAGGACAATCATACATAAAATAAGTGCACAATGGGCGGTCTTATCGCACAAGGCAATCTCTTCCAGACAACCTTTGGATGGATTGAACGAAGGGAGATAGATTTAGGGCTGTCAGTGTACAAACGTTTTAAACAATACTAATTAGATATAATAATATAAAATACATAAATACAATACCAATTTGTATACTAATAAATATCAAATATATAATTGAGACAGGAGCGGAAAAATTAAAGTGAAAGGTAATGCTCCTTCACCGTTCTTTTAAACTCTTGTAGCGTTTGGGCACGCCTCACTTCTAAGGGTAATGCATTCCACTGTCATTGGTCATTGGTTAGTTATTAACAAATTACTTAGTTACCACAATTTTCATGAGGCTTTTCATGAATGAGTTCTATGTATATTGATGACATGGTAGGTATAAACTTATATTTAAAAATACTGGATGCTAGCGTAGATACTTAAGTATTAATATGTATCTGTTATCTGGTTTGTTTGTCTTGTGCGAGTCCCAAATAAACATTTTTCTTTCTTTCTTTCTTTGTTAGTTTAATTGTCATTTATCATGACTCCCCAAAACACATCCAATAATTCTTAGTACACCCGTTCACCTCAATTTCTGTTAATTAATTCAAAGTGATTTATGGCTACCGATATCATAAGGGTTCAGTATGTAGCCGACACCTCGTAAATCCCTTACATAACGGGTTTGGCCACTCCTCATTACTCAACCAGATAAGAAAGGTTATATGCTAAACCTAAGGTCTCAGCTGACCCACTAAACCTAGCTACAAAGGTACTTTAATTGGTTGCCAAGTTGGACGATACATAGAATATTATGCTATGGGTACTACTACGGCATATATAAACGATTTATGTACCAGTATCTTTGTCCACAGTTCTTACGAGCATTGCTGAATATCTTCTTTTTTATGACGTTACGTGACACTTGTTTAAATAGTGCTCTTTCGGGTTTTTTTTTATTATTTTTTTTAGCCTATTGTGTCCCATTACTAGGCAAAGGCCTCCCCTATATCTTTCCCACATATTTTGTGTTGTGACGAAAAAAAAATTAACAGCGTTGATTTTATAATGAACTAGCCCGCGGCTTCGCTTGCATGGAATTATCACTTCTCGATTTATAAATGTGTTGCCATGTGCCCATGTGTTCTGGATCAGTTACATATATTACGGTAGTATATATATACGTATTCATTCATTCATCTTCACAAACTTTCGCGTTTATTGTAGGATCTAGTTAGAATAATTATTGAATTTTTTTTTTTTTCGTATCATCGATTTGTGAAGTAAGTAAGGCTGTATGTAGACTGAGTCAAGATGAAGCTCATTTTACTATTTTTATAAACAAGATTAATAAGTATAGGAACAAAACATTACTTTGTTTCTATAGTAGGCGCCAGATAATCGTGGAATAACGGTCATTGACCCACCTACAATTATTGACATTTTTAATTTGAAAAACGGAATTAATGACACAAAGCTGTCCCGAATCATCATCTCTCGTGATCCTTAACATTGTCTAATAATGAAAAACGATTCATATTTAATTGTTCAGGTACCTATGAACAGTTATTAGGGAAAGGTCAATATACTTTATTCCACATTTATCTGGCGCATAATATAGTGTTTTGACTGTCTAGAAGTATTTAAGTACAATAAGGTTTTATCAGGTTAAACTGGTTACTCAGTACCTAGCTGTTCCCACCGTTCTTGGGTGTGACAATGATGTAGCATGTTTATACACCTGTCTCAATTGATTCATATCGCCGCAACAATTTTAATCGTAAGGTCTTATGCTGTTCGTCATTGGCACTCCTTATTTCATTAATGACTCATTTAATATAAATGCAGTAGGAATGCAACACGTGGTTATAAGTTGTGTAAAATATTTATTTGTGAAAAAATAACTGTTCTTGCATACAGTTTGTTTACATAAGGGATTTCTTTTTGGGATAGTGCCCTCTTTGTGGGTCTTTAAGTCAAAAGTGAATAGGTTACTTCTAGGTAAGCGTGCCTCATCGTCAACCACATCATCGCTTACCATCAGGTTAGATTATGGTCAAATGCGCGCTTAACAATTAATAAATAATTGGTTCAAGTTTTTTGGCTTATTAGTAATAAGTCAACTGCTTGTAGCTTAATATTGTTAACCTAATATATAGACTATAGTTGTAACACTACGTTTCCAATTTATCCTCCAAACTAGCAGCAAGAACGTGATTCAGCACAGTACACCAACGACACAGTGATTTCTAGAGTAGGTACGGCCAGGCAAATTATCTTTTTTACCACACAAGTTTTTGTGATTTCAGAATCATTGCACATGTTGTGTTTCAACACATTTTAATAGTGGTAATCATGTCACATACTCTACTTTAAAAGATGAATGCACATGCGGAATATTTCACAGCCCATTATAAAAATATGTCGCAAAAAGTCGCTGATTGCTCTAATGTGATCTTAACCTTATATCGTGACAAGCCCATTAAGGTACTTAAGTCGCGAAATAAAAAAAATGGAGGCAAAAATGTTGAATATTTTAATGATGTTTCATGAAGAACTGGTTCTAGAGTTGTAGGATTAAGGTTCTTATGTGGATCTTTATAAATATACCTATTAAGTTGGAATTTTCCTTATAGGGCTCCGTATGTCTTTTAATATTTTGTGGTACCTATTTGATTTTGGCGGATTTTTAAAAATGCCGTGATTTCTCTAAACGATAAGTAGGCAACCTAACAGCATATATCAAACTATTTTATCAATGGGTGTTGCTGTGGGCCGTATACCGACCAGTTTGCCTTGTTTAGCATTTAGTTGACCAACTATCCTTAATACTATAATTACCAATTTTCCATAATAGTTAGGTAGGTAGGTACTATGGCGCAAATAGACTCCTGCCTAATCCTTTGCCAACTACCTCGGAAAGCTTGTACACACTAGTTTGATTGAATATTGTTGTTTTCACACATATTCAAGCATTTCACCTCTGCAACTTAAAAAAACCATTACTCAAAATTTAATGTTATCCAATCCTTACAATTAACTCTTCAAACCACATGCTCTAACGACGAAACACCAATTTAAACCAATCGTAGGCGAACAGGTGGGATGCTCAACATTTGTTACAGAACCACACACAACACCACTCAAGGTGATCAACCACTGATCATCTCGGCACAGATTATAAAATACTCGACGTAATTGCGACCATAGTGCCCTTGGAATATTTATCGTCAGTGAAGATTTAATATTCCAATTTCGAACGAGGTAGGCTCTATGGAAGGTAAACAAGAATTTTATTGCGCGCAATTCGGGTTGAGTTTGTTTGTATTTCCGTGTTTAATTGTGGTGCAATGTTACATATATTGGTTATGGAAGAAAAGTAAAGATTATCTTTGGCTGATTGCGTTACTAATGGTTCGTTTGTAAAGACTCTTCACTAGGTGTAAGACCTGTTTGGTTGAACAAAGTTTCCTGTTAGTTCAAATGGATGTCGTAATAATATTATGTAAATTGGCGGAACTGTCACTTTTTAATTGACTTCAAAAATGGAGGAAGATTTCAATACGTTGTATAGGTAACTTGTATTATTATAGATTCATACCATGGAATATGATAGATTATCGTTATTGAGCCTATGGAGCGCTTTGAAATACCCTGCAGAGGCAAACCATGCTGTTTTTTATTTTTTATTATTTTATTATATAGACCGCCAATCAAGTAGAGTATATAGGATATTAAGCATTTAGTTATCTTGATAATAGGGCAGATTACAATAACTGGTTCATCAATGGTATTCGTACCTGCTCAACGGTAAGCAGGTTATGATAACGACCACACTGTTTACTGGCGATCGTCGAATTCCTACTGACATACATGCCTATATTTTAATGTAGATAATAAAATAATATTAATATCCATAATTGTGCAAAATTACCCAGTTTACGTCGTAATCACCATATTTTGTACTGCCAGCCAATTGCTGAACAGGACATACCTATTATACGTATCTAACTATAGTTTCCACTACAGTAGGCGCCAGATAAATGTGGAATAAAGTACAATGACCTTTCCCTAATAACTGTTCATAGGTACCTGAACAATTAAATATGAATCGTTTTTCATTATTAGACAATGTTAAGGATCACGAGAGATGATGATTCGGGACAGCTTTGTGTCATTAATTCCGTTTTTCAAATTAAAAATGTCAATAATTGTAGGTGGGTCAATGACCGTTATTCCACGATTATCTGGCGCCTACTATAACAGCCTTATTCATAAAAACGTTATACCTAACTATTACATACCTAAAATACTGGTACCTAAGCAGATTCTTTATTCAAAATTTTCTATTGAGAATTTTGAATTTAGAATGTCTTAAACACTATTTTAAATTAATCTTGAAACATTGCATTGCATTAAACTTATTGTACATTAACTACTAAATTCAAAATTCTCAATTGAAACTTTTGAATAATGAATCTGCTTACCAGTATTTTAGGTATGTAATGGTTATACCGTTTTTATGAATAAGGTTGTTAGTGGAAACTATAGTATTTAAATTTATTTCTTTTTTTTAATTATTTAAAGGAAAAACACAGGAAGGCTAAAATAGGTAGGCTTTCCTGCATTTTTTTAGCAATCTGTAGTTTTAGCCAATCCCCATAGGAAACGGGCGTGACATTCATTCATGTATTTTTAGAAAAGGCACTTACGAGTATTTGTTGGGAACTGCATTAATCTTGAAACGGATAATAATATAATAATTACCTACCTAATATGTTTGTACTACGCTGTATTTAGGTGCTGCCAAACGAATGAATAATGAACAACAAACAATAAGTTGGTACCTACCTGCTAGTAATTCTACACGTTCACTGAGTTACGGACTATCATTAATCTTTGTGTTATGTCACCCGAATACGGCTGTATCATGTTTTGTATTTCTTTGTTATATGCCATTTGATTTATTACAACGACAAACTTTATTATCTTTTTAATTACCATAAATGGAAACGAGTGCAAGTACCTAATTTGAAATTGACAATTATTTCAATAATAATCAATTTTCACAGCAGCTATGCGTGGTGGCTATAACCACGACATGGAAAACCACTTAAAAATAATAACTTTTAATGATATAGGAAAAATAAAATAAAACCAGATTTTAATCATCAGTCCAAAAAATTAAGGCTGTATTAACAACAATACTGTGCTAAAAAAAAATACGGAAGCCATTTTGATTACAACTTGATTGGTCTCATGGCCCGATGTAATGCAGTGTTGTGTCAATTAAATCTATAAAGCTCTGGTCGCCCTTGCGGAGCCAAAAAAGGTGCGAAGATTACGTGGATCATGGCGAACTAGGCTTTTGTTGAGGAATCTGGCCTTTTCTGTGATGAAAATAATATATCAGTTTGGAGAATTGAAGATGGCGGCAAATAGAGATGGAAGTAACTAAAGTAAGGGCTGGAGTAGGACCCATAATGATACATTTTACGAATATATCCAATTTTGGCTAGGCTTTAAGTTGTTGGAACAACTTTTGTTTTCATTATTTCAGACAAAAAAACCATTATGAGCAAATTATATTATGAACTGCTTCTACAATCAATTAATCTATGGTTCAAGTCATGTCCCACAAACGGACTCTATCTCGAATCATTAAATTGACAGTTAAAGCTTGTTATTTATTAAATTAATCGAGGGTTTTCCGTCTTCGTCATGGAGACTGAGTCGAATAGAGTTTCTTAAAATGGACACGGAATATAGTCTTATGCCATAAACAGGCTTTACGAAAGGTAACTACAATATTCTAAATTCCATTCTGGAAATTGTGAAAATGTGGAGTTTATCTATCTACTTCATGTTTCTTAACGCTTTTCTCATTTGTTTTATCATAATGTGTATGTGTATGTTACCTAATGTGGACCCACCTTGGTTAGCCAATGTAACGTGCTTGCAGTACCTACCTACCTCGGCGTATGAGAGCAGAGTGGGTTGGTTTTCTTAGGCTAACTTCCTAGTTATAAAAGTAGTGACACAGATTGACATTCTTCCTCGATCACCTCGAGGAAGAATGTCAATCAGTGTCACTACTAACAGTTTTCTGAAACTGAATCGGGATAACTTGATGTTCCAAGACTCAGGTCTTAGATAGATATACTCTTTATTGTACAGTCAGTTACACCAATTAATGGTTGTGATTATTTAGAATACGAATCGATAGAATTTCATAATTCTTTTATATTTTTACCATTTCAGCAAAATAAATTAAAGATAAAAGAATTATAAAATTCTATCCATTCGTTTTCTAAAAAATCTCAACCATTTAAGCAAAGGTGGGTCATCTAATTGTGATAACTGACTGTACACCATCAAAATTAACATAGGCGTTACAGAATTAATAAGGTGTAACAATGGGTGATGTTATCGCTAAAAGCGATCTTTTACAGACAATTTTTGGATGAATTTGTTTGAGAAGAAGAAAAAAACCGAGGCCTTACATTTGAGACACATCATGCCATTGTCCTATGTTGCTTGGAGTTGGCTGAACAAATTTTCTTCTTCCACTATCACGGTTCTATGCCCAATGATTGGCAACATCTAACACTCCATACGCATACCAAAAACCCTCACAGGGCGCTTAAACATCAGCATTGGCGAATCGACAGTCTTATGACGTCACGCCTTAGCATGCATAGCTGCATTCCACATGTATAGCACATGTAAACACAAGTCCAACGCTACCCTCATGAATGTATGCTCATCGCGATCACATCGACTTGTGAATCGAGTTAAAGGTCATTTTGAGTGCTGAATAGCAATGTTCTTACTTTACTATATACGGGGCAGGAATGTTAAGTCGAACCTTTGTTTTTCCTGGTAGCTGGAAACTTTGAATTGTCTATGGAATCGTTGAAGTTTTTATGAAGAAAAATGTGTTTTTAAATTGCATTTTTCTGTGAAGGTTAGTTGTTTAACGGGCAAAGTTATGTGGCGGTTTTTTATATTTATTTATTCGTTATAATACTTTATTGTGCTTGGAATAACCAAAAAACAACCATTAATAAAACAAGTGTACAATGGGCGGTATTATCGCACAAGACAAATATTTTTCCTAGAAGAATTTGTACTGCCTTACAATTCAATCGAATAACATACAGTTTGTTTGTTTTTATTAGGTTGCCAATAGGTCTGCTTTTTTACAAACAGATATTTTACCTTTTCAAGTTAAGTTATGAAATTTTAATAAACACCTTAATTAATTATATTACCTTTTTTCATTAACCAGGAAGTATTTCTATAAAAGTGTAATTCACGACCAGAGCTAGATTTCAATATGACTAGTAATGCATTAATTTGAAATACCAAAGTCATCCATCTTCAAATTTTAAGTGTTTATGCATCAATAATTGCGCAAAAATCTAAAAATATTTGCTAGCACGTGATGGAACGGTCGGCCATGAAACCGACGGTTTTTTTAACCACTTAAGTACCTACTTATAAATATGTAAAAACATGCGTCCTTCTGTCTGTCGTAATCGTAATGGTAGTTAGTAGGTACCTACTATTCAGTGTGTCAGTAATGGCTTGTACTTATTTGGTAAAACAATTAACTAACTGTTGTAAATTGGTAGATAATTGAAACGCTTGTCCGACAAAAATTTGTAAAGTGACAACCGTTAAAAATTCAAAAGTATGAATCAACATTGAAGAGGTTTTCTACCTCCTTGTCTTTGGTCGCCTCTATTAGCAAATATTTTGCCAACATTATCGAAATCTTGAGAGTAAAATACAAGAATCTAATTTTTAGCTTCCTATTCTTATACATAGTATAGCTTAGCTCGGGAAAATAATATGTAGACATTTTTATGTATCATGATTGCGATTGCACACAGTAGCCATGACACCCATGACAGTTTCTCATTTTCCCGCGCAGATTGTGACAGCTAACTGTAATAATGTGAAGTTTTGTCGCAACATTTACTCTATGGTATTCTGAAGTTAACAACTAACGTTTTTTTGCTACTGCGACTTACGAAACCTTTTACACGCCGTAGACTGATCAATTTTAATTAATTTACTTATCCCTAAGTCTCAGTTGGTGAATAATACATTGATAATCTTGCTAAAAACTGTATTGAAATCACAGTCAATACTTATTGTTTCGGAAAATATACAACGTGAAACAGAATAAACGCACCTTAAAAGGGGACATTGTACTCATCATTATGAACAACTTTTATGTACTATGGGCCCACATCGAAATCGCGAAAAAAAAATAGCTTTTCAGTACATTTTGTCGAGTTATGCGCACAGAAATGTATGGGGCAGTCGATTTTTTTTCGCGATTTCAATGTTGGTCCCATAGAAAAACTTGTTAATAATGATAAGTACAATGACCCCTTTTCAGGTGTTGCGTTTATTCTGTTACACGTTGTAAGTGTATGCGCCTCCAGACAACTTAAAGTAATATAAAACCCGATACACTTATCCAAAATCTATATTTTACTACCTATTACGAGTTCATCGGTTTCTTTTATTATGTACCTAGGTACCTATAGTCCCTCTTTTTTTAGTGGACTCGTTATAAACTAGATCACAGTCCAGATAAAGACAAAAACATGAAACATAATGCACAGATTGCCAATCGGCCATGGTAAAAAACGTTCATGTTGAATGTTCGTTCCCATTTTAATGAAAAAAGGTTTTTATGTAACTCGTTGCAAGACTACGCAGTACATACTTCTTAATGAGATCTTGTATTCGATATTCGAATCGATTACTGGTCTATAGTTTATTGAACACGTTAGAAAATCGTCAAGATATTTCGCTAAACTGATGATTTTGATGATCATTTTGTAACTTGCTAGAAGCTCTATAAATATCGCCATTCTATTACCCAAAACCAAAATATAAGGGATTGATCACGTGGCATTTCGACAGCGTTTGATAATTCCGTACATTATACACGCTACCGTTGACAGAATAACACTTGAGGGTACCACTTGAAGCTGATACTCAGTCACATCATGGCATGTCATGGAAGAAAATCACTTGTCCGCATCCACCGCGAATTCCCAAACAGATTAATCGAAAATCAATTCTATGAGGTAACTCGTTTGTGGCCAGCATTGTTCGGTTGCCATGCGTGGGCCTTTGTTGCTTGGTTACATAGTCCATTTATTAGCATCGACCATATTGGTACTAGAACTAGTAATATAACTTCGCCAGATTAAATTCCTTTGGATGTAGCCTGTATGGGTTTTGTCCTTTGGCATCTCTCCTCTATAACATAACATAATATTAATTTCCTCTTTCACAAAGGTCTCAATAGTCTTACGTGTTCTTTTTTTGAATATAATTTTGGGCACAACGTATTTGTTACGAACTAAAGTAGCTGAGATCAAAAACTCTCGTTGTCTTTGGATAAGGACCGCAGATAGCAGCTGTTGTAGTGTCATAAGTAGTGTACTTATTTTCTTAATTATTTATCTTGCTCTTCCAATAGCTTTGGGCACTTTAGGGGTTGTTAAAAGCTGTCCTTGGAAGACTTTAACAGACACTGGAGATTTGATAGTTAGACTGGCATAGAGTTTAAAACACTGATGTTCCTGACGCAAGTATCTTTTTTTAAAGATAAAATTACCATACTTATTTATATGACTGCTAGTAAGTTACCCTAGGCTGATACAATTTTGGGTTTTCACAAATTATCCACCTTTTTGTGTTAGTCTGAGTTTTCCCCTTCTGGAAAACCTATATCTACCTTTATAGTAGGTATTTTTGGTTTAATTTCCATAAACTGTTTAAATAACTAGGTATGAATACTGACTCACGAAGCCATGACTCAGTCCAGCATCTGTGACGGAACTGAGGGTCCACTTACATGCATTAAGTTGCTCAACCGTGTCACTGACCATATCCGATCAACTGATGATGTGCAACGAGCCCTGATATAGCCGTGTGACATTCTTGAAGCGTATGAATGGGATTTTCGAGCTTACAATTTTTAAAAGATATTAAATTCAAATTCTGCAAGTTATTAATGATTCAAATAAAGAATTAATGTTTAATTTTATTGAAGCTGTTTGGTCATCTTCTACCTAACTTTTTTCCAACATTGGGGTTGTGTTGTGGTTCTCTATTGTTATTCAGAGGACATGATAAAATATTTGAAAATGGCATGTAATGTTTATAGAAGTATTTTTCAGACCTATTTTTTTTGGAAACTATGACAGATTTCTTTTTTCTCTTATGTACAGACTTACTACAGCCATAGCGTAAAGCCGGCTATTCACACAGAGGCGTGGCGACTTACGCGCTGTTTGACCGTGAATGGGATTTGCATAACGCCTGTCGCAACACGATAAAAAATGGCGGCAAACCTGAATGATGAGCTTTCTATTTAATTAGATGTTAAGTCATTGAGTAGCTTACGTAATTTGTAGAGAAATGTGACATACGCAATGATGGCTTGTTTAAGGTATAGCGCGGACATTAGAATCGCTTCATTCGTGCCTTAAAAGGAATAAGATTGCGGTTGTACCTTCGTTTACATGTATAGTAGGTAGATACAGAATCATGTGGTTTTTAGGCTAAAAATATACAGACTCGACTAGACGAGACAGAAAAGTTCAAAGGTCTTGATTAGAGTAGATGCAGAAGTCTACATTCTTACAACAAGTGATGGAAAAGGCATACAGAAATACCGAATGTCAACTACAAAGTAAGTTACGATAAACAAATGCATAATCTGAGAACCTCTACCGCATATATTACTTAACAGTATTCAAGTTAATTCGTCTGCATTTATGTCTCAACGGAAAATATCTTCTAAAGTACAGGAAATGGTCTCATTACACAAATATGTTACTATGACCATACATATTCAACGTACCTACTACACAGTACAGTACCTACATAATATCTCCATGCATTCAACCTTCTTAGAAACTCTTTAAGGAAATCCATAGACTAAGCCCACTCAAATTAACATTTCAAGTAGGCAAAGGAATTTAACAAAAGGTCCTGTTCAGCCTATTCGGAGAATACACGAACATTACATAAGTCATTACCGCATTGATTAATGTTACGTGAATGTGAACCAGTTAATAAGCAAATGTTGCCGGTTAATTTGCAAAATGGCCGGGTATAGTGAGAAACGGAAGCGGAAATATGAGATTGCGGCTACATTATCAATCTTTCTTTTACCGTGGTAATTTTTAAATTAGCATAAACTTGTAATTAGACTTTTCTTGAGTCATAATTCCTTTCCATTAATTACTTTCTTATCGTAATTTATGATTACTTCAGCAATAATAAAATTAATCTTGTAATTTTAAATTCTTCGTGGGGGCTTAATGATCACGCTTTAATTTAATACATTACAGTTCTCACTTTCTTTCTTTGTTCCGTTTTTTTAATGTGTTCCTCATAATTCTGTGGCAATTAAATTCTTCTCCTTTTGCCTTGCAAGCCGCTATAATATATTACAACATTGTTCTTAATTAAAAAAATCCTTTTTTCTTCTTTCTTAGTGTTTAAATAAACTGAATTCAAAACCACCAATGACCCTTAACTTAGTAAAATTGTCACAAAAGTCTCCTATTTTTCTTCATCCCACAAAGATACCAATTTCAAATTCCAAAGCGACAACATTCAAAGACTCAATTACAATATTTGCCCCCACACGAGTTCTACACCCAATCTGTAAATATTGACCCGGCTATATTACCAAAAGAACCCAGTATTATGATCGCACCTCGTTCCCAAAAGTACGAGTATCTGATCGCACCTCGTTACGTCATGGCGCAACTGTCAGAAACTACATCGAAGTGTTATTTACTTATGTGAAGTAATATGAATGGAGGGCTCATGATATAGCAATGAGCTGTACGTGTGGAGTGCCATCAGTGTCGTGCAATATTTAGATAATATTATTTATTTGTTGTACACATACCACAGAGAAGACTTTTTAACTGAAAGGTTGACTGGTGGATAATCCCTTGTTAACCTCGCCTATGTACCACTACTATTATTTAAACTACAGTATAGTGGAAATTAATAAAAAATGACTTTCGTTTCATAGCGATACCATCTTTAGTTTTTGATCTATGTAGCTTTTTGGGGGCGAAAGCATATTATAATTTAAGGAGTTTCTAATTGAGAAAGAATTTTTAAGCTAGTGCATAATTATGTAGGTATAATTAATAATAATTATTTAAAATTGTATGCAGTGTGTAATATTTTAAAATTTTATTTAGATAAAAGTTGATATTTTAAATGTTTTGCATGCCTACGTGCTAAAATATGGCTGTACTATTATATGTTTATTTGTCATCGTTTGAGGTTACCCTATATCTATATATTTATCTTCGTGCAATGATTCCAGCCTTTCTTAAATGAATCTTGCAGGTATATTTTCACCTATTTCTCTGGGTGCCATAAGCCAAGTTCCTAGATACATCGATGAAGTGACAGTGGCGTGCTACTTTCAAGGAACCTTTCGTATTAAAAAGAAAGATTTACATTTACTTAAAAAAAACACTACATGTTACTGTTATTAAATCATCCTAGACAAACAGATAAAATTTACAAATTGACAGAATAAATTACCAATCTGGAAAGACCAACTTATTTAAGTTGGTCTTTCCAGATTGGTAATTTTGTCTAGAATCACAGAAATCTAATTTTGACTACTTATATTTTTGTCATGATGATTGTCTGTGTTATTGCCGAAGTCAGCTCGCTTTGTCCACCCCCACGTTAGCACTCCATTTTATCCTACTCCATGGTCCAACCACTATGACTCAATGAGACAAGTAAAAACACGAGATTACTACAAAAAGTTACCTGTATTCGATCGAGAACTATAATTAGGTGATTGGTAGAAAAAGTGCTTGATATTTATCAATTTTTTAATTCTACGAGGTATGGGGAAATGAGTAAGTGATTAGGAGTTTTCTATTTCTATATTAGGAAAGTTGTTAATTATCCTGGTTTTTACCTTAAGGTGTTAAATAGCACCTCCGTGACTGAAGAATTCCTCATTTAAAATTAGCGTAAGATTATAAATTAGTGTTACCTACGTGCTTATGATCAAAGGTCGTCCAAAGAATTATAAATCATATATATTAATTTGGTCGGCCTTAAACTCATCCATATTAGGATGTATTTCAAGTTCGTTAAACTGGGTTATTGAGAAGCTTAATAAACAAACACAATAAATATCCTGAAAACACAGTTTCCTAAATAAACATTTCTAAAAATACAATATAATTAAAACTGTTGTAGATTCACTAACCTTAAACCTATTTACCAGTAACTGAATAGGTTAGTGATTTTCTTCTTACGACCTTTAAAATTATGTTGATGGTTATGAATAGGTATCGAATTTACAACGTCTCCTAATTTATAGGTAGTCTATCAATTTAAAAAACTATACAAATAAAAAACCTACTAGCAATAAAAGCGATCTTTCAATACTCGACGAACTATACAATAGCTCATCCGAAACCATAGACCATTTTTTTTCCTAAATTCCAGTAGATCGAAAGAAGTGGGTGTCAATTCTGCAATTTTTTCAAACGTTCTCATTGGCACGTCGTAATATCAATCTGTCAATAAACCCTCCTTTTCCCCACATTGTTGATAGATTGCAAGTAAGATGCAAATGCGAACGTTGCTTAAAAATTAATAGAATTGGCCCGCTGTAATTAATAACAGCGTTGAAATCAAAACGTGTCACCGTCGCAATCTGACGCAATCGTTAGATAATATCTCGCTAAACAAGTCATCGCCCAGAGAAAGTAGTTTTCTCCAGTCGGATGCTGCGCGTCTGTATAGTGGGTGAAATGCGCGCGCTAATCAGATGGATTGATGATGTATTGTTTGTCGTGTGGGTGCTAAATGAGTAGCTAGTAGTATTGCTGCGATAGTAGTTGTAAAGTCAATATTGACAGCAAAAGGATATGGACAAAGGATAAGCATTGCCATACAACGTGGCAATGCTGCCAGCCTTTTGGGTACTTTACCAGTGGCCATCGATGCGGACGAATTTTTCGACGCCATATTTTAGACTATTTTTAGGTTTTTTTTTTTTTAATAGTTTTAACAAGTTGTAGATTATGTATTTAATAAAAAAATCAGAAAAAGCGGTAAAAGCAACATTCGTGGCTCCTATGTCATTGACCAAGTTATTTTTGTAACATAGCTGGAACCCATGTTGGGATTTCAGTTTTTATTAATTCTTTATTATACACGGTGAACAGATAGTTCATGTTCAAAGAAGAGCTTAACTCAAAGGTTAGTTTTCTCCCAAAAATCGTTTTTTTTAATTTGTAGGAAATTAAAGAAAGATATTGCAATTTTTACGCAACTGCTACTCATAAACATCCATGTTTCAAAAGAGAATAGACTATCGGTATAAGGTATTATAGCTTTATAAGGAAACATAAAATTTTCTTAATTATTGCATGAATATAAACATCAAAACGAGACCAATAATAAAGAAGTTATTACACCATTTGAGAGTAATCTAGAAGAAGAGAAGACTATTTTAGAAATCGCAGCATATGCTGAAATAGGGACCATTTTGGGCTCGCACAGATAATATCCATGTTTGGTAGCCTATATTAATAATTATTACTGTAAGTTGCTGTGTGTTGTGTGTTGTTGTTGTGTGTTGTTGTGTTGTGTGTGTTGTGTAATTTATTTTACTGTTTTTTTTATCTTGTGCGAGTCCCAAATAAATATTTTTCTATATTTAATCCTAAAGCTTTAGACATGGCAGCTGGTAGTTCCAGCTGACAGAGACAAAGCTGACAGTTGGTAGTTCCAACTGTAAGAACGCGGAATAAAAAAAGAATGTCGACTTATTACTCGATGTGAACACAGAGCCTTACGAGCTGTCTATGGTAACAACGTGCGAACTCACAAGATTCCAATAATGTATATGTAGTGAAATCGACGGCCAGTAGCATCGCAAGAAACCGGCCATTCCTCTCAGATGCTAACAACTCTCACAGCATGCGTGGGAACCAATCGTGCCATACAATCTGTACATACAATGTATTTATGTGGTCTAGACAACATTAATAATGATATACCTGATATATTCATTGAACATTATTTGAACAATCCAGATATTTAGTGACACTTCAAATGCAGTACAAAGCATGTTTGTTTGCAGAACCATTTTTATGACGCTTGTCACAAGGCGAGGCGGTACCTGAACATTTATAATTATCTAAAGGCGCACCATAGTGATCCAAATGTTGATAATAAGACCCATGTAATAAGAGAAGAAATTGCTGTTCAATATTGTCAAACTAACATAGTCCTTTTTAATTGTTTCAGAGCTACATGGAAGGTGGATGAAGCATGAACCTGACCGCCAGAAGTATCTGGTGATGTGAAGAATAAATATGAAGAAGGCCATCGCGGTATCGGAGAAGAACTTCGAAGAATCTCAGGGTAGATTTAAGAAGAAAATGATGGTTTATATTGTAAAATAAAAAAAGTCAATTTGCGTGTTTCCTTGATTGACCCTGAACCCCAAATCATTTCCTTTAGAAACTAAGATAGGCAAAGTAAAGCAGAAATGTTTACAGACACAGATGTAATTTTGATACAGAAAGTTGATTGGAGGCTGTATAACTTTTACTCCAATCGTAATAAAAACAAGATAATTTTGATCAGAACTTTCACTTTACATAAATGCAGTATAATAGAACCAGTTTTACATAATATTGACAAAGAAGTTTTTAAAGAGTTAAAGACAACGAGATTTTTCTTTTGATCATGAAGTACTTGGGTTAACGTTTTTCAAATGCGGGAAACAAAACCTTTAGAGGCGCATAGCTTATTAAGGTTCTTAAGTCACAGATTCCTGCAAGAGGTCTTGAGAAATATTTGTAGCAGTTAAGATAAATTATATTATGTATTTTGATTTCTAAATTAGTTAATAATCTCACATTTATACTTCCACTAGCGGTCCCGATAGACGTTGTCTTTGTAACGTTTGCTTTGTGTATGACGAAAATTTATAGAAATCGATTGCATCGCCACCTACCGGGTCCAATTGTGAATCTAAACCATTCTCGAAACCCTTGAACACACAAAAAAAATCATCAACATCGGTCCAGCCGTTTAGGAGGGGTTCAGTGACATGCACACGTACACAAGTAATGTATCTATATATTAAGAAATCTTTTGTCAATTTAACAAATTAGATGAGGTCGGGTTTGTACCCAATGGATAGACAAATAGATTTCAGAAATAACACAGGTAAGGAGTCAACAAGTCATTACTTCTTCTGGCTATCCTGATCGTAATTAGACATGCAGTAGATAAACATTTCTGCCTACCACACAAGAGAAATAGCTTAATAGTAAACAATCTACTTGATATTCATAGCAGCGCCTGCTAAACCGGCCCACAAGTGGGTCGCGGATGATACAACACTCGTAATTTATTAGCTAGTATTAGAGGCTTCGAGAGTGTACGTAAATGGCTACTGGATTATTTTGAAAAGGAAATACGGATAATAAGGGCAGCTATCAACCCACATACGAAATGGTACGATTACTAAAAGAGAAACGTCTTTTATAATGCGCACAGCAAAGGAGTCCCAACAACCCTAATCTCTTCAAAATTAGAGTGAACGGGCTTCATCTGGGTAAGCTCGCTCCATCGTCGACTTTGTCTCTGTCATTTATGACCTAGACTAGAGTCAAGAGCAACCCATATTAAATAAAAAAGAGGATCGAGACAAAATACTAGAATCATTAGAAATAATCTGAATATACTGAAATCGGTGACACGAGTACCTATTCCTTTAAGCTAATACAAGACAATATGATAGTGATGCACGACTCCAACGCCTTAAATTCTGAGTACAACTACCTACAGAGAATAAAGGTCATCAATGTAAACACGAAACAAATTTATGAATGAGTTTACAAATTAATGCTAAAAGCTTTCGTCCATATATGTATGAACAGTCCAACCTCCAAGATAAAATAATTGTTAATTATCTCGGTGCAACCTTCATACAAAGTTCAATGGCAGATTGAGATCTTTGGTAAGATCATTACTTGATCTTACCCCGGAGGCAATTCTATATCATCATCTGCCTAGCCTTTTCCCAACTATATTGGAGTCGGCTTCCAGTCAAACCGGATTCAGCTGAATACCAGTATTTTACGTGGAGTGGCTGCATACTAGACCTCCACAACCCATTAACTGGGTAACACGGCGGTTCTTGGCTAGACTGGAGTCAGATTCACTGGCTTCTGACAATCCGTAATGACTGCCAAAGATCTACAAATGGCAGCCGGGACCAACGGCTTAACGTGCTTTCTGAGGCACGGAGAAAACTCGGTATGTTAAGATGGTCACCCATCCACAGACCAACCTTGGCAAGAGTTACTTAACCTTGATCGACCCGTGCGGCTGATATTCTTTAGCCACGAGCTCCTCCGAGGCAATTCTATATAAAAAAAACAATATTCATTTTCAAATCAGGCGTAAGACTGTTAATCTTCCCAAAAACAGCAGCTTTTGTTAGGACCAGTACATACACAAATATATACTACATAGTAGTTGCTAAGCTCTATACTGCAGGCACCATCAAAATGATGAAACCACCGACCATGTTTGTACGATGAATGAATAGACAAAGATGGTACATAAGCAGGTTCGTATACAAGAATCACGAGGATCAAGTATCGTAAGATGCGCGGGAGTCACGACTTTTCGTTATTTATTACCATAGCTTAGGTGCAGCTGATGATGACAAGATAGAAGCTATTTTATTTTTCAAGTTTAGTTTTGAATTGAATAGACTGAAAATATTTTTCAAAGAGGATCATACAGTCAAAATTAACAATCACATTATGATGACTTGGTAAATGATAAAATAAGGAGCTTTTAGGCAAACTAACAAGTAGCTGCAGACCTAGACAAAGAGTTTGAAATCACTACATTTAATAAAACAAAGTCCCTCGCCGCGTCTGTCTGTCTGTCTGTTCGCGATAAACTCAAAAAAAATTGAACGGATTTTCATGGGGTTTTCTCCAATGGATGGGGTTATTCATGAGGAAGGTTTAGGCGTATAATTCGTCCCCAAAATTCCTACGGGAATATGCGCGCACGAAGTCGCAGGCAAAAGCTAAGATTCCATAAAACTAGAAATCCTTTGATTGCACTACAATGTCGTTTTTATCAAGTATTTTTTTACTGTTTTTGACGACAGACCAATTTTAATTTCACACTTTTCATGATTGTTGCAAGTGCCCCAGCAATGCTTACTAAAGCCGTATCGCAACTACGTGTAGATATCAATCAACGTATGATTAACTGGAACCACTTTCGATATAAACCTAGTTACCTAGGTTACCTATATTTAGGTTTCGTTTAACGGCTGTCAGTTTAAGCATAAAAGTGAAGGGCACTGTAGGTTGACAATCTCATGTGTGTGATTAAAATTCTAATGGAATGCAGGTCATTGCTATATTTTTTCACTAATTAGGTCGCACATGGCCATGAGTAATCTAAACTAATTATTTATAAATATTATAAAGAGGAAATATTTGTATTTTTGTATGTAACGAATAAACTTAAAAACTACTAGACCGATTTGAAAAATTCTTTCAGCAATGGATAGCTACATTATCAGCGAGTAACATAGGCTATATTTTATCCCCGTACTCTTACGGTAACGGGAACTACACGGGTGAAACCGCGTGACGTCCGCTAGTATATTATAAACTAACTAGCTTAAACCGCAAATCTCAATTGTCTGTTAGAGTATATTGGTTTGAGTTTAAAAAAATACTATCAGTGCCACTACTGCTACCTCTACAGCCATTCCATCTTCCATTTAGCCATTTTCATTTTCTCTGGCTAAGCCCTAAGAAATACGAATGACCTTCCACAATGTTTATCTTTGGAGTACAGCTTATAGTTGTCCTATAAGTCAGTCAATCAATCAGCGCAATCATGGAACTGTTCATAGATAGATCGATAAATCTACAAATATAAACGTTTGTCCGGCTGTCGCTCAGCAAGAATTCTGTTTAGGCCCGCAATTCCACTATACCTAACTATACTACGGAACGTTGTGTACTTTCAAATACAAGCTGAAGCTTCTATAAACATAATATCAATACATCCTGTGCAATGCCTACCGTTTTGAAAGTTTTTTCAACTGCATCTGCTGGGATGTCATTTATTGGCTATTGCTGTTCCTGTCAACCAATCACAGCATGAGATGTGAAAGTGGATAAACCAATCAGAGACTACATCAGCCTAGCAGAAACTCAATCAGTTTGCGCGCGCTAAGCCCACAGGTTTAATTTCAGAATAATTGAGGAACAATAAGCACGTACGAATTGGAATGGCAAACCATTCGACGGACCAATAGCTTTGAATGAGTCAGCTATACAATACGTACTTGTGAATGAAATCAAAGTTTTTGTACAATTAAATTGTGTACATTTAAGACAGGTGATAGTTTAGAAACACACAGTGCTGTTACCAAACTTATAAATAAGGATATGTACGTTCTTAATGTTGTAAATTGCAATTTTTAATGCAGCTTGAGTATAAATCACTCGTTTATGCTCTGGTAAATATGCAGTTTAATTTTAGTAATAGTTTTAATTAAGATCTAATGGTTCTAAAATTATTGACTGTAATTATGTTTTGTAATGAACAAAATTTCTGGGTTAACCAGTTTGATTTTTTATTGTATTTTTGCGTTTATGTGTGTGCAATAAATATCTAGTATAAAAGAAAGAATATTTTTCCTTGTGTTCACTTGAACATTTTCCTTTTAATTCATGACTATTTTACTTATTATGTTAGTTAATTCGATGCGCAATTTCTAATGAAATGTCCACAATATAACAATGTATTTTGACATGCCACTGAGAAAACCTTTTGACTATGGGAGCCGATTGTCTTTCAATAATAACCAACTATTGTTTTGAACGCGATAAGAAATAGCACAATGCAGCTTTAAAAGGTGTCGATAAAAACAAAGATGGCGGACATAGGTAGGTTAAAAGATTTAAGAAAAGTAGTTTCGTTAAATCTGGGAACTAATTTGTGTGATTAATAAAAATAGATTTGTTACAAAAAACGTAACAATCACTTTGGTATTTAAATTGGAAAAGTTAAAAATACTTGTATTTATTTATCTATCTATTCACTTCACTTTCCGGATTCAGTTTATTATAAAACAATGACAAACTGTTTGTATTTTTTTTTAATATGCTATAAAATGTGTGTCCTCGTCGAACGCATAATACAGTTAATTTATAAAATATTTTTATCGACCTGACTCATGTTTATTTCCAAATCCTAATAGCTATAAATTAAAATAAAAAGATTGCTTATAGAAATAAGCACTTACCTGTGAATCCCAGTCTTGTTTTAGCACAAAAATATAAAACATGTATAATTTTGTGCTATGTTTATGCTGTATTTTATGTTTTGTTTAAAAAAGATATTGTGACGACACTGTTGATAAAGGGGTGCGAGCACAAAAACATTTGTCCGATAACATTTTACAACTAAAATAACATAAGAAATAAATTCTAATACTTTATTACAAACCTTTTTCTTTGAATATTACAATATTTCATTCACATTATTACAAGAAAACATCCCAATCCTAGCCATCCATATGTACATTTAATGGTAACGATTAAAAATTATTAATATAATATTAAAACCTTTAAATAAATGTAATCTAATTATAAACCTATGACATTTTGTAAAGTGAAAGTCTCTTCTACCAAAACGAACTAATAAATACAATTATTTGGTACAATAAAACTTTCATTAAAACCTAGAATATTATTAAAGCTATTAAAATCTCTAAGAAATATGACTATAATGATGTTGTGCATCTATATATACAAGTTATCCCATCAGTATAAAAGAGTATTTTTCAAAATTATCATGTTAAAATATAATGCCTTGAAAGATCAACGAATGACAATTTTAAAACCTTGCAATTTCATATTTTCGGATTCGGACGAAACGTTTGCATTATTATACAAATAAACCAATTATACAAATAATATCAGTCGTTCATGTTATTATGGCCAGAGAAACCGGATCCTACCAGTGGGAGCCGCATAAATCTAGAAAGAACTAGATTTAGCCGGATTTTTAAGTATCTCCAGTTACGGGAGGCGTTGTTGTTTTTCTTGGAAAGAAGGCTGGTCTAAAATTTGGTCTGATTGGTTTGAAATAAATTTTTCTTTCTGTTGTCGTCTTTGGACTTTCTGTCGTGTACGTTTTTGCTGTAGTGAAGGTTTTAATAACTACTTTGGGAGTGTTGTTTTTCTTCTTAAGATCTACTGGGACGTTTTGAACTCTGTTTGCACTGAAACGTGATTTAGACGGACTAAATGAGGTTTTGTTCGCTTTCTGGTTTAAATTGGATACTACAGTTGCATTTATTTTCTTAACGGTTCTTGGAGCTACGCTTGGTCTAGTAAAGTTTGAAGATTTTATAACTGGTCTCCTAGGGAATCCGAATTTTGCCCGTTTTGCATCCAAAGGGGATATTTTTACTGTTGTCGTTTCTTCTGGTACTGTTTCAGTAGTTGAGGTTGCGTCTGTTGAAATAGTTGTTGGGACTTCGGTGGTAGCTTGTGTCGTAGAAAGCAAATCTATGATAGGACTTGAACTTGGTGGACTTTCCGTTGTTGTGGTCGTTGTGGGCGTAGTCGAGGAAACAGTGGTATATGTCGTAGAAGAGGGAGAAACTGTTGAACTTTCAGAAGTTTGCGGTATCACAGAAATATTAATTACTGGATATTTCACCGTGGCTACTTCGTCGGCAGAACCTCCGTTGAATTCTTGGCCCTTGGCAAAAGTAAGAATGCTACGTCCTGACTCAGGTTTCAACGGAGTTATTTTGACAATATTAGCGTCTTCTTCTTGGGTTGGTACTGATGCAGAATACACGACAAAAGGTTGATTTGTATCATCATTTACTCTGCGTGCCATAAGTGGGTTTTCAGTTTTAAACAACCCTTCTAAAGGTAAAGTGGACGGGTTAGTCAACATCGAACGCGGTGTTACTATTTCAAAACTTTTGGCGGCTCTTACTTTTTCAGTTTCATAAGCTGCTGGAACGAATTGCCATGTAGCGAACAGTGGGCCATCGTGCTCTTGGTCAGTTTTGTTTTCTTCATTGACGTAGGATAGGAAATCATCGTTTGGTAAATGTTCCACCTGATCTTTATTGTTATCAGCTTTAGAGTCTGATACTTTCTTGATATGCCTATAGGCTTCATTAACACTCTCCGACGCGACTAGATTTTCTCTGGGCATTTCAGGGAAAGTTTCAACTAAAGCTCTAGCATTTCTTGCTTCGTCAATGCGAATATGATTTTCAGGAGGGTTTTCAACTGGGTATATGTGACCAAATTTAGTCAAATAAATTGGAATCTCATCTTCAACAATTTTGATAAGACTGAATCTGCTGACTTCACCGATTTTGTCAATAACGGGTTTCTTTTCAACCATGATTTTGCCTTCCTCAATGTGAGTGGTTTCATTATTTTTGTTGATGTGGTGTTTGTCTAATTTTGAATTGACTTCTACAACTCTTGTGATGGAGAATAACTTATCGAATTGTGTCTTTATGATCGGCGGTGGTGGAGGAGCAGGCTCAGTTGTCGTAGTTGTCGTAACAGTCGTAGGTACCGGTTCAGTTGTTGTTTCCGTATTAAGTACAGTGTAAGCAACAGTATTTTGTACGATCGTTGTTTTTATTTCACCTTCAGTTTGTGCAATTGTAGTAATATCTTGCGTTGTTGGATAGTTCGTAGTACCTTCTGTACTCTCTAAATAATCATCAGTACTGTTGTCTACTTCCATTTGATAAGTTGCTGTTTCCATTTCATCGGTATTAGTTGTAGAGACATCCTCGGAGGTCGTGAGCTCCTTACCGTCAGTCAAAGTTGTTGAAGTTACAGAGAGATAATCATCATCAAACGATGTGGTGGTTTCACCTTCAGTAACTGAAGCAGTCGTTGTAGTTATATCCTTAGAATCTTTCGCAGCTTGGGTTTCATTCCTTATTATAATTGGTCCTGCTCCTTTGGGTCTAGGGGCATTCACAGGAGAGTTATAACCTGGTGGGACATTTTGAACTCGTTTTTTACCATCGACACCAGGTTTGTTACTAAACCTAGTTATAATTCCAGTTCTATTTTGAGAACTTGAGAATCTTTTTGGAATTTCTGTTGTAGAAGTTGAAGTTCTGAACGTGTTTGAGTTTACTACGCGTGGTCTAAAACCTGGTCTCCTTGTCGTGAGACCAAACTTTGTTGGTTCATCTTCATCTACTGCTTCCTCATCATAAGGACCCTCTTCCTCTTCATCTAACAATTCTTCAGAATTAGCATCTTCTTCACCTTCTTCTTCAGAGTCCGGCTTCCTTGTGAACAATTGGTTTGGTGGTACAAAAACGAATGGGTTATCTGATTCTGGATCCTCTTCAAGAAGTTCTTCATCATTATATTCTTCATCATCTTCGAACCTCTGAGTTGTCCTGGGTGTGAATGGCTTTCTAGTAAATAATTTAGAAGAGAATGGTCTTCGTGTACTTCCAGATGGCCTGAATAATGGTCTATCTGCAGACGCTGGGCTTGTGTAAACTCCTGGGTTGTATTTTCGGCTAAATACCCTACTGGTAGATGGCACTGAAGGTTCCGTGGATGGTGTGTATAATTTCTTACGTGGTCTATACGGCAACCTAGTTCTGCTTGATGATGTAGTAGACACTGTGGTACTCGCAGTTGTAGTTTCTGTTTGCGAGTCACCAGTTTCCGTCACAGTTGATTCAGTTCCAGTTACATCTTTGTTTTCTGAAACGTCCACTGACTGACCATCAGATATTATGGTCACCTCGGAATTATCTCCACCGCGCTCTTCCGTTGCAGGTTTTGATTCTGTTTCAATTTTAGCTTCACTTTTAGAGATGTCGGAATTTTCATTATTTTCTTCTGTTGTCTTAGAATTACTGTCAGAACTTGCTTCAGTATCCGCAGATTTAATTTCTGTAACTGTTTCTTTAGTGTTTTCTGTGTTGTCAAGTTCTTCTATTTGAACATCTGCATTTGATTCAACGCTCGTAGAACCTATTGTTGTTGGTTCAACTACTTGCTCTTCCCGTTTTTCTTCTTCCTTTTCTACGGGTTTTTCAGTAACCTCTTCTTTAGGCTCAGCGCTTTCATTTTGTAACTCCACTTTAACTTTCTTCTCTTTGTAGAATTCAGTTACTTCCTCTATTATTGGCTCCGTGACAATTTCAGTAGTTGTAGTAGTGGGTCGTGTCTTTTCTCCGTAGTTTAATTCTTCAGTAGTAGAGCTTCTGAAAGTGTTGAGAGAACCAACAGACTTAGCAGTTAATTGCGTTTCATCTTCAGCAGGTTTTATTTTCTTACGAATAACCTTACGAATCCTCTGTGGGCCTGGTGCGGTTGGAACTTCAGTAGTAACGACTGGGTCAGGACCTGTTGTTGTAGAAGTGGGCCTGCGTCTGATAATTCTGAATCTCTTTTTACCAGAATCGTCAATTGGAATAGATTCAGTGGGAACAGTGTCACTATCGGTGGCACCCGGAGCCCTGAATTTCTTTATAATAACTCTACGTTTTGGCGCTTCTTCGGTTACTTCGCCATCTTCGTGCTCTTTCTCTTCTCTAGCACTTTCGGAAAGTAAAATATCATCACTCCTGGTTTCCGGTTCATCATCATCTTCGTTAGATAAGGTTTGCTGTGTAGTTGATTGACGTGACGGGAATGGCAACTTCCTGGCTATTATTCTTGGTGAAGCGGTTGATGTCGGTCTAGATCTACCAAAAGGCAAACGAGGTGTAATTCTTTGAGTTGTAGTTTCTTCAGGCACTTCGGTATTTTCATCGTCCGTGTCAGGTGAAGCGATAGAAGAGGGCGATCGTGTAAAAGGTCGTGGCGTAAATCTTGCGAATGTAGGTCTCCTCTGAGCAAAAGAAACAGAAGCAGGCTGAGCTGTGCCTTCTGTTGTGGTACTAATTGTGAAGCGGCTGCGCCCACGCGGGAGAAGGTTTGGTCTACTAGCCTCTACAGTAGCAGCAGAACCTTCACTATCAGGTATAGTCGCATCAGATGCAGTGCTAGTAAGGGGCCTACGGAAACGTCTGTCAGTTCTTGTACTAAAGCTAGACGATTGTCGGGGAACGAATTGTGGTTCAACGTCAATTGGAGTCAAAGAAATTACTTCATCTGGGTTTAAAACCTGGGGTTTAAACGACCCTCTTGACACAGGAGACGCAGCGGCGGGAATAGAGTCATCACTTCGAGCAGTCTGTGACGCTTGGAACCTACTTCTAAACCTCCTACCGACCGGACCGGTTTCTCTAGGAATAGCTTCATCGACTTCACGGCTATCCGGGGTAGTGGATCTAATTTTACGAGATACGTCGGTGGAATCGTCAGAATCCGAAGATATTTCGTTAGGCCTTGGTAGTGGTCGTCGTCGATTCACGAAAGTATAATTCCTGGGACTCACCTGTGTGGTGCTGGATGGGGCTGCAATACTTGGAGTTGAGGTGGTGGAGCCTCGCCGTCTGATCAGAGTACGACGAGTGGGGGTACTTGGAGGCGCAGGGGTCGTAGTAGTCGTTGTTGTAGTTGTGGTTGGAGTCGTAGTTTCAACTACGGTAGTCGGAGCGAGCGATTCAGTCTCGGTAGTTTCGAGTTCAGCAGAGCTCGGTGAGTTGAGCAAGGAGGATATTTGGACAGATAAGACAGTAGTAGGGTCAGGACTACTGGTTTCTTCAGTAGCGACGGTTGTGGAACGTACTCTTAGTACAGGGGCTTCAGAGCTTGGCTCTTCAGCGGGACGGGAGGTAGAGCGAGACCGTATGATAGAAGTGTACTGAGGTTGTGTTGATATTTCTCTTTCTAATGCGGTTTCTTGGAGTTCTACTTCTTCTTCGGAATTTTGGTATCTGGAAAGAAAAAAAGGTAATTTTAAGTACTTATAAAGCAAAACGTTTTTTTTATTATTTATTCACAATAAGATAGCTTTTTGGTCCACAATGGATGTTGGTTGATGGGTTGGTAGTGCATTGTAGGTTTTCGTCGTTTTAATCTTAAGTAACTTTTATTGAAATGAAATTATATTTTAAATATAACTTACTGTACAGTAGTAGTTTCCTCAGTGGTAGGTCTCTGTCTCCTGATTGTGACATATTCAGGTTGATTTTCTCGTCTTGCGCTCAGTATGTCCAGTGAATTTGGTGTGTCAGATACCGTCACGAAAGGCTCCGAGCGTTCGAACAGAGCGTTCCTGAAATAAGATGGTAATTAGTTCATTGCAAGAAATATTTTTGAGGCACATGATAATTTCAAGTCTCTCATCACGATGTTTCTTACCTTGAAGCAGTGTCATCAGCAGTATCCGAAGTTGTCGGTCTTGCTCTGCGGATGTTTACATATTGCAATGGCTTGGTAGTTGTTCCAACCCTGGACTCGGTCTCTACGGACTTAGCTCTGAGTGACTGCTGTATGTCTTCTGAGGATTCGTCTTCAATCTCTTCGCTTTCAGGAGTTGCCTCGGTCGTTCCTTTGTTTCCGCGTTGCCGATTGATTGTTGTGTACCTAGACGATGTGATGGTAAATTAATTAAATCAGACAAAATAATCATGTAGTTTTGTTTAAATGCATTTAATTATCTATCTATTGAGCCTATTTTGTCCCACCGCTGGGACTTTCTTTTTTCCTTCTGTATTTTTTCGGTGTGTTTCGCAAAATTCGTTGTGTACGACGTTGTGCCATATAAAATTATATTTTTGACCATTTCAATCTTCAATTTTTAGGATACTTACTGTGGTCGGTCCTTCCTAATCAGCTTATCTCTGTCGCTTGATGGTTCTATTCCAGCATTCTGGGGTCCTCGTCGACTGTTCTGCCCAGCACTTTCGAGTATGCTGTTAGGTCCAGTGTATCTGTTAAATATGTCATTAAGTTAAATGAGATCAATATATCGACAAAACCTCGTAACCAACTAATAGTCCAGAACTATTTAATCTGTTAAAAAAAAAACAATTAGGTAAAAAACATAGTCATTATTTTAGCTCCTTTTTTCAGCTTTTTCCCCACTATTTTGAGATCAAATCCAGTCTAACAAGATGAAACTGAGGACCAGTATTTTACGTGTGCCGCCTGCCTATCTGACCTTCACAACCCAGTACATAACTGGGCAACCCTTTGAATGATAAATATAAGGAAACATTCGTACCTGTTTTGTCCGCGTGTCCTCTCCAATACCTTCTGGTACAGCTTCTTTTTGTAAGGAGAAGGTGTAGTAGTGATGGCGCCGTCCGTGCTAGCCTGGTTGTTCTGTTGTTCGCCGAAATGAAGCTGCTTCTCCAACTGTTCGATACCTCCTGAAACATTTTCGACGTTCATTACAAATAATTGGTAACAGAGAAAATATCATGATGCATAATTTTTGACTAAGGTGCCGTTATCACATTTCTTGATTACTTTTATTTGTACTGATTGAGATATTTAGACTTACGGACGGTTTCAATAACGTCCACCTTTAAGCAACTGTCAAATTAGCTACCAACAGTAGCTGAAACGTCATGTTTGAAAGGAAAATATGACGTTTCATCTACTGTTGGTAGCTAATATTGTGACCGGCTGTTAGAGTCGTATAAGGCAGATTCGAAGAATGGAGGCCTTTGTCTGGCAGTGGGATAATATTGCTTGAAAAAAAATGAAATTGTACTCACCGACTTTCTTGATCAGATCAATCAGTTCCTTGAGAACTCTGGGATCCTCAGCATCTTCGTCAGTTGGCTCTTCACGAGATTCATCTTCGTATTCCTCTTCCTAAACAAAGACAACAGTTTTGTTTTATAATTTATTTCAAGATGATACGGCGGAATTGAAATATCATTGTCCTTTATCGAAATTGTAGTAGCAACTTTGTTTGTATATTATGCAAATACTATATTTTTCATTTCTCAACTCGTTTTAGTTAATTTGTTATTCTTATTTTCCTTTATATCCTATAGTGAAAAAAAAGTATTTTTGCAATCAGCAGCAGTGCTTAACTTGATGAATAGATTGTAAACACCGGGGAGAACGAGATATTTAATGCTACCTTTTCACAACTATGTTGGGTTAACGTTAAATATTTACAGCCTTATTCGTATAAACTGTATAACCATTACATAGCAGATGGTTTATTCATTTAGAATATCTCAAACATTATTTTAACTAAGTAAAGATTAAAAAGTTTTATGAATAATGGGGTTAGATTATAGAAGTTAACGTTAAATATTTAGATTAAAGAAGTTAAAGTTAAATATTTAGATTCTAGAAGTTAACGTTAAATATGTATATTTAAAATAGTTTCGAGTCCAACCACATACCAGTATTTTACATGGAGCGACTGCCAATCTGACCTCCACAACTGGGTAACACGATACCCCTTGGAAAGACTGATGTCAGAATTATTGACATGTAGGTAAAACTAACCTCAGGTTCAGGGGTTGTCGTAGAAGTAGTCCTGAACAGCGAAGAGCTCTTGGTACTGAGTCTGATGGGCTTCCTAGTGGTGGTAGTCGTGGTGGTGGTGGTGGTGGTGTAAGCCTTAGTGGTGGGGGCGCGCGTGGTGGGCGCCTTCGTCACGGGGTCCTTGATCTTGCAGAGCACGTTGCGGGCGAAGTCGCAGGAGTCGGCTGCTTTGTTGAAGAAGAGACCTGGGGAGAGGAGAAGAATTAGATGGCTCTAATAGAAATGAAGACTGAGGAAAGATGGAAATATTAATATCTTCCAGTAAATCACTATCACTCAAAGGTTTACTGGAAGAAAAGTCAAGTTTGAGTTCATCATTGTATAAAAAGTTGTTTTGGTGTATAATTAAGAATTAAACACTGTGATGGAATAAAGTTAATGTTCCATATCAAAACGAATAAAAAATAA
This sequence comes from Mamestra configurata, assembly GCA_002192655.3. Classification (NCBI taxonomy): domain Eukaryota; kingdom Metazoa; phylum Arthropoda; class Insecta; order Lepidoptera; family Noctuidae; genus Mamestra; species Mamestra configurata. The sequence goes on from NDFZ01005430.1 coordinate 237,481, forward strand.
TACAATAAGATGTGGTAGATAAATCGGAATCAAAGACCTAATAAATCGAACAAGCAAACGCTACAGTTATGATGAACATTTTTTTAAGCGCAATCTTACCAGATGGACAAGTAAACTGATGAGCAACAATTCCAAGGTTGGAAGGTCCGGAGTCGAGACACCAGAAGTATTTCTTGCAGTCGCGCGGGTGAGGGTAGAAGCCTTCATCGACACACTTGAAGTCTGGAAGAAAGACAATGACATTCAAATTGCATATTTTATGAATTTTCTCATAGATTGATTCTTGAGACATGGGTGCCGTAATTCACAGAAAAGAAAAAAATAGTACCTGATCCGGGATCGGGGGTGGTGGGTGGTTCCGGTGTGATGATGTTCCACGCAGGAGTCGTGCTGGTGACACTTGTGCTCGGCTTGCGTCTGTTGGCCCTGTTACAAGACGAATACAAAGTTACAATTGCAATTAGTTGTAAATATTTGTACTTATGCGACTTTCGTAACAAGGGCCCTACATTTAGACAATTATAACCTCAGACAGTTTCTCAGTCGCAGACCAGAATTATATCGTCGGTAACAGTGTTAACTTTAGATTTAATGTTAAGATCCACAGCAGTTAAAGCTACGCATGAGTGTGTTGCTGTTAAACAAACGAACCGCTTAGTTAACGATCTGTGTTAGCTATGCGGTTCGTTCTTATTCTATATGTATCCTCCATAGCATTTGGACAGCATTATGTTAGTATCCTTTGAGCAATAAGCTACAAGTTACAACTTACTTGGAAGCTGGCTTGGGCGTAGTGGTAGTGGTGGTGGTGGAACTCCTCGGCCTGCTCTTCCTCCTGGTGCTGGTTGGTGCCTTCTCTCTGATGACGTTGCCTGTCGATCTGTTTTGGAACGAAAGATAATTATGAATTCCTTAGTACGTGATGAAACTCTTTGTAGACTGTTCATTGTAGCGGCCTTAAGGATACTACAGTCTCCTTAATTTTAAGATGCTCATAAATCTTGGATCTTTTGTTTTGTACTTAGTCTTACTCCTACTTTTGCAAGTCTCTCTATTGCACTGAAGTTTGCTGTGAGAAAACCCGATTGTGGGTTAAGCTCGCTTTTGTACATAATCTGTTTTTTTACATTTTAATCTGTAGAACAAGAATCTGTTTGTACAGTAGACGTCCAGTGAACTTGATTTTGAGTATTCCGCGTTTAGATGGCCTACCAGGATGGCCTACCATTAAAGGATCCAATGTGATTGATGAAGAAGAAAGTAATGCGTCCTTTATTACAGTTTTAAAAGGAATTCGTGACTTACCCAAGTTTAGCGAAGTAGGATTCCTTGGCAGCTTCAATAAGAGGATAAGGCTTGTCGTGACACGCGCCGCGGAAGTCATCGTTGTCGATGGACCAGAACATAATACCTGAAACAAATAATAATTAAACATTTTTAACGTCTGCTCTCATATTTGTTACAGATTCCTTATGAAAGTGTCTGCTAAATATGCTATCAAAAACTTATCCACAGGACGATCATCTAATGTTGGACTAGGAACAAGGCATGATATATGACGAAACTTAAGTCTGATAAAGATCCAAATTTTTTCAAAAATATAGTAGACTTGGTACTGAGTGCTCTCATAATAGCGTCCTCGGTAGAGGATTATAAATCATATTTATTTTGTAAGTGGGTTAAATAGACAATCTTTCTTGACAATTTTAACTAGATGAGGCCGGTGTTTCTGCTGAGCAAAAACATCGATACAAACTCAAAGGTCTTGTTTGTGGTCTCTAAAGACCACAAACTACATATGTATAACTTAACTGTGACTATGTTCAGCTATAGCCGTCTTGTACTCGTAGCAGAAATAATTATGATGGTAATAGCAACTGACCTCCAAGTCCATTCTCAGCGACATATTCGGCCTTCTTCCTGACGATATCCACGTCGTCGTAGCCTACCCACTGGTTGCCCTTGAAGGCCACGGGGCCCATCGCGTCGGGGTTCGGGTGCATCACCGTCCATTCTTCTTCCTCTTCCTCATCAGAATACTCCTCGGAATCCTCTTCAGAAGTCTGGCGTTTCTTCTTTTTGGGTTTTAGGGATTCGCAGATCTGGAAGAAAATTTATTGTTAAGGAATGAAAGTCAAGTAACTTTAATTTCGGATTTATTTTTGCGACTGTTTTAATAAATTCTTAACTAACTATTTACACTAGAAATAAAAATAAAAACTCGTAACTAAATTAATCCTAAAACATGGCGTCAAAAAATTCATCCGCATCGCTGTCGACTGGAAGTGTACCTAAAAGACTGGCTGAAGTCAAGTTAGTTTTTTTCTTCATTATAGGTTTATCAACTGTTTCAATGTCTTCTTCAGCAAGAGAAGAATTTTCTTGAAAATGTCCGCATTTCAGTGATCGTCCGCTTTCGAAACTCAGTCGCATATTGTCAAAATCACTCTATTTAATCTTTTTAATTTCAGCACGTTTTTTTACATTGTTTGTCGACAAGATGTGATTGTGAATTGAATTACAACGCTTTTAGTTCAAAATTGGCATCCAAACACAGTACAAATCCTTGGTGATTGACATTGCAGCAACCAATCGCATATATATTCGTACGACAAACGCCGTATCTAGTGACAAGGCATGTTGTTGTTGTGTTTTTGTTGTTCATTGCAACTGGTACCAAAAGCTTATCAGAGCTAGTGATCAGAATTTAAACAATATAACTTCGCTACCGTACAACAAATGGCACAAACAACTCAGATAAGATCAGGAAAATTTATGGCACTGCAAGACCTACCAGCCTTGCTCTGTTTTGGGAAGCAATTGAATATTCTTCCTTACCTCATAATAAGCCAAGTACCCCTTTTCCCGGGTAGCATCCCCCTGTTCTCCAGGACCATCAGCCGGGGAGCCGATCTCCACAGCATCAGCGTTGAACAGCGTGTAGGAGCGTCCGTACGTCGGGATTCCGAGTACCAGCTTCGATGGGTCTGCGCCGCTCTCGATGTAGAATTTGATTGTGTAGTCCTGGAAAAGGAGGATTATGAATTTAGGGTTGTTGCAAAAAGTACAAGTTTTGCTTGGGGAGTAAAAAGTAAGAGCCTATGCTTCGCAAAGGCGCAATGTGCTTACCGATTTTGCGAAATGTTAAATCGAAATATTTGTGCTATACTTTTTTGAATACTGAAAATATCGACAACGATATTTTCAATATTATAGGTAGGAATATACTCCGAAAGGTGTATGCTTTATAGGTACACCTTTCGGAGTGAATTCCGTAAGTGGTGAAAACCGTATATTATTATTATCCATGGTGAGTTTAGAAAATCGGAGGACTCACAGGTGGACACAAAAAGCGACTAAGTTATTAAAAACGTCTAGAGTATTATATGAAGTATCTCCAGTTTCCAAAAGCCTTTTAATACAATCTTTTCCGCGTCTCAAGTCAAGTTCGATCGAAGAAGCAAGATGTCAATAACACAGCATTTTTGACAGCAGATTTGTGGATTTTTATCCGATTACCCTAGAGATTGGCAACGATTTATATCAGGCGTTTAGGCACCGCCTGACAGGCTATCAGTAGTTACACATCGCAATGCTGCTGACCTTGCTACCACATTGTTTGGTGACCGGTATTTAAGGTCAGATCGTGAAGACATTTTGAAAGGCCTACGTCTAGCAGCCGTCTACAATAGGCTGAACTGATTGATTGAAGGATTGACCGGTTTCTCACTGCTTACTGCCAGTGACAATTGTCTAGATAGACACGACATATAAGCCAATGTCTCCGGCAATCAAATAAAAAAATAATTTGTGCAACAATTTCATTTCGTGCGAGCTCTTATGTAGGTAGCATATCTCAACTGTTGCGGAATTTGTTCGAAAGAGTCACCGCGTCGCAAAGAGCTTTAGAAGGAACACGGATGGGTTTTAGTCAGTAAGAGCCTGACACGCCTTTTAGAAGTCATTTGATGATTTCCCATCCTAAAAAAAAAAGCATATTTTAACTAATATGGATTTTTATGGGACATGGTGATTCTTGAATTCTGACTCATGAATTTGGACCCTCCACCATTCTCTATCCCCAACCTTTGCTTAACAACCATATCATGAGTGCAATTCATTTTTTAGTTTAATTTTGAATACTAGTCTCCTTTTGAAACACTGGATATGCTAGAAACAGCCAATGTGCTTCGTTTTGTTGATAGATGTATTGGCCCCGAGCTAACCATCATCTGCCTAGCCTTTTCCCAACTATAATGAGGTCGGCTTCCAGTCAAACCAAATTCAGCTGAATACCAGTATTTTACGTGGAGCAACTACTTAACTAAACTCCACAACACAGCAACTGGGTACAACAGTACTTCTTGTCAAGAGTGGTGTCAGGAGGGCTACTCTCTAAACCCGGAGTCCGTACTTTCGGGCGTATTCTACTCCGTATCACCTACGAACTTACGATTAGTTCCGAACCCGAACTAAGAATGAATTGAATTTGAATTAATGTGTTGTCATTAATTCTTAGTGGTTAGGTGAAACGGACTAGCATACGCCCGCAATTAAGCCCGAAACTACGGACTTCGGGCTTAGAGAGTAGCCCCCTTGATTTCTGAATTTGTCCCGAGCTAACCGCAAAAGAGGTTTTGGCACATGTTGCCATAGGTTTTATGCCTCTTTGCATCTACTGAACCCATTGATTTGTCTGAAGCCTTCGATTCCTTAACACATTACTTACAATATTAAGTTCGTTATCCACGCTGTATTCGTTAGGTTCCTCCAGAGGGTACAGCGGCGCGTGGTGGTTGACTGCTGGCTCGAACGCGGAGTGGTAGTCGTAGGACAAGAGGTTCATCCAGTCCAAGTATCTGAAATAGAGAGGTTAGATTTAGAACTAGGTATAGACAATATTTTATTGTTTTATAAAACCGGGATTGTTGGCGCTCTTTGGGGGAGGCTTACGTTCAACAATATATGTGGATATGATGATAGACAATGTATTTAGCTTACCAAGTCATGTTCTACAGAAGGATTGAAAGTATTCCTACGTGGTTTCTGATTTATTAATTTGAAAATAAGTACCTACTTGTCAAATTCGGCTTTAGCATGATATAATGTCAAACGTTTGACTGAGTTTGGCACGTTTTTAATTCCAAATTTCTATTCAGACACCGGGAATTAGACTAGGCGCTATCCCCATGTAGAAAGGATCACAAATTATGATAAATTAAACCATTTCTCATAGAAAAACTTTTCTAAAAATTGGCTTAAACGAGGGAAACCTTTACTTTCTTCTTTAATGTCATCATTAGCCATCAGTCGAATGACGTCCACAGCTGGACATCGGCATCCCCCAAAGGGGGGTTTTCCATAATCGCCACGCTTGGCAAGCGGGTTGGCGATCACAGTGTAGCTGTTGCAATGCACAGATAATGTTGCTACCCATTTTCTGGTTCTTAGTCGCCTCTTACGACACCCACGGGAAGTGATGGGATGGTGCTATTCTTTTACATCCGACACCATACAGAACGTTCTTCAGTAATGTATAGGAATGCATTAGAATTAAGCGAAATAGTAAGAATGCACGAATGACCAAGCAGGTGCAGTGCATTCAAAATGGGCCAAAGCTTCAAGCAGCCTTGGGCGTATCCGCATCAGACTAATATCACGTATTTCATGCTGTAAGTGACAGTTAGTGACTTATGGAGCACGATTCATAGAAAACAAACAAAAGACGACTTTAGGCACAATAGCTGAGGTTGAGGCACAGAGTTTGGATAATATAGTGGACCTCAGTTTTATTTCCCGAGCTACAGTTTCTTGCGTTAACTACTTTCTGCCCCGGCTTCGTGTAAGTTGATAATTTTCCCAAGGGAACACACTCCCGGGATAAAAAGTATTTTAATTATGTGCAGAATATGGTCTACCCTACTATGACGTGCTAATGCCATCCAATTCCGATGATGTAAAAGGGATAGTGTTATTTGCTATGTATATCTCCGTCTCTTTCTTAGAGAGATCATGATCGTTTTAAGGCTTCATAGTAGGGCCGCAGTGCTGGGGAAGCATCCAATTGATTTCTATTGGTTGATTTTATTGACAGGCTGTGCACTCGTGAGTCGTAAACATGATGGAAGAGATTCTCTATATTGGGAGGTTTTTTTTAAATACATAATTAACATTCAATGTTATCGAATGCGGAATATCTCACTCAACACCTGACGAACCATAATTATCATTTCAAGATCGCCATGGGAACGGACGATCGTTAAATATGGTCCGAAACAAATTCACCTTGACCTTTGCAAGCAGTAAATCGGATTCCATGGCATGAAATATTTGTTTAACCTGTTCGCCTACGCCTTGATCAATAAGTAAGTTATTATGTTCTTTATATTATACTTATTTATAAATGAAAAAGGTATAATTATGGTACAGTCAAACGCACGTCAGTGAACCTCAATAGGTTTTTTGACAAAAAAAAACTAATTAGTCTTTCAGATAGATTTCCAAAATTTACGTTACGTATATTTTCTTTTTTCACTTAAACAAAAAAATAAGACGCGAAAAATACAGTGCGTTGGAAACTCGTGTGACATCACTTACCAGTACACTTTTTACTGGAAAGTGACGTTACAAGCGGACTCCTTATCTTTGATGCGTTTTATCTTCGATTTTTTTTATTGTATAAAATACATGTCCAATATTTTCGTTAATCTAACTGTCGGACTAATTAGATTTTTTGTCAAATACCCTATTACGAAAACGCTTTGAATGTTATGTCGTCCTAAAAAATATTAATTTCTGGGGTTCCGTAATCTGTGCCCGAAGGGTAACGGATCCTCATTACTAAGCCTCCGCCTTCCGTCCGTCTATACCGCATGAATTGTATACGTAGACGATTGAGCTTTGCACCGAGTGTGTGTCTCTATTGCCGTTATGACAACATCTTGTTGGCAGTCATATAAAAAAAAATATATTAAATTGAAAATTGAAGAGGTCGTTACAAAAATAAGTTGATTTTATCGGTTTATGGTACGGAACCCTTCGTGATCAAATCCATCTCGGACTTCATCGATTACAGTCTTTGCTGTTCGACACAGCATTATAGAATGCGACTGGCAAAGTTAAATTGTTACCAAGAATGCGCGGCTGTAAGTACATCAGCAGATGATTATGTATTTCCTGTTTGAAACAAATTGCAGATTAATTTATGTGGGTTCAAAAACGGTCCTTTGTTTGGCGTCTTATTAAATAACTGTGTGTTTGTAGGCGTATAATCATCTGAGTTGTTATTGAGGTGTAAATGTGCCGTAAGTATCTAGGATATTGGCGGGATGAGCGACCAACGCAGAGTACTTAGGCGAGGTACAATGTCGATGAAAATCTGTGACGAAAGAAAATTGTTTTCGTTTTATAAACCAGAGACTAAAGACAACTGACATTATAACACCGATTATGATTATTATAGCGTTTGTAAAAAGTTCATAAAGGGGATTGACAATTGACACGTGATCAATACAACACATTTTTCAGTTTGTTTAGAGCCACATAATAAATTCAGTTCTGTTGCTGTAAAACATGTACATACTAAGGTAAATATCAATATATATAAAACTATTCCGTTACCGACAGACTGAGTGACTGACAGACAACGCACAGCCGAAACTACTGGTCGTAGGAAGCTGAAATTTAGCATGTAGGTTCCTTGGGTAGGGGAGCACTAAGGGAGGATATCCCGAAATACTTACAGGAACGGGAAAAAACGGATTATGCGCCTACGAAGTCGCTACAAAATCTAGTTAGATAACTTTAGTTGTAGGTAAAAAGCTAAATGTAGAACATGAAAGTACAAAACAAATAAAACCCGTGCTAGTAGGTAGTTAACACTGATTTTCATCACCCGCTACTTAATTTATCGTAAAGCCCGAATCGTAAACCAGGCTATTGTTTCAAGCACTTTGCGTAAATATCTTAAGACAAAGCTAAACGAAGGAACCAGAGCGTTGAAGGACGGGCAGGAATTAACACATCTCATTGTTTAGAAGATTGTAGGGCTGCCAAGATTTCGTGGCAATCTGTGTGTTAATCTATCAACAGTGACATTTTTAAGACATATATAATTATGTCACTGTCTATATAATTCCATTGTTTAGTATATTAACAATCTTCTTAAGAAAGAGTACCTAGGGGGTTTTGATTCCATGGAAAACAAGATAATTCAATGTATGAGGCATTTAGAGGAGTAAGTTGTGTTTTAAAAAGACACTTGTAGGTATACAAATATGGGTGTGTAACCAACTGTTGCCAGGGTTGCAGAATTTGTTCGAAAGAGTCACCGCGACCCTGGAACGCAAAGGGCTTTAGAAGGGACACGGATGGGTCTTAGTCAGTAAGAGTCTGACACCCCTTCCGCTCCGCCCAGAGCGGAAGAAGTCATTTGATGATTTCCCATCCTTAAACAAAAATAAACCAACTGTTCGCTAAAAGCATGTATTGTATAGTTCTGTAATAAACGTCTGTGTCCACCTTTCCGAACTATGTTGAATTCGGCTTCCCGGTTACCTCGATGCAGTTAAATACCAGTATTTTACATACTAATTAAAAACCCTAATTGTCTATCAAGTTAAAATAATGCTATAGTAATTGAGTCAATATTAAATATAATAATTAACGAAGCCGTAAACCTAAATCAAACACCTGCCACTTCGGTACAGGCCATTGCAGCCATGATTGGGAACCACCAACACGAATTAGGATTTCTACACTTCAACAAATGCAAAATTACCCCGAAGGTTTAGCACATCACGCGAACTCCCAAGGCCATCTAACTTGCATAACCCTTATTCCATGGCCACCGCGGCTATTCCCATTGTGTATTCAGAGCTCCGACGCATTGTATGCTTCATTCAAATCAGATGGTGCTTGTGAAACCGAGAGTAGTGTACTTGCTAACATTGGAATAGTGAACGAAGCATATGATGAGAATGTGTGGGATTCCCAGTCAATGGGGATTGTGGTGTCTTATATGGTTGAATTGAAAGAGAATCGGAGCAGCTTGTTAAAAGTTAAAGTTGAGAACGAAAGTGTTCTAACTTAACAAAGTTAAAAGCAAAAATCAAGTCGTAATATCATCTCAGCGATAAAATCAATGACAAATAAGTGTCAATAGAGATATTGATTGTGTTGGCTTTAGAATTTGATGACAAAATTAGAGGCCAGTTTGCGACTACGAACCGATTGCGAATGTACCTTAAGAATATGAAAATTGCCAATTCTCTACCACTACGATGAGCCTGATGGAAAGCGATGGGTGAGCTCTACGATGGAACAAGCGAACCCGGAAGATGTTTGCTTACTCTTGCTTTGAAGGCTTTCGGGTTATTGGTGGTAGACAACACAGATGCTGGCAGAGCCATCTTTATTTCTCTATGAATATGATATTCCTCATGGTAATGAGTACATTGGAAACTGTGTGAAAAAAGTTCAAAAAAGTTAGGAGAGAATAGCTGTTCTTTTAGCAAGATATAAAAGCGACGGTTCCCAATGCAGGTGCAAATTCTACAATTTTAAGCTTGATGAGTCAACATGAATGTTGCACATACATACGTACATATATTAAATATTTATAAATGGCGAAACATCCAAGACTTGATTCACCAAGTTCATAGGAATCAAATTAACTTTTATGAAACAGAATCCTTGTGGGCATAACACTTAATTTGCCACCGACGTGATTCTTGGTATTCAATCATTAAATGTGAGTGGCCTTACTGACGAGGCGTAAGCTCAGTAGTAACGTGTTTAACGTTGGTTACAAGCCTGCGCAAGCGCCGACGCTGTAGGGTTTACATTTACAATCATTAAAATTCCGATTTCGATCGTGTGACATTCTTGTCGGGGGTATGGATTGTTGGTCGGTGTAAGTATGAAGTGGTGAGCGATTTATCACACACTCATACTTTGTAAAAAACACCGAGGATTTTAGTAGATCAATCGAGTAATAGTAGGAACTATTTTAAAAATTATGGAGCACACTCCTTCTCACAGAAAGAATACCTGTGACCCAACAGTGGTAACTTTATAGGCTGACTAATACTTCAAAGTTTTTCTATGGATTATATCTCCCAAGTCTTTTCGATACTTCATGGACCAGATTTTCGAATCCTTTACAAAAGCTCATCACAATGATCTCATCCGCCTATAACTTACACCAGCGCCGATATATTAGGCAACACGACATTGAACTAGTAAATTAAGCAAGTGTCGTGATATGTATGAGAGGTGTATGTATGTACTTAAGTATGTAATGTGTATGGAGCAACGTATTTGCATGTGACAATTAAGTATTTGCACAGTGTAGTCTTTGGTCATTTCTACAATGTCATGTTTGTCTTTGGTACGTTTTGTAATGATTAAAGGTAATGATTTAAAGGAGTCTTGTTTGTGGTACAAGGAGGGGTCTATTAAATTAAATGTCAGACGTGGAGAATACTGGACAAAGTTGATATTTTACATAATTTATACTAGACTAAGGTCGTTGCTGATTTGTTCAAAAATGTTTATTTTTATTCTAAAAAACAAAAGCATAAATAATGTAAACCTTGAGCTTATTTCTTTCTTTTCACTTTAAAAGTGCCACTATTTTTTACTTAATATTCCTCACTCTATTACCTCGCTTTTTTCTTTATTTTTCATTCTGAAAAGCTGACTCTAGACCTCGATCTCGCCTGATGGTAAGCGATAAATAACATCCACGATGAAACCAAAAGGCCAAGTCTCGTAATCAAAAGTGTTCGAATGCAAGTCCCAAAGTCAGCAACAAACAATGTTAATAACTTGTCATAATGTTGGGAAAACAGAAGTGTTTCTGACAGTTTACGTCTTCGATGCAAATATGGACGTTCCTTAACCTTTTGAAAGCCATTGTCAACAAGCAAGCAAGCGCGTGCCCTGTACGCCAAATGTCACAAAAGTACGGCGAATTTGTGGCTTGGCGTCGGGGGCACGCCGATGCGTTTATGCTCTGGCGTTCAAAAGGTAAAAATACCAGAATTGTTGCCTGGTTACTCTTGCTTAGAAAATTGATGCGTCATTCTTCAAAAAGTTTCCGCTATCCTACCATTCTCTCCACCTCATCTATCACCTATATACCCTGTACAATCACAAGCGCAAATCATTTCAAGCCAAAATTGTTTATTCTCCTTACGACACGGGCGTTTCTGATTTAACTCGGGAATAAACTCAGGAAGCGAGCTTAACGCATGGCGAGCGAGTTTAGAGTTTAACTCACATTATAACCCACCCGTCAATAATGACTTAATTTAGGTTTTCATGACATATAATTTGATATTTCCGTGCAAAATGGCGTGAAAAGTATATACTAACTAGCGATCTGCATTTCTATAGTACTCACCGGTTCAGCGTCTTCACATCAAATCCTTTTTGTATGTACTCAATTCCGGCTGGTACAGCCATGGTCAGCAAAAGTCTGGGCTTGCCAGTCTTCTCCGATTCCCTGTCGAACTCCTCCCGAAGCTCCTTCACGAGCTTGGCGTAGTTCTCCCTATCCTTAGGCTTCCCTCCGTCGCGGAAGGCTGGGTACTCCCAATCCAGGTCTAAACCATCGAAGCGGTTCTGTCTGAGGAACTGTAGACAAGAAATTGTTGTTTAAAAATGGTTGATGTATTGTACCCAATCAGCCATACACATATAGAACTAATTCCTTTTGAGATAAACTTCCTCCATTTTCTTGACTCAATCGCTATGACAACGGAAAAAAGTAAATCAATAAGTAATAAGACTAATAAATAATATGATGTCATAACTGTCAATTTGATTGAGGTTGGCGCAGTGGTTGAGCGATTGATTGCTGTGCTGCGTGACGCGGGTTCGATTCCCGCACGGAAAAATATATGTATGGCCTACAGATAGTTGTTCCGGGTCTGGCCGTTTGTGTTTGTGACTTTGTATGTTTGTAAACGCACCCTCGATACAGGAGAAATTCTTAGTGTGGGGCAAAGTTTAAAAAAAAAAATTGCTTGAGGGGTCGAGTCAAGTTGAGGACATAATTAAAATATACGGGCTACCTTAATAGCCGAACTCCCCCAGAATTCGTATCAAACTGCTCTCAACTTAGTGTTCCTTGATTTTATTTTCATAATCATTAAAAAACAATTACTTAACTGAGTTAATTTTTGTTTTTTTCTTGAAAAACAAAAGCGGTAAAACCAGGTGAAAGGAGACTCATGAAGTAACAAGAAGATCTCGATTGCAAAATGTAGTTCACTAGTCAAGGTTACGTTAAATTTTCGAGAGAGCTCTTGCGACACTCTTATACTTTCATTGTATGAAGTGCCATTTGCATTAAACAGACAATATGGCGGTGCAAAACTCACAGAGTAATGACACTGGGCTCAAATTAAGATCATTACTCTTATTTAAGTTAGAAATTCTCGTAAAATAAACAAAAAGCTATTGTAAGAAAGACACAAATAGCTAACTTTACCGCATAAATTCCCAGTCATGACTACCGTAAAATTCGTAATACATTGTAGTCATAGTTTCTTATCTAATTTCACATAGAAAGGTGCAATGTAATTACAGGTCTATGGAGAAGGTTAAAGTCTGCATTTGCAGAGATCAGGAAAGCTTTCGATGTTCACATGTCCATCTTTTGAATGAAGACTTTATCGATGAAGAGAAAATTTAATGACAACTGACTTAAAAGGCAGTGATTTGTGGTTTGTGTGATGTCTATTGACAGATTGTGATGGATCTCTCGTAAACTAAATGAGCGATGGCAAATTATGATAGTTAAAGAGATGTTATTACGTTTTTTGCTATAGTTAGTACATTTACTTCTAAATTAGTACGGATAAGATTATAGGAGTATTTCGTTAAAGGGTTAGTTGTGTCATAACTCCACCGCGCAGTCTAAATATAAATCTAAAAAGTACCTTGATAGCGTTCCTGACGAACTCCTTCCTTCTCTCCCGGGAGCCGACCATGGGAGAGAACCTGGTGGAGCCCTCGTTCCATCCGCCGATGGCCAGCATCGTCTTCAAGTTCTTGTTGTATGTCTTCAAGCCGGTGAATTTAGCGTAACCACCTTAAAAAAATTACAAATTATAATTTGGCGCCCAAAACTACGTCGTTTTTTGTGATTGGTACAGTAGTTCTGTTATATAAAAAAGTAAATTTACTAAATATAAATAAAATTACTAACAATTTAAATGGCGCCCATCGGAGGCTCTGCTGGGCGTCAATAGGACGCTTTGTAGTAAATAAAAAATATAGTCTAGTTTAACAATCTTAGAAGCAGAAAAATACAAAATAATTATTGAGTTACTACACCTTTCTGTCTGAAGTGGCCATAAATAAAAAGTTAACCAACCTTTCTCAATATCCTGATATTTGTCGAAAGGCTTGAGCGTGTTGTCCTTGGTGAATCCTCCGAAGGCATAGACAAGATGTGTGCACAGGTAGGGGTTGATGTTCTGCGGGTTGAACCTCGCGGTCCCGGGCCGGTACACCGACCAGTTGGTGTAGTAGCACACCACGCGGGGCTCGCTCGCTGATGCTGAAACAATAATTAAAAAGGGTTATTCGATGATGTAAGGAGTAAATGATATAAGCGAGGAGGCTTGGGAAGCGGTCACCTCCTTCTGCGAATCAGTAATGCTAGCGAAGCAGGAGGTGGGCTGCAGGAGAGACAAGGCCTACGCCCCAACCGCCGCTACAGAAGAAGACGCCCTGGGTGTCGGGAGTTACAGGGTGATCCCCGGCCACCGTAGGGCGTGCGGACGGCGAGCGTTGGCTGACTCGCTGCCCGATCACAACCAGGTTCGGGTCGATGGCACGTTGTGTTCCACGCGCGCCTCAAAGAGATGTCAGCATAGGAGACGGGGCCCGCTATGGCCAGAGCCTGCCAGGGTTGCGGAGTTTGTTCGAAAAAGTCACCGCGGGCCCGGAACGCAAAAGGCTTTAGAAGGAACACGGATGGGTTTTAGTCAGAAAGAGTCTGACACGCCCTTCCGCTTCACCCAGAGCGGAAGAAGTCATTTGAAATCCTCTCTTAGTGCTCCACTAAGAGAGGATTTCCCAAAATTCCTACGAGAACGGGAAAAAACGGGATATGCGCGTATGAAGTCACGGGCAAAAGCTAGTTATATATAAGAGGCCACATTACATATTTTTATCATTGACATTTGAAAATAAGTTTCGCCGTATTGACATTTGCTAAACATTGCAAACCGTTTACAATTTGTTTACCGAGTCAAAAACGTTTTATTGTATGAAAGTCAAACACTCGTTTCGATTGCATTGCTACTTATTTTATGATATTTAATTATTCTGTTTTAATTGTTTGGCAAATCTTGGAATGTGAAACTAGACTTGACTTAAAGTCAGTCACTATGTTCAGTGAACATTTAAATGTTGATCCACCAGGTTAAAGTAAACAGCATGTTGGTTTTTCAAACTACAGGATGACTTTTTTTTAAAGGATGGGAAATTATTAAATGACTTCTTCCGCTCTGGGTGGAGCGGAAGAACGTGTGGCTCTGTGTGGCTCTTACTGACTAAAACCCATCCGTGTTCCTTCTAAAGCCCTTTGCGTTCCAGGGCCGCGGTGGCTTTCGAACAAATTCCGCAACCCTGGCAGGCTCTGGCCCTAGCGGGCCCCGTCTTCTATGCTGACATCTCTTTGAGGCGCGCATGGAACACAACGCGCAATCGACCCGGGCCTGGTGGTGATCGGACAGCGAGCCACCCAGCGCTCGCCGTCCGCAGGCCCGCGCAACTACAGGATGACTGCTAACCCATTTTGGCCCACAAGTTATCGGGGTCCATATCGCTGCAATTAGCTCTACTAGTACAACTCTAGAAGTTGTTTGAAGGAACGGATTCAATTATGTCAATCACATCTGTTTCGTAATACAAAAAATGCAGCTCACTAATTGTTTTGGAAATTTATCTGAAAACGGGGCAGTTGCAAAAGATGCTTAATCTGAGCAAAATTGATTAACCTCAGATTGATTTGGTTGGCTTTTAACGATTAATTAATTTTTCCTTCTTTGCGCACATTATATACAGACGTATGTACCAATAAATAAGATTGTACATT
This sequence comes from Mamestra configurata, assembly GCA_002192655.3. Taxonomy (NCBI): domain Eukaryota; kingdom Metazoa; phylum Arthropoda; class Insecta; order Lepidoptera; family Noctuidae; genus Mamestra; species Mamestra configurata. The sequence goes on from NDFZ01005430.1 coordinate 252,599, forward strand.
TATTTGAAAGATAATACTAAAATTTAACTTAGTATTTTTTAGAATATTTACTTATATTATTTACATACATATTTACACCTGTTTTTATAAATATTTAACTAACTATATACACTAGAAATAAAAATAAAAACTCCTAACTAAATTAATGGCGTCTATGGCGTCAAAAAATTCATCCGCATCGCTGTCGACTGGAAGTGTGGGTACACTTCCAGTCGACAGCGATGCGGACGATTTTTTTTTAAAAAAGCCGCCAGTCTTTTTAAAAAAGACTGGCGGCATTGCCACGTTGTAAATAAGTATTTTTACACTACAGAAAATAATAATCTGTATTTATATAAAATGCATGAAATTCTTATGATCGACTTTTCCCGGACATGGAAATCAGAGCGTCAAGTAACGACACCTATGGGACTTGTCAGGCGTGTAATAACTAACGTTATGTCTTCACAAATGGGTACAGATAATAGTGCATGCGTTGTGACATTTACTATTTGTTACTTACATACAATATTCTGATCTAGTTTACTTGGATTGACACTGACGAGATATCTTCAGTTCTTACATTTAGATGCTGTTAAAAGCCGTGATCACTGAGTCTGTTTTCGGGCTTACATTCGTCTACTCGTTTGTAAAAACCAACTTACCGCACTAGCATCATCAATAGATAACTATTCTGATACTAGTGCGGTAAGCTGTATTAACAAACTAGAATACGTCGCTTACATTCACGATATAATATCATTCAACATAGTCACGAGTAAAACACATACACATATGCGAGAAAACGGTACAATAGATAATAAAACAAACTTTTTGTTTTTAGATATCAGTCAGAAAATCAATGTTCGTGTCCGAACTTTGAATCTATTCGAATAATGAACCACATCAAACGATTTAAACCATAAACAAAATAACATCACTGTGTTTCATCAACCATAGATAAATAATCCGTGTTGGTACTTTTTATTTTATTTATACCTAGAACTGTTTCTAGAAATAAAACAATAGTTTCTTAGCAAATAAACTTTCTGCACGGCTGGGTTTCTAGACTTATTGAATAACTGAAAGTGCAACTTTTAATACAGTTTGTCTATGGCACCGGCTAGCGACGCGGCGTTGCTTGCTAATCAGTATGACTAACGCAGCGGAAAATTGTGAAGAAAATAATACTTTATTTGGTGCAGTCCGTCCGTGAAATGTGCTGCCGGTTTGTGTAAGAATTTTAATAAATTGTGTTTATTTTATTTAAATAATGTAGGTTAATTTTAGATGTAAAATAATAGCTATACTGTTTTCACTGCTGGGATACAGACATCTTTTCTGTGTATGTGAGAGAGTGGACCGTAATACTCCACGTGAGTCCAATGAATAGAAAAAATAATACTCTCCCAAATTATAGTGTCATTTCCAAATAAGCTTAGCTCAAAAACAACCCTTAGGAATAATAATAATCACTACCAATATACTTGAAGGTTCATCCGAATCTTTTTCCTCAAACATAACGTTTCATGTGTGATTATATGAAAAACCACAAAAAAGTTTAGTCATTCGATTTTGTGCTTCCGAGAATTGATTACATTCCAAGAAGGATTCAGGATCTTGCCTCATGACATAACATAACATGACTCTTCATCATCTGCCTAGCCTTTTCCAAACTATATTGGGCTGAATACCAGTATTTTATGTGGAGCGGCTGCCTATCAGACCACAATTAGTAACTGGGTAACAGGGCTGCAGGGTACTTCTTGGCAAGACTGTAGTCAGATTTTCTGGCTTCTGACAATCTGCCAAAAATCTACAAATGACAGCCGGGACCAATGGCTTAACGTGCTTTCCGAGCCACGGAGGAATCTCGGTATGTTAAGATGGTCACCCATCCACAAATCGACCTCGGCAAGTGTTGCTTAACCTTGAAGATCGACCCGTGCAGATGTTATTACTTAGCCACGAGCTCCTCAGATGTATAAACCCAGTAAGAAAAATCCGAACTAGGAATTGAACCCAGGATTTCATACTCAATAGGAGTGCTTGCTTACCTTGCTGACCACTAAACTAACGAGTCAGGCATAATTGATTTATAAGTTAAAATTGATACTTGTCATTCACGCTTTTGCAACCAATAGGTACTTAACCTCAAAACATCTGCCACTGTATTTAGCAATCATTTACCAATCATTTTTATTCACGAAACACAAGTTATTAATAAAAACTATCATACACATTACAATACATCGTTTGTCAATCAACAAAATATAATTAATTTACAATTATTTGTTGTTGCAATACTGAATAAAAGTTATATTTGATGGACGTGTGGCAAGTGGCAACACTGCTGTTCTAGTGTTGTATAAAAGATGTCGACATACATATTCTATCACGGAAAACTATTGATATGTTAAAGGTTACAATGTGTATTATTAGAATTGTGTTGTTGTATTTGTGGCATATATTTTAATTAGCTACCGCCCGCGGCTCCATCCGCGTAAACGTCTTAAATTATCCCAAGGGAACAACCTAATAAAAATATCCTATGTGTTATATATAGACTGTAATCTACATCTGTGCCAAATTTCATTAAGATCTGTTCTGACGTCATTGAGTAACAAACATTCATCCAAACATCCAAACTTTCGCATTTACAATATAAATTATTAGTATAGATTATTCAGATAATTCTGGATGTTTATTATTCTAAAGGGCTGAGTCGTTTGCAGGCTTGCATTTTATTTAATGGTCACTTTTATCACAATCATATTTCTGCCCTATTGTCCTATGTTACTTATTTGGGGGTTGCGGCACATGATTTCTTATTCCATTCACCCCTATAACGTTATGCTATCACGCTATTAGATCACAAATGTACAGCTCATTTTAATTGCTGGGGAGTTTGTTCTTCCCAGCTAAAACACCAGGAAGTGGTGACGGGCGGGCGTTTTGGGGGACTGTCTTTATGTAGAACTTTGACGTTCAAAATGTGCTGGCACTCAGCCTAATTTGAATAAATGACTTTTGATTTTGAATTCCTAATAGAATTTGGACGTTTTTATAAGTTATGATTCTGATTTTTCGGCCATTTTTTCCATGTACGCAATCCAAAACATAAATATAGAAATATGTTAACAATGCCTGAATGCACATTAAAACTAGAATTATGTAGTAACATAAAACCACAATCCAGTTATATATTTATCTAGTTAAGCAAAGAATAAACTAGGAAATAATCCAAACATTAGCTTTTATTGAAAACAATATTGAGTTTTATCATTTGTTTTATCTACAACCAATTATGTTGTTAAACTAAATAAACAGACAGCAATCCTCTAACCTTTTGACAATCTCAATGACAGCACTGACACAAAGTCGCGGCGCGTCTAAATGCGGCGTCACAGTTGACCGACTGCGCAGCGAGAGGTTGCGTGTTTGCGCTCCGGTCAAGTGACAAGTGCTTGACATCTCGAATTAACGCTAAACCGGTTGCTGTGGTCAATAGGGCAGGATTGTTTAAGAGCTTTTGAGGTGATCTTGGTTAGATGTTTAGTTATTATGTAAATTCTCTTTATGGCGCATAATTCTGCAATTCTGGGGTTTTTAGCTTTGGGACACAGGCCCTCTGTGTTAAAGATGGGGTTGTTACCGACCACGAGGATACAGTGTGTATTAGTACCTACGTGTCATCTCATCAATTATATTTTTCCTACTCCTTCGCTTTGCTTTTCTGATTAATTTCGTTGCGGGATCCAAGACAGTTAAATCGTTTCTCCGGGACGCGTCGAGCTTCATTGACTCAGCGTTTTTTTCTGGTGGTCGCCACTGGTAATTCTGGCTTCAGGAGTTGCAGTGATTGTGAATATCCAAAAAAATAAAAAAAAATGCCTTCTCATTTTTTGTTGTTATTTTGTTGGCCCACGATGTTTTTCTTCACCACTTTGAAAGCAGTGGTGATGAATAAAAATACATAAAGTTAACTGGACCCAACCCAACGACCTGACTAGTGGTAATGGCCCGACTTGCAAGTCGGGGCCATTACCACTAGTCAGGTCAGGTCTTCAGCAATTTTCAGTTACGAAATTACTTATTACAGCTATTATTATTGTTCTCTTTATTTAATTTCCTTACATACTAATTTACATTTTTAAATATTTCTTAAAAAATAAAAAAAACATTTAAAAATATAAAAATAGTAGCCCACCGGTATCGGGAACAGGGTGCAAGCTACCGGCGGTCAGGGCTCAAGAGAGAGGAACCTCCTAACAATACGAGCCGTGTCCAGAAGTACCGCTCTCTGAATCAGGCCCTTGATCCAGCTGCCTAACGAGATCCTCCTGAGGTACTGGTAGAGGCTCGTGGCTATTAAGCCATTGGCTGACACAACTATCGGTACAATGATTGCTGAGTCCACATCTCACATGTCGACAACCTCGCGAGCCAAGTCAATATATTTGATTTGCTTATCTTTTTCGGTTTTCACGAGGTTCTCGTCATGCGGAACGGTTATGTCTACAATCATTGCACGCCTCTCGATTCGGTCCACCACCACTATATCAGGCTTATTGGCAACAATAGTCCTGTCAGTGATGATGGACCGATCCCAGTACAGTGTGATATTGCCACTATCGAGAACTGGGTCTGGCGCACACCTGTAGTCCGAACTTCGATTCCACAAGAGAGTATTTCAGAGCAAGTTGCTGATGGATAATCCAGGCTACAAGGTTGTGCCTATGCAAGTATTCTCCGTTAGCTAGACGAGAACAACCAGAGACAATGTGGCGAATCGATTCTCCCGGACGGTGACATGCCCGACATATGTCAACCGTGCCGTCCTTCACAATAAATCTCCGGTAGTTATTCGTCATGATAACTTCGTCCATAATTGCACAGACAAAACCTTCGGTTTCTCCAAAGAGATCACCGAAACGCAACCAGGCTACGGACGCTAATTGATCTACGTCGGGCCCATGTAGGGCCCGGAAATAGCGTCCGTGAAGTTCCTTACTTTGCCATACCGCCCTGCGATCGTTATTGTCTAGCACCGCAGGTTTCGCCAGTTCTCATTTGCCAAAGAGAGCAGGGTGAGTCCCTTGTCCACCGCCACTACATCTCGATGCATACCCACGTCGACAGCTAGGAAATATTCCCTGAGACTGCATATCTCGCGATTGTGGAGAGTCTTAGCATTTAAGAAGCCTCGACCTCCACACTTTCGCGGGATATACAGTCTCATTACCGACGACCGTGGGTGATGCATTCGATATGCAGTAAGCAGTGTACGGACCCGCCTATCCAGGGCGTCAAGTTCCGTTTGAGTCCATTTGAGTACGCCGAAAGAGTGCATCAATACCGGCATGACCCAACCGTTGAAGGCGCGCACCTTGTTTCCGCCTGATAGAAGGCTATTGAATACCTTCTTCAGGCGGCCAAAGAAGCGCTCCTTCAACGATTGCTTCATGTCAGTAACATTGATACCTAACGCTTCCGACATACCCAAATACTTGTAAGTTTCAGTTGAAGAGAGGGATCTGAGGTTTATGGAATCCGAGAGTTGAGTTCCCACGGATTCCATAATCTCCCCACGCTTTACATGCATGACCGCACATTTGTCCACACCAAACTCCATCCTGATGGCACTACTGAAAGTTTCAGTTACCTTCAGTAGCTCCATCAGTTGCAGATTACTGGGGGCAAAGAGTTTCAAATCATCCATGTAAAGGAGGTGAGATATAACCTGACCACCTCTCTTCAACCGATAGCCCAGCCCTGAATTCTCCAGCAGTGTGCTTAGAGGGTTCAAGGCTAGGCAAAACCAAAGCGGACTCAAACTATCGCCCTGAAATATACCCCGCTCGATCCTTACCGGTTCGCTGTTCCTCTGGATATTTCGACATCCTGGATAGCGAAGAACTGTCCTCCATTGCCCCATACACGACATCAGGAAGGTGCGTAGCATTGTATCAATTTTATACAATTCTAGCACCCTCATGAGCCATGTATGAGGCACCGAGTCATAGGCCTTCTTATAGTCTATCCAACATGTCGACAGATCCTTTCGGGAACGCCGAACCTGTTGGCTAATGGCCATATCAATGAGGAGTAGCTCCTTAGTACCGCGGGACCCATTTCTACATCCATTTTGAGAGACAGACATGATGTTGTTGCTGTTAATATGATTATTCTAATTTTATTATTTTTTATTATTATTTAATGAATACCACCGATCGTGATGCTGCAATTAACGTAGCCACCTACTGGGCCCAAACAATCTAAAGAGTTAATCATCGAGTCGAAAAGAAGCAGACGGCTACACCCGTTAATGCCATCATGATTCAGAATGATATTAGTCTTTAAAAAAACTAAATAAAAAAAAAACGAAACAAAATAAACCACTCACTTAAGATTGTCAATATTAGGAATGAGTAGTACCTATACAATGCCGGTTCCAGTTTAAGCAAAATTCGGAAGGTTTTCACAACAATCGCAATGGCATTTACCTTAACAGGATATTCAACTCGTCTGAGATCAATACCCTTTTAAGGCAAAAGGTCTTTAGAACCTTAAGCTTCCTAACTGTGATATTTCAAAAAGACAGTTAGAATTTACTGAAGTAAAGTATACTCAATCTGCCAAGCCGTATCCCAAGTCACCGCGGCCCTGGAACGCAAAGGGCTTTAGAAGCTAGTTCGATCCAGCCCGTCCCTAGCTGTCCTCCCCCCAGCGACGCCCTAAGCCGAGGCCCGTACAGTATACCATAAGTTTTTTATAAGCCCTGGCTGGAGGCTTAATATTATATTAATGTCACTACAGGCAAGCCCGGTTAAGCAGTCGACAACCTTATAGGTTGAACTGCGAGACGCCATTCACAAAAAAAGGGCTTTAGAAGGAACACGTATGGGTTTTTTATGATTTCCCATCATTACAAAAAAAGGCGTATCCCAAGTGTGTTGGGGTTGGCTATCAGCTTAACAAACAGTCAAGTCAATACCAGTATTGTACATAGAGCAACTGCTTATCTGGGTAACACCACACCATAGCGATACCCATGGCAAGACTGGTGTCAGATTTTCCGAAATCTGATGATGATGAAACATGTACAAATGAGAGCCAGAATGACAGCTTTATCATAAACATCACCAGCTTGCCACAAAGCAAACTCCAGAATATAAGAACTAATCTCCTCTATGCAAATTATTGCAAAGCTTTGTTTAAAAGCTCAGAGATAACTTTAAAACGATTCATCTTGTGACTCACAATGCGAATTCTTGAACAATGAGTAAAGCCTTCAAGTTTATATACGAGCCTGTACGCACCTACTTATGTATCTGTATGTACTTATGTCTGTCTATTGAACCCTTTATGGATAAATCTATTCTGCTATTTTACTTTTCAAAAGACCTTTGACTCATCTATGATCCGAGTCTGTCTGTCTCGTTAGGCCAGTAGTTGTGAGCATTACTCAACGGATTCTGGGTTCAATTCCCGGATAGGACCAAGTTCTAATGGATATTTCCACCTATAATTCGTCTCGTGGCTAAATAATAACAGCCGCATGGGTCGATCTTTAAGGTTAAGCAACGCTTGCCGAGGTTGGTCTGTGGATGGGTGACCATCTTAACATACCGAGACTCCTCCGTGCCTCGGAAAGCACGTTAAGCCGTTGGTCCCGGCTGTCATTTGTAGACCTTTGGCAGTCGTTACGGATAGTCTGATCCAGATAATCCTGAGTCCAGATAATCTGACACCAGTCTTGCCAAGGAGTACCGTGTAACCCAGTTAATGGGTTGTGGAGGTCTGGTAGGCAGCCGCTCAACGTAAAATACTGGTATTCAGCTGAATCCGGTTTGACTGGAAGCCGACCCCAATATAATTGGGAAAAGGCTAGGCAGATGATGAATTCGTCAGTAGCGTAGACTTGTGACTGGTTAATTGCAATATTTTCGCCAGCTACGTGGACGTCAATATGTGGAGGTTAAAGGTACCTTAACTTCTGTCTGACCCTTTGGAAATTTTATCCGAGTCGTAGAGTTTATAAAAAAAATTGTTTGTCTGTAAAGTCGGTTTACGGATGATAGTTTAACGTGACAACGTCATAACAAAACATTGATGAAATGATGGTAACGTTACAATGAGCGTAACGTTACAATGAGTCACCCTTTTTCGTGCGTGCAGCCGGCGTTCATCAAAGAAAGTTCATCAACACAGTCAATTTAAGAAAGGAGGGAATACCGACTTCTCTTGTTTTAACAGAAAGATGCACCAAAAAGTTTCTCAGACAAGCAAACGACTTAATAACCTAAAAATAGACTCAACATACGAATAAATCAGAGAGGAAGAGTTTACAGCCTGTACTTATCCCTCAATAATTTACAGCCAATGTCGTAAAAATGCTGGCTTGTACAAAAACGTGAAGGTATGTATGTAAACATGTTTTAAAGGTCATCACTCATTGGCCGACCGGCGGAAGATTGTAGAAGGGGTAGCTATAACATTTTATATCTTTCTGATAAAAATAAAAAGGGCTGTAGAGGTCAGTAGCCAGACACAAAGCTTTTTAAAACTGAGAGGACCAAGGATTTATGCTTGAGAAGATAAATGCAGCCAGAATGTAAGTATGGGTACACCACGTTTTATGACCCGACTGCAATAAATTCAAAAGGAAGAGTAAAGGTGTGGTTACACCAGAGGAGAATGAGTAGAAGCTGTGAAACGGTGCGCAGATGACCGCTGCGAGGATGTGTGGTGGACTGTTTTCTGATGCGATGCTAGCAGTTTCTCGCTCGCATCCATCCATAGCACTCATCTCTCGCAAGCATCCCTCGCACCCAGCCTTCGCTTATTCTGTACGTACAAAAACCCCGCGCCGCTAATCCGTTTCCATCGGAGCTGCGAAGAGCTAGGCTAGATAAATGAAGCGATTCTATTGGTTCTGAACAAACGCATCCCTTGCTACGCATTCTCGCATATTTCTGGTGGAAACGAACCCAAATGGTCCACATTAACTGATTTTATGAAGTGAGGGGCTATGATAAATTACGATTGGCGAATGCTGCTAGCAAATAGAAATGTATGGAACAGTAAGACATGCTGCGCCGACTCCGAATAAATTAGGAAGAGGGCAGTAGATGGGGAGTGGCGGATGCTAGAGTACGCATTTTATGCGTTATAGGATATTTATAAAGAACTAGCGGCCGACCGCGGCTCATCCCGCGAGATTGTCGAAAATTATCCCGGAATTACTCCCGGGATAAAAAGTATCCTATGTGTTATTCTAGACCATAATGTACCTCTGTGCCAAATTTCATCAAGATTCGTACAGCCGTTCTGAGGTGGTTGGGTAACAAACTTCCATACATCCATCTATCCAAACTTTCGCATTTATAATATTACTATAGACTATAGAATTTAGACTATAGATACTATAGATTTAAGTAGACAGCTGTTAATTTATTTTTGTTGTTTAGAGCTTTAAAATCCTCTCCACCAAACTTTACTTATAGTGTTTCCCAGATATTTTAGTTAAAGGCTCGCCTTTGATCACTATCTCGCAAACATAAGAATTTAAAGGCATCGAAGAAAACACATGCTCCTAAAAAATGCAGGTACTTAATTTACTTTTGTATGCAAGTATATATATATAGTTCTCCTTGCCGATTTCGACAACGGCGACCCCATGACACTTCTTTCTAGCGTGTGCCCTAATATGACTCGCTAGACCGAATTTGGTTTTAAATACATGTATGCAAGTACGCCATTCATGTCTTAGTTGGTAGGTACATAAGTAAGTAAAGGTCATCGACGTCACTCGCTGCACCGGCGCAGCGCGCGGGAGTACGTGGTGGGTACGTGGGACTAATGACCCATTGTTCAGGATTCACTTCCAGCCGCTCACGATTGTAAGACTTTGTAAAATACTATCTGTTTTATTGAAAAATCTACCGTTGGACTATGAACCTTAGCTTGTAAAACATAGTTTTTATTTCAGGTTCGAAGGTTGATCCTTTGGTTTCTCAGAGCTTTACCATTACTTTAGAAGTATTTAAAAGGATGTAACGATGTGGGATTATAAATGATAAGTCTTTTAAAAGGGAAGCTACTGCTTACTATTTCAATATCTACAAATTACAAGTCCCCCGACTTTGGTGAAGAGATTCGTTTTCAGTTTTCCATTTTTAGGCACAATTACAGTTTAATTGTGATCCATACGCAAAGCTCAGCAATTTGGTTATTGCAATTTTGTGCCTTGAAACCGTTCCACTATCGTTATTGATAATATTTATCGTACCCGGAAGGTTAAAGAGGTGAAAGACGAACTAAATTTTAAAAATTTTTGCGGCGTATAGCCTTTTCCCACTTCTTTTTTAGCGTTGTGTCTTTTTGGTAAATAAATGTACACCAGGAGTTTATCCTGGTATAGCACACATAAGCATATTTCGAGAAAATGTAATTCATTATCAATGGTTACAAAATTAATTGAATTGACAACTTTCAATGGCCATACCGACGATTCGCCACCTATCATAAAAACATGGCAGGGCCTCATTGCACAGTGTACTTTTCTATTTTTATTTCACTTTTTTTAAATACGTTTTTGTAGCGGCTTTCTTTTTTTTTTTGTTTAAGTATGGGAAATCATCAAATGACTTCTTCCGCTCTGGGTGGAGCGGAAGGGCGTGTCAGACTCTTACTGACTAAAACCCATCCGTGTTCCTTCTAATGAATGCCCTTTGCGTTCCAGGGCCGCGGTGACTCTTTCGAACAAATTCCGCAACCCTGGCTTTTTTCCCCGATATAAGTATCCAAGGTCCCGAGATAAAAAGTATTTTACGTCCTATTACCGGACATGGCCTACCCGACTGCCAAGTTACATCCAAATCCGATAGCAAAGGACAGACAGACAGAGTAACTTTCGCATTTATAATGTTAAGAAAGGATTACAAATCTTGAATATGAACAAGCATCAGCAGACATAAATAAAAGAAAAACATTTTAACAATCGTCGCTCGGGTCATGTATTCAAAAACGAAGGAAATGAGAAAGCTTCTTTGCAAGACATGATGATATTTATTGTGTTTATGAAGGAAAATATTCTTATTTTCTAGTAGATACAAAGAGGTACTAGTTTTTGCCCTTCTATTATTTTTTATCTTAGGATATGTACCAAGGTAAAAGGATCCAAGTTCTTTTCCGAATTCCATTCAAATCGTTTCACAAACTCACTGGCAAGACAGTTTCAAATAAGGATTACTTTTAAGATATTTGAATTAAGGATAATGTATTTACCTGTTGATCCTAACGCTATTACTGCTAACAGTAGTGAGAGCCATGTTGTGACTTCCTGTGGACAAGAGAAAAAATATCATTAGAACTGAAATGTAAACATTGAAAAAAAAAACAAAAACAATTAAAACGAATAATCTTGTGATATGAACATAAATAATACCAGAAGTCAACTGTCGTACTTTTTAATGAAGAGTTCAAGTTTGCGTTTTTTCACAAAAAAACACCTGTAATTTCTAGTTTTGATTGTAGTTGAGATGATATTACGACATGAATATGAACACTGTTTAAGTACGTTTATTTTAAGTATTCTTATTCTGATTCGTCTGTTACAGACAGATCAAGAAAATTTCAAAACCATCCCAGTCAATGATTATTTTCCAATCATTTACCAACTACCACAAAAACCGCCAAAGACAATAATTTCAAGAACTTGAACTGCTCGCATGTTCTCGACCACACAATACACCAATACATACTTCCTACAATAAAATAAAGCAAGAAAACCTCCATTGTGCATTGTTCCATACAATGTTACTTTTGAAATGGACTAAAAAGATGCGCCCTCGCCGGTCGCGCGTTGATGTCTTTTGCATGAAGAGTTATTAGTGAAGCGACTGTCGGAAAAAACTTAAAAGTGAACGTACTTTTTGTAAGCGATTATTTAGCTTTATTTGTTGCTTCGTTGATCTGAGGGAAAATTCCCGCATTAATGCATTCCATTCTAATCTCAGACTTAGGGTCCGTTTCCACGAGAGATGTGCGAGGAAGTGTCGCGAGGAGATATCATTGCGACTTTTTGCCGAGATGTCATTGTGACTTTTCGCCGAGATGTCATTGCGACTTTTAGCCGAGATGTCTTTGCGACTTTTCGCCGAGATGTCATTGCGACTTTTCGGCGAGATGTCATTGCGACTTTTCACTGAGATGTCATTGCAACTTGAACTTTTTAAATTAGCCTTTAGAAATGAGATGTCATGTCAGGTCTAGTATGCAAGCTGTACTACTGAGCATGAGGAGGATTCGTTTTCCGAGTTGGCCGATATGATTTTTGGTTTTGCCATCAGGATTTTTTCAGTATTAGTCTGGAGTCGGAGTGGATTTGTACTCGGTGGAACGTCTTCTATTTTTCGGGACTAAAACGTAACTTACACTATCGCAATATCTTTTAACATTTTTCTGTAGTAGTCTTTAGAACGCATGCATTTATTAAAGAGCGCTGACACTATACTATTTTAAAGAGAAAATTAAAAAATCTCGACATTTATACAAGGTGAACCTCATAATAAAGAGTGTCATGGCGACAGTTTAACCAGTTTCTCGTGTCTTCATTAATTACAAATTAATATTCTTTTCCGCCATCTTTAAAGTCATCGTACGTAAGTTCTGAGTAGTTGTGGAGGATATGTCTATAAGTTTATGATAATTTAAATGATGTGGTTACTATGAAAAGGCAAAAGCGTTCTTTCCATATAAATTGTTTGTCTGCTTCACAAGAATATATTCTTTTGTTGATGTGTTTTATTTCATGCGGATTCAGTTTTTTTTTTCTATTACTTTTCTTAATTTCCCAATGTAATTCTATGAATGCGATCTTTTTTAATTCTTAGTGAAAAAAATATATGTATTATCTCAATATGTTTACAAAAAGTTGAAATGCTGAAATAGTTAAGAAAACTGTATTTTAGCACCTGGGACCACACCCCCCTGGAAAACCATGAATACAAAGCCCATATTACCTTTGCAATTGGTGTATATACCACCGGAAAATTGCAGACTCCGTAAGATTATAATAAATCTTTATTAGATTATAATTTATAGATATACATATTAAGAAAAAATCGTTTTGCATACGGGATTATGGGATTGATGCCATCCAAATTCAATAGTTCCCAATATAACTGTGCATTTTTAAGAAAAATTGTTTACAATTTCACACGATATTTACAATCTTACGGCGTTTGCAATTTTCCGGAGATATAAAATTTGAAAAGTATCTAAAACTTGTTAAATGATACTGAAATATAAGGAAACAAGTTAGCAAAGGTCAGTAGTGTCACATAGTGTAAACACAATGCACTAAAAATGGGGTCAATTGAAACTGGGGCTAATTGTAACAAAGAAATTGTTGCAGTTTTGTCATAAGTGCGAAACTATTTCGTTATATAACTATTCTGAAACGTACTGAATAGCGGTTACATATATCGTCTGACAGCTAAATTTTCATGCTATGTAATAAATATTTAACTTAATTACTTAGTTGATGCTTGATAAGTTGCAAGTTGCGTTTTCTTTTCGATTTATTTAAACTGTATGTACAATAGTGGTACATGGGCGGACTTAATGCATCAAAGCATTCTCTACCAGTCAACTTTTGGGTTATAAAGACTATACTATGATAGGTGTACAATAAATAAAAATAAAATTTTAAATTGAATTTCATGAAATCGAGAAGAAAACGATTACTTTTAAGAAGCCTTTTTTTGTGAAATGGGATTAAATTCCTCGGGCCCCATTTTGAAATCGCTTATTGAAAGTTTGGGGGCATCATTTTCAAGAGCAATACCATTTCATTGATACAAAGATTTGGTATTTCAACCTGGAAATGTGGTCTTCCCATCCAACGCTTTCAGAAGCAATTGTAAAAGTTTTTACCTTCGAACACACTTCTGGACTGGATGGACTATGTAAAAGATAATATGGCTAAAAAGGGGTTACTGCTGAGTTATCAAATAGAAGAAATATCGAAGACATATTGCGCTGACCCCAAATATATTGACATAAGGGCAAGAGACTAGAGAATGATGCCAATGAGCGGCGTTTTCTATGCGTTTTTCAGAAAAAAATATTAAGTTTACGACCATCGGCCCTACAACAGCTTTTGCTATGCGACTGCTTAAAAATACAGTTCACAGACCCTCAGCAGAGTCCCTTAATTAAATATTCTGTCCTCGCTGCTCGTTAACCAAAAAGAACCCATTAACCACACACAAGCTCCTTACCATGCAGCACGCATACACTCCAATTAAGTTATATAGGTTGATGTAACCGTTATCAGGCGCTGAAGGTTGCTGACCAACCAGGCGCGACCGTTAGATAACCGTACTGTAACGAGCTGTGAATATTCTATTGTTTTATTGGTTGGGAATATGGGACGTTTGTGGGTCTTCCTGTCTATTGATTGGTTTTTGGACGTATTTTCCATATGTGTAGAAGTATATTGTGTGCCCTTAAATAAGGTGAAGTTTTTATCTACATGAATTGTTTGACTTGGAAGCAAGTGATTTTTTTCCATATTACTGTTTGAAATCGGAAACGACGAAAGACGAACAGAGATTCCTTGTTAAATATAAGGTCAATTTTGACGTCAAAACGTTTAAGTCGTAATATCATCTCAGCGGTAATCAATGGCAAAATTTTGGGATTTAGTGGTGTGGTGGACAGGTTCTGAGATGCGAACGGTCCTTAAGAAAACGGATATCACCCCTAAGGTCAAGAGTGTGTTCTCAATCATCATCTGCCTAGCCTTTCCCAACTATGTTGGGGTCGGCTTCCAGTCAAACCGGATTCAGCTAAATACCAGTATTTTACGTGGAGCGACACCTACCAGACCTCCACAACCCATTAACTAGGTAACACGGTACTTCTTGGCAAGACTGGTGTCAGATTTTCTGGCTTCTGACAGTCCCTAACGACTGCCAGAGATCTACAAATGACAGCCGGGACCAACGGCTTAATGTACTTTCCGAGGCACGGAGGAGTCACCCATCCACAGTCCAACCTCGGCAAGCATTGAAGATCGACCCATGCGACTGTTATTATTAAGCCACCAGCTGTGACAGTGTGGTCGCAAAGTATTTTTATTTAGAAATGTAGTAGGATTTTACTGATACAAACTAGTTTAGGAGATATAATGATTTTTGTCTTGAAGAACTATAAGTAAATGTTAACTATTACACTACAGAGAAATCTGTCGCGCGATAACCTTTTCTTAAGTAGGTAAACGTCTCTATATGAGATATTCACATGACAGATTGCAGTACTTAACTAAAGCTTCTATCATGAGGAAAAACCCTTTAATAAATCGAAAAGATAACAGTTTGTCATGTATAACGTTGGATCCTGTAACACTATGACATAACTATGATCTCTGAACTACAATATATTGCCACATAGTTTTAAGCAAGTCACGCCACTATTATCGGTATAAAAACCGGCCAAGTGCGAGTCGGACTCTCACATGAAGGGTTCCGTACCATAAACCGAAAAAAAACAAGTTTCTTGTAAGGTAGCCGGGCTCCTTGATTTTTTAATTAAATTAAATTTTTTTTATTTGTTGTTACACCGGCTATAGAAATACACACTCTGTGAAAATTTTATCTGTCTACCTATTACGGTTCTTGAGATACAGCCCGCTGACAGACAGACGAACGAACGGACAGCGGAGGCTTAGTAATAGGGTTCCGTTGGTTACCCTTTGGGCATGGAACCCTAAAAACTAGTTTTCGTGTAAATATACATTTTTGCTAAAAACTAAAGCAAACGGCTCGAGAGTCTCATGTATCTCTGTGCCAAATTTCATCCTGATCCGTTCAGCCGTTTTGGCGTGATTGAGTAACAAACACTCGCATTTATTTCTTTCTTCTTCTTTTCTTTCTTTCTATTCCCCATCCATTATTCAACAAACAACATGAACTCAATAACTCAAAATTCCAATCCGAACCATAGTTAACCGATTATCCACACGTGTAGCGGTGTAGCGGCTACTCGTAACGGTTATCGTTGAGTAACCGCTACCGTGACGCAACGATGGGCACCACTGAGTTAGTTACTTGTTAGATAATGTAATAACTGTTTACATACTGGTTGAACATCGTTTAATAAGGTTTGATATTAAGATAGCTTTGTTAGCCGCATATCTTTGCTCACGGGTTATGTATGAAGTACTATATCTTTTATATGGAGCAGAAATGGAGGCCTATGTTAAAAAATTACAAACTGTTCTACTAGATGCAGGATCTTCCTAATTTGAAGGACAGGGGTCTTATTCATTTGTAAACATTTATACCTAACCATTCTAATAGTGTTTGGGAGTGAAATAACGTACTCCGATGTTGTTTGATGGTTTAACAATTTAATTATGGTTTTACAATAAGTAAAAATAAATATATGCGGAATTATGATGACATGATTATTGATATCATTCAGTCTTTTAATGGAAGTGAAGATAAATAAAAGGCCGGAGCACGCGGTTCTTTTGACACCTGGATGACACTTGACGTCGATGACATTGACAGCGTCACATTGGCTAGCCGCGGCGCCAACAAGTAGCAATGACATTGATGTTACCTCGACTAATCTTTTACTCTATGAAATACATGATAGAGTGCACTTGTTCACACAAAAACTGCTCTCTTACAACAACGATACAAAGACGCTGTCAATGTGAAATTGTTACCACGAAAATGAAGTTGGCTGTACAAATATTGTTCTAAACGGAGGAGTTTAGAATAAAGTATTTTTTTTTTAACTGAGTTAAATTAAATCTATTTAAGGCCGGCCTCAATAACGTATCTACCTTTGATCAACTATCAAATTAGCTACCAACAGTAGCTGAAACGTCATGTTTTCTTTTCAAACATGACGTTTCAGCTACTGTTGGTAGCTAATTTGACAGTTGGTTTAAGATACATACGTTATTGATACCGGCCGTTAATGGACACAGCAACTGATGGGCCAATCCCAAAATGTGGAAATCTTAACTGGAGGTAGCTCAAACTTTCACCCAGTCAGACCTTATGAAAACTTAATAGTTTTCTTCAAGTGAATGATGGAAAGCCTATTGTAACGAAATATGAGATAAGAATAAGTTTGAACAAAGATCCAATCATAGTCTCAAAACTGAGAATCCCAGCAGCGATGTACAAGTTTTACACAATTTATAGAGTAGCGGTTTACATAATAAATGGCATACACTATTGTTATACCTGTTCTATGTTGGCTTGCATAACGTTCACAAGCGTTTAAAAACCGATTTGCATGTCATGACGGGTTCAGACTAAGCGAAAGAGCGAATAGACTCCAAGGAGATAGGAATCACATTATGAACATCCCACCCATATGCACAAAGCGTTTTGTGTATTCAATAATAGAATAGAATACTCTTTACTATGTACACCATATAAGTTATAGAAAAGATAAATGAAGAAAAACATTACATAGGGTGACACAATGGGCGGCCTTATCGCTAAAAGCGATCTTTTAAAGACAATCTTTCTATAAAGAGTTTTAGGAATTCCTTGCCTGCATGCGTTTCCTTAAACCTAGGAGTTTTTATGTGAAGAGTGAATAGGCTACTCCTTAGTGACGTCTTCCATCCTCGATTACATTATTACTTATACTGGGTGAGATAGTGACCAAACGCGAGATTAAAAATAATAAAAAAAAAATGTTACACAAGCGTATACCCGTTCGAACGCGTTTGATCGCTTATATTCACTTGGTCAGCAGAACTACCTGTTCTGAAAACGTCTCACCAGTAACACTTAAATGAAGTGAGCTTGTGGGGTTAAGTTCATCCATGAGGATTTCCCACCAACAAAAAAAAAAAAAAAGTGTGAGCTGTCCATCTAGAGCTTCAAGTGAAATGCACGCTCACATCACGTTCGTTTTCATAGTGAGATTTATATGGAATAGCACTACTATACCCGTCAGAAGGCTAGTGAGCGTGCGGTGTCTATTGATATTCGTTCACTTGGTCTGTACCCGGCAGAAGAATAAGGAAGTGTGGATAGTTGAAGACAAATGACTGGCGTAGTGTAATCTTGTTAGCCGCTGTGTTAGTAATGTGCGATGGGTGGCGGTTATCGGTGACAGATGGAATTGGGATATGCATATCGAAGTCATTGGTGAGCACGGTTACCGTATCCAGTATCATTATGCACTATTGCCGCTGTAGCTGTTTCAGGTGAAAGCGCCAGGATAGCCCGCGAAATTTAAAGTTTCATACGTTTTTTGCATTTTACAGGTCAGTGTCAAATACGATTGGCGACCGTAACAAATATAGCTTTACTAAGTTATAATAATTAAAATCATCAATACAGGTTGTATCATTCATGTAACTCGATTGAATGACTGTTTTTATGAAATAACCATTCTTTCGAGTTATATGAACTTAGAGGGTTAAATTGATGATTTTAATGATTATAATTCTGTAAATAAATACGTGTTACGGTCGCGAATCATATTTTGTTCAACATACAGCCTGACACTGACTTGCAAATTGCAAAAACATAAGAAAATTTGAATTTCGCGGGCTACCCTGGCGCTTCCACCTTAAGCTAAATATAAGTAGATTTTATAGAACAGAGAAAATTAAAACTGAAAATGTTTGAAAACGTATTGTGGTATTCCGTGGACAATTTAGGACCATTTTTCTAAATTCGTTTTCCAGACGAAAATGTTAACCTGCCTAAGTATAAAGGTTACCAAAAATCCAAGCAATCCATATTAATATTATAAAAGTGAAAGTGTGTCCGTCTGTCTGTCTGTTACCTCTTCACGCTGAACTGATTTAGATGAAATTTTCTATAGAGATTGTCTGAGTCCCCGGATATGTAGGATAGTTTTTATCCCAGAAATCATCCTTTAAGGAGGTGGAAATTTGTATGGGAGTCCGTCATTATTGAAGATAAAACGATGAACCTTTATTTAGGAACTTGATAAAAATAAATAAACAAGTAGTTCAAGCATTTTTGTAAAATTAGTGTAGTAAAAATGGCTGCCCAAAGTAACTATTCCACGCGGACGAAGTCGCGGGCAAGAGTTAATTTTATATAAAGCACATTACCAATATTAAGGACTCCAACGCAGGGTCCAGATCACTCCTTTCGTACAATTTCCTAGACAGCTTATACCAATACTTGAATAATTACTTCAATTAAAGCAAATTATTAACCTGCTTATCCCCGAGATAGCCCGTCGCTTAACCAAGCTGCACACAGAACAGTTGCCTCATCTATTACACGGGATATTGCCCCACTATACCGCAAGTAGTGCTAGTGGCCACTCCGCATCGATCATTGTGGCGACTTCCTCTGAGGCAAGCAGGGATACAGGCGGGGCACGCCTTCAATGATAACATAGTATTTTTTTATTTTTTTAGGGATGTGAAATCATCAAATGACTTCTTCCGCTCTGAGTGGAGCGGAAAGGCATGTCAGACTCTTACTGACTAAAATCCATCCGTGTTCCTTCTAAAGCCATTTGCGTTCCAGGGCCGCGGTGACTCTTTCGAACAAATTCCGCAACTCAATGATAATATAGTGCAGTTACTAATGTGTTGGATTACATAAATTGACAAAATTAGTAAATTCCAATAAGGTTTTACCGATTCCCATGGAGTCTATATGAATGACTATTTCATTTGTGACACAGAAAATGCATTGGAAAATCTCGTGTGCAAGAGTGATGATGGTAACCACTCCAAGTAGGAGACATATTGGCCTGTTATGCAAACTTGGACTAAAATAAAAGAGGCTAGAACAAAAATAAAAAAAACCGGCCAAGTGCGTGTCGGCCAGTCGCAGTGAAGGGTTCCGTAGTTGCTCGTCCCGTAAACCATNTGAATTTCGCGGGCTACCCTGGCGCTTCCACCTTAAGCTAAATATAAGTAGATTTTATAGAACAGAGAAAATTAAAACTGAAAATGTTTGAAAACGTATTGTGGTATTCCGTGGACAATTTAGGACCATTTTTCTAAATTCGTTTTCCAGACGAAAATGTTAACCTGCCTAAGTATAAAGGTTACCAAAAATCCAAGCAATCCATATTAATATTATAAAAGTGAAAGTGTGTCCGTCTGTCTGTCTGTTACCTCTTCACGCTGAACTGATTTAGATGAAATTTTCTATAGAGATTGTCTGAGTCCCCGGATATGTAGGATAGTTTTTATCCCAGAAATCATCCTTTAAGGAGGTGGAAATTTGTATGGGAGTCCGTCATTATTGAAGATAAAACGATGAACCTTTATTTAGGAACTTGATAAAAATAAATAAACAAGTAGTTCAAGCATTTTTGTAAAATTAGTGTAGTAAAAATGGCTGCCCAAAGTAACTATTCCACGCGGACGAAGTCGCGGGCAAGAGTTAATTTTATATAAAGCACATTACCAATATTAAGGACTCCAACGCAGGGTCCAGATCACTCCTTTCGTACAATTTCCTAGACAGCTTATACCAATACTTGAATAATTACTTCAATTAAAGCAAATTATTAACCTGCTTATCCCCGAGATAGCCCGTCGCTTAACCAAGCTGCACACAGAACAGTTGCCTCATCTATTACACGGGATATTGCCCCACTATACCGCAAGTAGTGCTAGTGGCCACTCCGCATCGATCATTGTGGCGACTTCCTCTGAGGCAAGCAGGGATACAGGCGGGGCACGCCTTCAATGATAACATAGTATTTTTTTATTTTTTTAGGGATGTGAAATCATCAAATGACTTCTTCCGCTCTGAGTGGAGCGGAAAGGCATGTCAGACTCTTACTGACTAAAATCCATCCGTGTTCCTTCTAAAGCCATTTGCGTTCCAGGGCCGCGGTGACTCTTTCGAACAAATTCCGCAACTCAATGATAATATAGTGCAGTTACTAATGTGTTGGATTACATAAATTGACAAAATTAGTAAATTCCAATAAGGTTTTACCGATTCCCATGGAGTCTATATGAATGACTATTTCATTTGTGACACAGAAAATGCATTGGAAAATCTCGTGTGCAAGAGTGATGATGGTAACCACTCCAAGTAGGAGACATATTGGCCTGTTATGCAAACTTGGACTAAAATAAAAGAGGCTAGAACAAAAATAAAAAAAACCGGCCAAGTGCGTGTCGGCCAGTCGCAGTGAAGGGTTCCGTAGTTGCTCGTCCCGTAAACCATGGCCAACAACAACAACAACAACTACAACGTTACAAGTGCATGTAGTTCTAGGTCATTTTCTATGGAATTATTACGAAGTTTTTACTTATCCTGTTTCATTTTATAAGTTGGTCGCCAATTACTCATTAACTTTTTGAGCCTAGTTAGCTGTGATAGTTTTCCATTTAAATTTGTTATGTAAGCTACTACAATGATTTTTTCCACATCACTACAAATAACCGTTTAGCTGGCATAGGGGGGAGACTTTTTGACTTTTACAAAAATTAGTACTTTAAAAGCTTAACATAAAACAGATCTCACACCATGGGATAGACGATAAAAAAATATCATCCCTAAAAAACTATATGTTTTCAAGATTTTATTTTACCACTTTGTCGGCGTGATTAATATTTCGATTACCTACCCATACCGAATTTCAATTTTCTAGTGCTAAGCGTCTCTGAGCTAAACCGCGGACAGACAGACGTACATGGCCTAACTATAAGGGTTCCTTGTGGACTACGGAACCCTAAAAAGGTTCTTTTTTATTCTATAATTGATAGGCTTGCGTTTGACCACTATCTCACCTGGTGGTCGACGATGGTACACGCTTGCCTAGAAGTAACCTACTCACTCTTGACTTAAATACCAGAGGTTGTAGTTATCATGACACAACGACTCCGGCAGGGAATATTTGCCTTAGAGACGCGCACAATTGAAAGAAAGTGATATCAAATCCTTGAAGAACCACTCCTTCTCTGGTTCGCCTTTATTGTCTGTAAGAATGATTTCACCAATACTAACACCAATTATAATTGGAACTGACAGACGATTTCTTAACAACAGATATACAGAATATCTGTTGTTAAGGTTATTAGGGTCGTGAAAGGTTATACTAAATCTTCTGCAAATTTACTCGCATGTTCTTTCTTCAGGCATTCTTTATTTAAAGGTCATTTTTATTGTGTAAATGTAGTGACAGAGTTACCGCCTTGTTTTGAGGATGAGACTTTGTAATCTTGATGACCTGAATGGTGCAACTTTACTTGTTGTCTTGATGAAGGTCAAACATTCTGTAGTCAGAACCCTAATTTTAACATGGCTGTCCCAGGAGTTTTACGTTTTCGAGAGTATATGAGTATATGTTACGTATATTTGTGTGTCTATTTCTTTGGCACGCTTTGTAGCCTAAACGGCTTGATAGATTTTATCCAAGGAGGTTTTGTTAGATGCGTCTTAAGTGCCAAATGACACATGACACATGTATCGCATCATTCAGTTCCCTTCAAAATTATTGAGCTGAATGGTGCTGATGCACGCATCATGTTTGTGAACGGGCGCCGTCAGTGGAGACTGGTCATCCCTTAGTTGCCACTAGCTCATTTTAATATTTGATACTATAAATTGTTTTTTCTTTCTTTTCATTGTTCTCATATATAGAAGCAACAAGGTTAATGTAACCAGGATTTTTGTAAACATAAAATGATTTATAAGAGCGTCCGTGGAGTTTCTTGCACGTTCTTCTCCATAGAGATCTACGCTTTGGAGCGTGCAAATAGCTTCATATTTATGACGGGCTGACTTTGTCAATTTAAAAGTACCTGTTAATGGTTTATTTGAAATAAATGCTTTGACTTTGACACGTCTTCTGTTGCAAAAAAATAGATGAAGTTCTAGAAGTGTTTTTTTTTTGTAAAAATGGCGCTTGGACTTTTTTTCTGTTAGAGCCTAGTAGGTACGTGTCATCTGTAACACACAATTAAAAGTTCCGCACAGTATCATTTTCATTCAAGTCAAAGACACTGAAAACCATGCATTATAATACAATTCTAATGTCAAAGAGAACTTCCCATAAATATTTATGTGAAAGTAAAAATTATATCATATTGTTGGAACTAACTATTGTACCGTGAGAACATTGCGTGTACTAGTTATATATTTTTCTCATTTTAACTTTGGCAACACTGCACGGTGGCATGAAATGTTCAAATTCTAGTTTAAATTGTTGCTAGTATAATTTGAAATATCTGTCACATTTCAAATATAACTATGAAAATGATTATGAATTTTGAAAAGATAACAATGGATGGATTTTATATTTGTTTCACATTATCTTTGTTATGTAATATATAAGGTCCCATTAAAATAGATGGACAAACTTTTAGAAATCATTCAGTCCACCAAAATAAGGAATATGGTAAAAAAAAATTGGTTGTCTGTAAAGTCGGTTTACGGACGATAGTTTAACGTCATACCAAAATATTGATAAATAGATCTTAACGTTACAATGAGTCATCCTTTAACGTGCGTGCGGCCGGCGTTCATCGATTTATTAGACGTTGTCACGTCAAAAATAATAATTTTAAAACGCATTAGATACTTTCAAGAAAAAAAAAACAACTAACGAAAATACCTTAAAAATGTTGGTTACCCACTGCATAAACACATCCATGTCTTTGTTATCTCATAATTCTGATACTATAAATGTGCAGACGCACGTGACCACGTCAAGTACTTAACATAATGGATGTGTTTATTCTAGTGTGCCGATAATTTTAAATTTTTGGTCAAAATAAAATCACTTGTCACAGTGTTTTTTTTTGCTTGGATATCCTTGGTTAGGTTTTTAAGTTAATAATAAGAATGTTTAAAGTCAGTTTAGAGGTTTCTGAGCCAAATCGTTACAAACAAACAAATAAATCTTTCCTCTTTTTAATATTAGTTTGGATTTAGACATATAATAGACAAATTAAAAATTCTCAAGTGTATACTCCTTAGTAATACTTTGAAATGATATGAAAGTAGAAAGTAGTACATAAAAACATTTTTTATAAGCTCGAAAGTCAGAGAAAAGGTTATTCATAATTCTGAACAAAATTTATATTACCTAAATGTTAAATTTCTTGGTCTTCCTTTTATTTTAAATGCCATGTTAAACAGGAGAAATAAATGTTTATGATTGAGCCTCTCAATCGGTATAGTAAAGTTAGCGGTTTTTATTCACATTTAGCGGGTTCTATTCCCGGTTGAGACAGAAGATTATTTAAAATTCTTTGAATGCAGTTCGTTTTGTTTTTAAAAATAAAAATTACGTCTTCATTCAGTATTTTTTCTATCTACAGTCTTGGGACGCTCTGTATATTGATGATTGATAAAACACTAGGAAGTGGTGACGGGCGGGCGTTTTGGGGGACTGTAGAACTTTGACGTTCAAAAAGTGCTTGCATTCAGCCTAATTTGAATTAATGACTTTTGATTTTGATGATAAATATGTTTTAAAGAACAAACGAAATAAAATAATCCATTTACAAAAGGGAGTATTTCCGATTTTTTAAGAAACGTTCGCCAGGCCAATTCCCTACAGTTTAGCAGCTTTTGTCATGGATCGTCGCTGATATGATATTGCGAAGAATTTGAACGCTTTACGTACGGGCATTGGCCTCCTGATATTGCTTATGCTCATTTCAGGTTGTGACATCAAACGAGTGATCAAAAGTGCATGCAAATGAATAAGGAATCGAATGCCAGGTATAGCCACAGATGAGAAAAAACCTAACTGGAGTACGTAAGAAGTTTATGTAGGATATCCCTACTTGGGCGTATCGTGTTCCGTACAAGTACAGTACAACGTGTAACAGAATACACGCAATATCTCGTAATGGGTCATTGTACTCATCATTATAAATATTTTTGAGACCCTTACAATGAGCCCTTTTATTTGACCCCCTGATTATTTTTTAATTACGTTACGAAGTTATTAAAGCAAATAGATGGAAATTGACCATCCCACTTATCTCCGAAACTACTGAGTCTAAAATAAAAAAATAAAACAGATAATAGGGTACAGAAAAACCCATAAGAAGTTTAGTATTTAAAAGTAACAAGTTAAAAAAAAGTTCGGAACCCTTTACACGCGAGTCCAACTCGCACTTGGCCGGTTTTTTATTTGTCATTGTAAGGTCCGATCGCTTAGGTGACGTAGTGATCTGAACCACTATCTCACCCGATGGTAAGGTATAATGTGGTCGACGATGAAGCACGCTTGCCTAGAAGTAACCTATTCACTCTTGACTTCTAAACCGGAGGTCGTGGGTTCGATTCCCACCCAGGACAAATCTTTGTTTGATAAGCATGATCATTTGTTCTGTGTCTGGGTGCCTAGTTTGGCGTCGGATGACCGTGTGTGAGTTGTCCCAAGATATTATTATTATTATATAATAATAATATAATAATAATATGGTGATGACTATCAGACAACACAGACTCCGGCGGGAAGTCCACTCCTTAGGTTCTAAAATTAGAGACCATGTTTTATGTCGACCGCCAATTACTTTTTATGTTTTTTATAATAGCGCTAAGTCTCTGAATTCATCTCCATGTCAGTCCACCGAACCCCAAGCAAGATTCCACCACATGTTGGTTACGCAACGGCCGGCCGCAGGTTTGATTCCTGTGCGATGCAGCATTCTTCCGACGAAAGCAGTCATTTCACTTTCGACGTACGCACGACTGCTTGATACTACTTTTTGTTTTTCTTTACATTTCATTTGTTTTTATTGTTGTTATTCTTCACTGGGTTCCTTTTGACAGCTGTCAAGATACCTAGTTGTCTATGGAATGATGTTTAAAATGTTATTGAAACTCTTTGGTACTGATAAATGGAATTGAAACTAGAAAAGTATAGTTGCTGGCGGATGGTAGGTTTTTATGAATTTTAAATATAGAGACGAAAATTGACATTTCGTTTTAGCAAGGCATTAGTAGTCAGTTTTCCATTTCGAAAACACACAACACAAATAGCCGTCTTGTATCAACGTCTAAATGATCCTTACAAAAAACAAAACAATACTAAGTTTATTATTCGGGTTCCTACGAAGATACTAGGTAACGGGCAGTGATCGCCGGCCGTGTCCGTCTGTTTGTATATACGCTATGAACTTTAGTTTAAATTGGATGAAACATGACTTTTAATGAAAACTTTTTCCGATAACTTCAACAATCATCGTTGAAGATATCGGTATAAGTTTTGCCGAGTGGCAATGGTAGCTTACAATATGTTTTGCTATCCGTCCGAAGCTGGGACGGATGAGAACTAGAGAGAAGTGTCTTAAAAGAATTATTAAAGTTCATATAGAATTATTTATAATAATAATCAATAATCATTTTTATTTGTGTGACATAATGTAGTGAATACAGTTCTTAAATTAAAGTTCATAGGTCGCTGTTATGCCAAGAAGCGTACAAATATCAATGGTTGTATGCGAATTGATCATGCGAGACGTTAACACAAATTATTTGGTAGGTATGTCAAATTTAATTAAATAAAATAAAAAGTCAAAATTAATTAAACAAAAAAATTGGCAGAAATAGGTACAATAGATGGATTTGGTTTTATAACATTCTTAAATGATTTGTTGATGCTACTACAGATAAAAATATGTTTTCTTTTGTTGTTTTCTTCACAGTTCACACGCTCTCGATTTAAAAGTTTATCTTTATCATCTAAATGCAATGATATAATATAAAAAGAGGTAGATATCGCACCCGTAAACCTAAAAAACTGTTCGTAATAAATTAGTACAACCAATGTACTCATTTATTACGAATAACTTTTACTATAGGACCAACACTGAAATAATCAATCAATCAATGTATGTTGTAAACACACACAACTTATTGCATTAACATGTACATTAATTTATAACGCCTGAGTACAATTGGACCATGATAAATAAATCAAGTTGTATACTCGTTGTCTCAACTGTTTTAAGTTCAGCCGATCTATTCTGTGAAAATCTCATCGTGTTAACTTAGGTGGAATGAGCACGAAGTGAACTGTCACTACATTGTTTTTATGGATTGACAGCTCATTTCACGTTCACGTTCACTTCACACAGGCTGAAGTGAACTGTCATTACATTTTGTTTGTATGAATAGCTCACGTTCACTTCACATACGCTAAAGAGAACTATCATTCCATCTTGTTTGTATGAATTGACAACTCACTTCCCGTTCAAGTTCACTACACATAGGCTTACACGGTGAGTGGTTAAAGGCCGGTCTCAATAACGTATCTACCTTTAACCAACTGTCAAATTAACTACCAACAGTAGCCGAAACGTCAAATTTGACTTCCAAACATGACGTTTCAGCTACTGTTGGTAGCTAAGTTGACAGTTGGTTAAAGGTAGATACGTTATTGAGACCGAGCGTTATAGAATCGCACTGCAGATGATAGTAGCTCTCTGCAAATAATCCAAAACCACATGTCGTTATCTAAATCTTTTCGCACTAGTGCCATTTATGATCACTTTATCTACGGTTGTGTCCACTGTACAACTACTTTCTGCATCCGGTTCTATTATTTTATTCTGTTTGGGTAGCGGACTGCGCCGTGCTTTCCTTGTAAATGGAAGTTTCACTTAGTTCTGTGTTTCCTAGAGCAAGTTTGTAAGCATTGAGACGTGTTATTTGACTATTTTATAGATCGTCACCTATAATGGTCACTATTTAAACCTCTTTATTTCTAGGTTTATTTTATGTTCCGACTCAAGTTAAGTTAGCTGCTGTGTGAATTAACTTCCAACAGCCAATACCATCACATTAATTTGTAACTCGTCGATATTTATTTTCCTAAATATATTCATATATGTATGTATGTCTATTTTCCTAAATATGTTCATATATGTATATTCATATTCATATTCATATTCATAATCATATTCATATTCATATTCATATATATTCATATTCATATTCATATATATTCATATTCATATTCATATTCATATTCATATTCATATTCATATTCATATTCATATTCATATTCATATTCATATTCATATTCATATTCATTTATTGCGTTTTCATTCATATATTTCACTCACAGTGAGAAAAGTAGCCAAACGTACTAACATTCATATCGTATACAATTTGAAATTTGTTCAGTTTACCAGTTAACAAGATTGTCGTGAACTATTCCAAGCATTCGGTAGGAGAGCGGCTCACGCTCTACGATGAATTCCTGGCAATCATATGTCACGGCCATCGTTCTAGATACTGTTTACAGTAGGAGCTATTTTAAAACCATAGTGGATTTATTATGATAAGTACAATTGCATTGTTAAACTACGGTATTAATGTTAGGCTGTGATAAATTTACAGCAGGATACATATTCTGACCGCGCAATACAAAGTAACATGGAATAACGGCAGGAAGGTGACGATGATGAAATCTTGGAAGTGGAGTGTACTTCTTATGCGCCCCGAGACGATCAATGCCAAGTGGCAATTTTTTTTATTAAGGATGGGAAATCATCAAATTTCTTCTTTCGCTCTGGGTGGAGCGGAAGGGCATGTCAGACTCTTACTGACTAAAACCCATCCGTTTTCCTTCTAAAGCCCATTGCGTTCCAGGGCCGCGGTGACTCTTTCGAACAAATTCCGCAACCCTGGCAGGCTCTGGCCCTAGCGGGCCCCGTCTTCTATGCTGACATCTCTTTGCGGCGCGCGTTAAACACAACGCGCCATCGACCCGGGCCTTGTGGTGATCGGACAGCCAGCCGTCCGCAGGCCCGCGGCTACGGTGGCCGGGGATCGCCCTGCGACTCTCGAAAGTGTCAAAGTGCTACGTTATTGACAATTGCAATTGAAGTGCCATTGATGCAGGTTTCAATGTGTTTGCGTTCAGTATGTATGCTTTTTGGCATTGGAACAGTTGGTGTTCGCACAGGCAGCTAGGGACAATTTGACTGCTGTCAGACGCACGAACGATGGAAACAACTATTATTTTACTGAACTGTAAATGATGACGTTCAAAAGTGCCGTTTAATGGCCTAATTAAAATAAACGTTTTGACTTTGACTTTTGACAATTGGCAATTGGCTCATCAATTGTTTTCAATCACGAAACTGCGATTGACAATCGCTTCAATTGTACTTTTAAACGATCAATGGCATTTGTCAATTTTACGTTAGTGTCAATTGCCATTGATCGTTTATAAGTACAATTGAGAATAACGTAAAATTGACAATTGCAATTGATCGTCTCAGGGGCGCATTAGATAGATAGGTCTGGTGTCAGTCAAAAAGCCCCCCAGTAACATCTACAGCCTGGACGTGAATGGCTGTGGTCTATATGGAAAGCTCTCAATCGATTATGTACCTAGTAGGCCGCTGCAAAAACAACTTGGCGAAATGGGGTTTTGTATACCCAATGTGAGTGCAGTGCCGCTGTTCAGAATACCTGGGGCCCTACTATAAAGTCTTAAAACGATCGAGATTCTGCTCCAACAGAGAGACGAAGCCATACATAGCGTATAGCACTATCCCTTTTACATCGTCGGAATTGGATGGCATTAGCACGTCATAGTAGGGCACCTGTACTTTGTAGGATTAAATGAATGCCACCGATGCGCGATGCTGCAATTAACGTAGCCACCTGGGCTGAGTAAGTCCCGAAAATATAAGGAGTAAACTAACGAGAATTTAAATTTACCCTATGACTAGGAATATACTGAAGAGAAAACAGACCAACTGGCTTAAGTGCTTGTTCTATGATAAAACTGAGCAACTTATGGTGTCATAAACGCGGTAGACACACTCACACACACACCCACTATTACACACCTCATCCCCACCTCCACTCTACATATATACAGTATAGTGACCACATAGTGTACAATATTTTTTTTATGATTTTTTTTTTGTTTTTTGTGTTGTTTTTCATTCCTTTTGTCATTCGTAATTTATAATTTAACTATTTTTAGCTTAATGTGGAACAATTACAGTATTTTACTTTTGTAGCTATCTTCGTTTTCATGTGTAATGTTTATAAACTTTATTTATAAACTTTAAACTATCGACTCGAATAGAAGTGTCAATAAAGACGTGTCTACACTTAAGTAACATAGTAGTGAGCTTATGGAAGTTATGGACCAGTCTATAATAAAGATAAGGAGCTAGTTGCGTGCTAAAGATAACATCTTTACGCTCTTATTCTGGTCGGAGAAGATGAGTAATTACGTCATCTGTTGTGACTGCTGGATGAGTAAGGGGCACGCTTCTGAGGGGGCAATGACATTTATGTACTCTGTAAAGCACACGCTGGGAAAGACGGAACTGGGGAAGATGAATTTAATCATTGTCCAGCTGCTACTTTTTACTGTGTACTCGTAAAACTGCTTCAAAATTATATTTTTCTAGCAATATTATCCTTTCAAAGCATTCTCAGAAAGTATGCTATGTTTACCGTTGTTTCAATTTTCAAATTCGTATTCTTTTATATTTACATCTCTAAACGAAAATGTAGCTGCTTAGTAAAACATCGCCTAGTTCGTTACATATATACTAATCTATCTATAAATAAAATAAAAATGCCCTTTATTTCCACTACTTACAATGCTTAGAAAGAACAATAAAAGAGTGATTTAGGGGAGGCCTACGTTGCAGAGGCGACTGCTACGAACTGTCTATACTAAATAATAAAGCTGAATAGTTTGTTTGTTTGTTTCAACGCGCTAATCTCTGGTACCAGTCGGATTTGGAAAGTTATTTTTGTATATGATAGCCACATTCATGAGCAAGTATATAGGCTATACGGGAATGGGAGACGAAGTCGCGAACAAAAGCTAGTTTATAATATGTTAAAAAGATCTTTGAAAGAACTTTGTACTATGACTATTCTAGCCACTCGAAGTCAGTCAAAACACCTACTTGACATTAAACATAATGGCACTTTTACTGACTGACTTAAGATTTGCATGCCATCACTAAATGGCGGAATGTGTCTTTGCACTGAATTTATTTTGTAACATCTCTAGCTGTACCTACCATATTTTATGCAATCAATGATTATGATTATTAATATGGCAGCCAGTGATATTCTCATAAGCCATTTAATGGGTATGACTACCTAGTGACAAAATCGTCTGTTTAGCCGTTACGAATCACCTTAGTTACGGAATTTGTTCGAAAGAGTCACCGCGGCCCTGGAACGCAAAGGGCTTTAGAAGGAACACGGATGGATTTTAGTCAGTAAGAGTTTGACACGCCCTTCTGCTCCACCCAGAGCGGAAGAAGTCAGATTATATGTTAGATGATTTCCCATCCTTAAAAAAAAAACCCGTTAAGAATCACAGTAACGATTTTCCCAAAAGGCAAAGTACCAGCTTACTCCATAAATTACCCACTAAAACACACCATTCACACGTTCCATGAGTACCAAGAACAGGTAAATATGATCTGTAACGCGCCATCCACTTTCCCTGCTCGGCACTAGGAAGTACCGCCACGGTGAAATGTACAGACTCGTAGTGAAACTGCCATTAGCCACGGAAAGGTACTGTACTACTTAGTCTGTAACAACATGTATGTCCTGAGTTAAACGTGTTCGGTGTTTAAGATGGGTTTGGTATTCAGATTTTGTGTGTAGCGTTTGCCGTTTTCTTTCACAGAATAAGAATTGACATCACACTCATCCTTTAGCTAAAGGTAAGTTGTCGTGTCAGTAAGTTATTCGTCTTGTCAATGCTTCTCTATTAACAAAATTTACAACATTAACCAACCAGCCTTTATTTGCCTTCAGAAAAAAACATCTTCGAATTCCTTCTTAGTAATTAGAGCCTGCCCGAGAACAGTCGAACTGTTTCGGGAGTTCATTCAAGTGTGTGAGTGTGTTATGGCTGCTTCGGTTCCGTATCAAAGAAAGAGTATTTCGTCGTCCAATTAAATAACCTCTATTATTTATAGTTCGAATTCGAATTTCTGAAGGTAGGCACTTAGCAAGGCTTTGTCGACGCGGAAGCAAAACTTCTCTCACGACATTATGAGTGCATTAGTGTGACAGACTAATTACATAGATAAACCTTATAATAACATGAATATGAATATTAGCAACGAGTATAGCCTTTCAGCGTTTTGTGCGGTATAAAGGTAATCGCACTGTACCCTTATACCGCACAAAACGCTGACAAACTAAGCTTTGAGAAAAACAACGTTATTGCTGTAACCGATCGCTCACAAGATCCGGCTCGAAGAACCAATGGTCACGGCGATAAGGTTAGTTATTGCTTGTAATGATTTTTGGATAAAAACAACGTGTGGACTGTATGATGGTTTATTTAGAACTAAACATATTAGAGTAATGTGGACTGTAGAAACATGCATAGGTACATATGAATAGCTATACTATAGACTATTAACATCGTAAGTTGTGATTTTGGACATTGAGAGGTATGAGTACATGAAACTTAAACTAAGGTATTAAATTATAGATCAAATAACATACCTTCCCTAGTTTATTTTATAACAAAATAACGCGTGGCAGATGACCAATGCGTTGGATCTACCAAGTTACAACTAGGTACTCTAAATGGCCCAAACCACGAGTGTAAAAGAAAAGCACAGGGAGCAATGGTGACGGATTGTGAAGCTTGCCACTTCCCATGATGTGACGTCCACGACCACTCTGCCAAGAGTTTGACGACGAAGAAGAAATTATACCATTAACAACGGCTTTCCGTAGCCTCAGGCCTATACTAGAGGGGCTAGTATACCAAACTTAAATACTAAATATTTAATCCCCTTGATACACATAAGTTGGACACCAATATTATCCATTAAGCTAACATCATACATTCACATACCAATGCATCATTGGATCTGGAATCTAAAGCCATCCTTTATCTTAGACCTTATTAAGGCAGCCTTATAGAGAGGTATTACAACTTGAATATTAGAAGTTTATAAGGCTTCACATTCCGTTGAAACATCCTGCCTCATAATATGCCATGATAAGCACGAAATATTTTATGATTTCCCATTGCCGTTTATAACGTGCAGCTTATCTTATCATAAGTTAATTTATTTTATACCTTTTTTTGTAAAC
Source organism: Mamestra configurata (assembly GCA_002192655.3). Taxonomy (NCBI): domain Eukaryota; kingdom Metazoa; phylum Arthropoda; class Insecta; order Lepidoptera; family Noctuidae; genus Mamestra; species Mamestra configurata. The sequence goes on from NDFZ01005430.1 coordinate 285,676, forward strand.
ACTAGTGGACCGCCCCGGCTTCGCCCGGATGTTAATGTTTTTTTCAGAATTTTCTTTCATCAGAAACTGATAACATTCTGATAAAAAAACAAACAAAAAACAAATAATTTGCGAAATTTGGTCCAGCCGTTTTGCACTTAGCAACGCATTTAGCGATTCATTTTTATTTATAAACATTATTTATCAGAGGAATTTAATCTACAACAGAAGGTGTATCCAACTATATTCTGCCTGTGGCTTCGCCTGCGTAAAAATATAAAACTATTCCAAGGATGGTTTTAACCAGGGAGTTTGTCTGGGTATAAAAGTATCCAATGTTCTATTCCAGGACATCGTCGCCGAGGCCCATCGCGAAGTCCCCGTTAATGTCCGCCCCGACCCTTGCACAAGCCAACTCGCGCCGTTGAGCCTGTAATCTTAAGTCGCTTAGTTTGTAAGGTTTTTTTTAAATAAGTTCTGGCTGGAGGCTTTAGTAAGGGCTGCTACAGGCAAGTCCAGTCGACAACCTCCTAGGTTGAACCATTTTACTGACCTGCAGTAGACCGACAGAAAAGTAAGCCGATGGAGTTTATCTCGACTGAACGCTATCTCGACAGATCATTTTATCGAACTGCAGTAGACCGACAGAACAGTAAGCCGATGGAGTTTATCTCGACTGAACGCTATCTCGACAGATCATTTTATCGAACTGCAGTAGACCGACAGAACAGTAAGCCGATGGAGTTTATCTCGACTGAACGCTATCTCGACAGATCATTTTATCGAACTGCAGTAGACCGACAGAACAGTAAGCCGATGGAGTTTATCTCGACTGAACGCTATCTCGACAGATCATTTTATCGAACTGCAGTAGACCGACAGAACAGTAAGCCGATGTAGTTTACCTCGACTGAACGCTATCTCGACAGATCATTTTATCGAACTGCAGTAGACCGACAGAACAGTTAGCCGATGGAGTTTGACAGAACGCTGTCTCGACATTCATTTGGTCGACCAAAAATTAGATCGCGAGGCCAATCAAAAAAATAAATTAAAAAAATGCAGGACATAGTCTACCTGAGAGCCTAGTTTTATTTAAACCTTTTAGCCATTAAGACGTGAAGACGTAACAAACAGACAGAATTACTTGCACACTTATATTGTATGGATTTGAAGCAACTCTATATCTAGATCAAGAGATATTAATATTATTTTACAACGGATGTGGCTCAAAGAGCTTTTATTATAGCCTGTAGTGTTATCATTATAATAACACATATTATCGATGATTCATAATTATAAACATGAATCACTGTGTCCTAGATTAGTTATTGATACATATTATATGAATATGTTTGTATGCAGTATAGTTAGTATATAGGCGCTCACGTTGGCAATACTTGCAATCGTTAGTAAATGCCTTTACGTAGGTAAAGTTAGAAATAACTTCCAAGTTTCAATACCTATTGAACGTGAATTACTTTAAAAGTAATTTATATACATATTTGGATTCTGTAATTCCTGGCCTACCGGGGATATAGTAGAATTATATATGTGTACGGGAACGGGAAAAACCGGACGCGTACGAAGTATCGGGCAAAAGGTAGTAGTTAATAAAGCTGAGGAGTTTGTTTGTTTGAACGCGCTAATCTATTGCTATTCCACCAATTCGCACTAAACGTTTCCAAACGTCTTTTATAATGCGCACAGCAAAGGAGTGGAACTCTCTGCCTGCGTCTGTGTTTCCGAACGCATACAACCCTAATCTCTTCAAAATTAGAGTGAACAGGCTTCTTCTGGGTAAGCTCGCTCCATCGTCGACTTTGTCTCTGTCATCTATGACCTAGACTAGAGTCAAGAGCAAACCCATATTAAATAAAATAAAAAAATCTCTTGAACTACTTGTTGGATTTGGAAAATTATTTTTGTACCTATAATATAAAACCTGAAAACGGTTAGAGATTTTTTTTTGTCAAAATCTAAACGTTAGCGAAGTCGTGGACAAAATTTAGTATTCCCATAATTACCTATTGTTAGACATTTTGTAAAAATAATCTCCTAGGTACCCCATTGTACTCGCTATGTTGCTCTCCTTCCTTAATTCACTGCTAGTTGAATTTGATTTGATTTTCGGTCTGTTTAGCATAAAGGCATGCATTGTATCAGATGACAGAGATATTTGCGCAATAAGTTTGTTTGTAAATATGATATAATCTTTAAATTGATTAGGTAAAAACCCACGGACGAAGTGAGCTCTTCTTCGTCAAGATCTAGGCTTTGGAACGTGCAACCAGCTTCATCTTTCTGGGTGACGGAGTCTTTGACAGTTCAAAAGTGCCTGTAAATGGTTTAATTGAAAAATGAGATTGAGTTTGAAACTTACTCGGTTCATCAATTAGGTACAACATGTCCCTTACAGTACCTACATAATTGGTTATTTATTATTTTATTTGTAACTAGCTTTTGCCTCCGACTTTGTTCACGCATAGCCCATACTAATGAACGTGGCTATCATTCACAAAAAGGATTTTCCAAACCGGCTGGTAGTTCCAGAGATTATATTAGTACAGATAAAATAATGGTATGTATGTATAATCGGTTATTTATATTATTACTCAAAAGTATTAAGAACGTGTCCAAATTAAGTTGAATTTATTCGTTCAACTCGCTTACCGGTTGCCCAAGAGTTACATATAGAAACATATTGAAAACCTTTTCCGACGTTAAATATTTAGAGCGATGTCGTAAACATGGACCACATAATTTATCAATGAAAAATTCATATATATTTTAGATGTCTTAATCTTTAGCTATACCGAAGACTAGTTAATTTCTGTTTTGATGATGGAAATGAGGTATACACTGCTTATTAGTTAAAAACTCATCATCTGCCTAGCCTTTTACCAATTATATTGGGGTCGGCTCCCAGTCAAACCGGGTTCAGCTGAATACCAGTATTTTACGTGGAGCGGCTGCCTACCAGACCTCCATAACCAATTAACTGGGTAACACGGTACTCGTTGGCAAGACTAATGTCAGATTATATTGGCTTCTGACTATCCGTAACGACTGCCAAAGATCTACAAATGACAGTCGGGACCAACGTCTTAACGTGCTTTCCGAGACATGGAGGAGTCTCGATATGTTAAGATGGTCAGCCAGACCTTGAAGATCGACCCGTGCGGCTGTTATTATTTAGCCACGAGCTCCTCCTTATTTGTTAAAAACTGTAAGTCTTAAAATATTCCCCGGGATCGTATCTACTAGGATAAAAAATATTGAATGTCTTGGTTTATCCGTGTGCGATATCGCGAAAAAAGAATCAGCTGTTCTGTACATTTAGGAGTACAATGACCCCTTAAGAGGTATTGCGATTGTCCTGTTACACGTTGTATAAGGTAAGTTCGTACATGGCAGGTGGTATTCTGAAGTTCCTGCCCACCTCAATGAGGTAAAGGTTGTAATATAAATGTTCAAATATCAATGTAACAGTACATTCAGACTAATATCTCAACGGTTCGCTAATGGCGTTAGCATCGGTTGTGATATGCGCGCGGGCGCAAGTGAGGCGTTGCGCCAGCGCCGCTCCAGTTACCGCGTCACGCGACACCGTAAATTCCGCAGATCTGTTAGTTGAGGTAAATGTTAGTCGTGTTAGTTGATTGTCTCTGCACCGGATGATGGATTGTTTGACTAACTTTGAAACTTCTAGCTAGTTAAGTTATATTCGGAAACACTTTAAAATATTAATCAACCTTATTTGTAAAAAATCAAACCATTTATGTTATTGACAGTCTTAACTCGAATTTGAGTAGCATAAACCCAAAGTTGATAGAGGCATAGGCATTTATACAAGCTTATTTAACTTGCACTGTTCGTATGTATGTAAGCTGCCGTCAAAATTTTGCAAACCATTTTTTGACCATTTTTAGGGTTCCGTACCTCAAAAGGAAAAAACGGAAAACATAGGATCACTTTGTTATCCGTCCCTAACAAAGTGATCCTATAATTTGTTTATATTGCTTATAATTTGTTATCCGTCCGTCTGATCTGCTTCTGGAGGGAGGTTGGCTGGTTGGAATGACGGCCGCCATGCACAATGGTCCAACATCAGGACTAAGTGCGGAAACCATACCCCAATAGATAGATAAATAGATAGTTATCCGTCCGTCCGTCCGTCCGCCTGTCTGTCTAAAAATCGGGAATTTATAGTTTTATCATATAAAACAACATTTTTTACGATCACAAACTTATATTTTTGGTTGGAGAATTGACCGTGACGTACATTGATGTATAGGAGAACATTTGTTTAACAACAAAGTTAAGTTTGTCCTTCGATTTTTTGGGATCCGATTCAGCTGAGATTTTGCATACACCTTTACCTCTGATGACAATACAATGGGCAATACTCAATATTGTAATAATTTCAATATGGCCGTCGCTCCAAGATAGTGGATAACATATTTTTTCTCAACCCTCTTAATATGGGTATCGATCGAACGAAAAGGTTTGAAGAGTAGAAAAATATTTAAAGCTTGTTTAAAAAAAAATAGACAAGATTTTATTTTCCAATCAACTTATATTCAATTTTTCTTTAAGGAAAATGAATTAAGAATCGGTCAATCAGTATTTAAACTACTTAATTGTATGATTAGAATTTTATTTTATTAAACGTGAGGTTGTATTAAACATGTGCGAAGACATAAAAGAGATTGAACCAATAAGGGTCGGTTAATAATATCTAAAGTATCTATACATCGTGAAACTTGGATGAGACTCAAAACTTGCACAAGACCGTGGAACTTGGCTAAAACATACAAAGGTCAATGTCCTATAATGGAAAATGTTGATGACAAAATAAACGTAATTTTCTAGCGTTTAACTTCTTCTGAGAAATATTATGATGCACAATGTTGTCTTGTGAGATTTCCACATCCAAAATAAATTTTGTGTCTGAGTTTTTATGAAGCAACTAGTGTTTGACCTTCAAAAGTGTCCGTGTTAGTGTTGTACGGAATCTATTCTGTCTTTCCATTTGTTACCACTTCACGCTTTCAACGGCTAAACATATTTAAATGAAGCTTGGCACATGGGTTGACCAAGTTCTGAAACAGGACCTTAAAAACTTTTCATCGCGAAAATTGTCCCAAAGTATTTTACTTTGGGACAATTTTCGACTTTCACGCGGCTGTAAATGTATGTCACCGGAAAATTCCAGACTCCGTAAGATTGTAATAAATCTTCATTAGATTATCATTTCTCGATTTCTTATGAAAAAATCGTTTTGTATACAATAAATCCCATCCAAATTCACTAGTTTTCAATGAATCCGTATCTTTCACTACTATCTTACGGAGTTTGCAATATTCCGGTGACAATACACACAGTATGCCATGCACAGCTAAGGTTATAAACGGTCAAGAACTGTTTGTTTACATCACAAAGGGTAATGTAGCAATGGGCTATGTGCCAAAATCCTATTCCCATAGAATACCAATCGGTCCTACATTCCTAACCCAACCCATTACACTAAATACCAGAAACTCTTCATTCACATCGCACACAATTTATTTCCCCATAGAACAATTACAATTCAAATTCGAAGGTTTAGGCATCTTTTGCGACACTCACTTGACACTATAACGTGTGTGGACGCAACTCGATGTTAACTCGCTTTTGCGAAATGTTTGTGACCTTTCGAAGACACGTGGTGACTGTGGTAAGTGGTCAACTAGACAGTGGATGTAAAGGGTGATTGGTAATAGAGTACGTTCATTCAAATAGGATGTTGGAGAGCGCGATATCGTTACATATTATGCAACGATTTCGACCCCGGTAACTTGGGTACCAAATTGGGTTTAATTTGAGTTATTTTGGAAACTTGAAAAAGTGCTAATTGTGCGAAATACTTTGCGCTTTGGATAGTAAACTGTTAATTTTTAAAAGCTCATAAACGAGTAAATCCCTGGAATAATAAATAAATTACATGTTTATTTTTCTTAATTTATTTTTGGGGACTGTCGATAGAAGTGAAAACTAAGCGAAAATTAAAGCGTTCGGTGACGATGACGCGAGTTCCATGCTTTTTGTTCACCCAAAGTGTTCGGTGACGACGACGCGAGTTCCATGATTTTTGTTCACCCAAAAAGTGCTCAAGCGCCTAAAGAAGTTTTCACTTAAAAAAATCACAGCTACAACAAATTCTTGAAATTTGTCTTGTATAACGTATATGTATAACAAGAGTTCGAGAGATTAATCGAAAAAAACTCAATTTGGCCCCTAAATTACCGGGGTCAAAATCGTTGCCTATTAACTCTTAAACATCCCATTTGCAGGAACACCACTCATCAATCACCATATACATTAACTTTTTGAAAGCTTGCAGGTTGGTATTTGCGGTTTTGTTGAGTGACAGTTTGTTGGTTCATCTTTCTTTGTCCGTAATGAGGATATTTTGATTCTAAGAATTGTTTTTGGTTATGCAATTCCTTCATAATCGTTTTCAGGTCATTAAAAGTCAAGTCGAAATATGCTGGTCACGTCTGTCCTCTTGCCATTTATCTATAAATTTAAATATCGTTGGTTAGGCCACAGATCAAAACATCCATTTTATCCAGTCAAATCCATAGTCCAACTTCTTTGTTTCCATATCCTGCTATAGTCCAGCACCAATCCGGGATTGTTTATGGTTAGGTATACTTTCACAGGGCTTCAAATGCAATGGCCCCATTGCATTCGAAATGTCCAATGAGGCCCTTGCTTTACGAGAACTGAACGATCGAAAATAACCGCTTTGTCGAACTCAGCAAACGACTTTGCGACTGAAGAAAATGCTAGAATGAACTGAGCTCCTCTTGAAAGCACTATCGACTGATGACAGTAGAAACTGACAAGAGGAAGGAAAGAAAGAAAGAAAAACATACGCTGACGCCACAAGAAAAAATAAACTAAAATCTTTTCCTAGAAGAGGTCATTTTTTGACTATGGACAACGAGAGACTTGTTGAACTGACTCTTTCAGTCAACATCCTGAAGTAATGACCCTATTAATAACTAATAAGACGTAGGTCATTCACAACATGTAGCATTACCTAACTAGTACGTAACGTATCGCGTCCACTGGCCTTGCCCCGCGGCTCCTGTTACTATTTTATAGCATTATGTCATTGATATGCTGTGGCACTTTTAATTTATACTCTGTGGTTCTAAGAATAGCATTCCAGTTGGCGGATGTTTTAGTTTTTTTAGCTGTGGTTTGTGGTATTGAAACTATCGATATTAGAAAAAAACGAAGTTACTAAAATGGTACTGCGATGCTCACAAACAGACGATATAAAATCCAGAGCCCCTTTTGATTCTTTTTTTTAGGTCCCAAACCCAGTAAATACATTAAAACTGACAACGTGAAAGTTAGGACTAGTACCTATGGGTGTTTCCAATCTCAGAACTAAGTACACCTTAATAGTACCTATTTACAAGTATTACAAGAAGAGTTACTTTCATGGCATAGTCTGTTGATGCTAAGTTATGCGAAGTGAGCAGGTGCATCGTGAACCGAGCTTAATCTTATTAGTATTTTCTAAATTAGAAGAACACTTTCTTAAGACAGTAATGAAGATAGCATCAAGCATGCCAGTATACTCCGAAGGGTGAGGTAGAGGTATATCTAGGTAGTACACTCGCCAGAAATGCATAAGTCCCATGTCTATGACCATGGGCGTATGTAAAGGGGATGTTTAGAGGGTTTAGACCCTGACCAGACCCAGGCTTAGCATACGAGGAAATAAAAATCTCGAATAAATTTATACTGGCCGGAAAATCCCTGCTCAAAATATATCATTACTAGCACTTCAAATGAGATTGGCGTACAAATTTCTGCGTGAAGGCCGAACCTTGCAAAAGTTTTTCTTTGTACATTTCTGGACAATATTTTTTTTTTTTTTTTTTTTTTTTT
>NDFZ01005430.1:294107-377879 GCA_002192655.3 Mamestra configurata
TGGGACAACTCACACACGGTCATCCGATCCCAAACTAGGCAGAGCCTGTGCTATGGCCACCAGACGACTGATAAACATACTTATATATTTCTAAATACATACATATTATAGATAAATTACACCCAGACACAGAACAAATGATCATGCTCATCACACAAAGATTTGTCCTGGGTGGGAATCGAACCCACGACCTCCGGTCTAGCAGTCAGGGTCACTAACCACTCGACCAACAGGCCAGTCACCCTCGGACCCTTATGAAAGCTATAGCTACGCCCGTGTCTGTGACTGCCATTAGACGGGCAAAACTCCAGAAAATCCAGACTCCGAGATGCTACTGAGAAATTTAAGGATAGTCAGGGATACTTTGCTCGAGCCGGGAAAAGAACCGTCATTCTAAACAGCTCTTGAAACCACAAGATCAACAAAAAAGATAGTCGTTATGAAGCAGCTTGTAAAGTCTTGCATTAAAACAATAAGAGAATAGAAATGTAAGCAGTCTATGACTGAATCTATTCTTACAATTTTTAGGTAGTCACGGTGCCATATTATCTAGATCAAAAAAGAAACACCGGGTAACTGCGCAAATAATTGAAATGTAAACAATTATCTACTAAAAATAGTCGAGAGCGGCTTTCGGTAGATTTTGGTACAGTTAGCAAAAGAAGTTTATTTATTTATTTATTATATACTTTATTGTACACCTCATAATAAGAACAGGACAATTATACATAAAATAAGTGCACAATAGGCGGTCTTATCGCACAAGGCAAGTTAGTATGCAAGTGTTTATTATACAACATGGGTACAACACAACTATTGTATTAATGTCCCTCGGATTTCTATGAGAAATAGAATATAGAAAATGCCAAGGGACATTAAGAAAATAGTTGTACTGCATATACATTATAACAATACTTAATGACAGAGCAGTCCATGTGACCACATACTGACACAATAAGCCTAAAATAAAATGACAGCTCAATCTAAATTGTTGAGTATTCTGTTAATGGAGGTGGTTAGCGATACTTGGGCGTGGGCATGCCTAGGTATGTCCAGTTGTGCATGTTTTGTTGCGGCTAATATGATGAAGAGATTATGCTTTTATGATGATGACGAAGAACGCAGTTCTATAAAAATATACCCGTGTCTTAGAGTAGAGTAGAGTAGGGACTCCATTTTCCGCACTTAGACTCTTATTCGGTCCGTTGTACGTAGGTGTCCTGGCTACGTTAGCCAGCCTAGCTCCGCCCAGAAGCGCAGAAGTTTCCTGGGAGCAACCCCGTGTCTTACTAACACACTAACTGTTTACCTAACCGTACACTTAGTATTAGTTACTGTGTCGTGACGTCACCGGTGCGCAGGCGCAACTGGCAGGTGGATGCCAGCCGGTTCCGGTCACTCTCACTTTCGTTACACACTCGCTTGTCTATGCTGTTGACTCTATGACTACGTAAGTTGTGGGTGTCTGTGGTCATTGTCTGTTATGTAGTATGTTATCATTATCATGCTGGCAGGTGGCAAAGTAGGCGAAAAATATACGGAATTGTAATGTTTCTGGCTTGCTTTATCTGCAGTTTCGTTCCCATGAACTATTTCACAGGAGACATGTATTATTTCGGGATAATTTGTTATGATGCTTAATGATTGTGTGGTTTTCTATCAGAGAAATAATTTTCATAATCGGATCGCTAGCTGTGTCTGAGCTAACATAGGAGGAGTCCTATTGACTAGGAGCTTTTTTATTTGTCTGAAAACAGGAAAATGTTCAAGAAAAGCTTTACTTAGGGACGTTCTATTTATCAAACAACGGTGACTAACTGTGCAGTATAATATTCTTAAACTAGAAAGGAGTGCTATTCATACCGAGCTCCATAGAGAGTACGTATTTGCATTTCTTTAAATAGCTCCCACTTGAAACCGTCGTCCCATTCATAGCCTGTATGCTCTACTGGGACTTCCTACTTCCATGCATGGAAGGTAGGTAGACTGTCTGCTTATGGATATTGACACCAAGCAACCTTAAAAAGCGTGCTCGAAGTTATGACGGGCCTGTTCAGGTCAAACGGTATTTTTTGTTACATGTGTTATGTATAACCTCAAAGGTTTTTGTCACGGGTTTCTTGAATGACAAACAAAATATTACATGGCATCACTTATGTTTTTGCTGAAGGGTTGGTCCGAGACGCAAATTTATAGTTCACATGTTTAAGCGCCACCCACATTTGGCCACTTATGTTTAAGTCTCATGTAAAAGGGGCAAGCTGTACTGTTAACTGCGCACAATTCCTGACTCTGGGGCCTCTTTAATAAAACTGACTGTTGACAGGTGATAAGCGACATTCTGACAATTCTACAATTTTGTACGTTAATTTCATACATTCTCTGCTTTAAACAACACCTGTCGCAAAATTTTGACAACTATGTCAGTTTTTGATAAATTGGTCGCATTGTCATTTATATTAAACAGGGGCCCAAGCTGCTACTGAAAATTACTAAAAAACTTTGCCTACACTGTAATTTAACGCAGGACCTCATTCTCAGCAGTATGTCTACTGCTAAGAGCACTACTAGTAGTGCTCTAGTACCTAGGTACTCGTAGGAGACCATGAATAATATTAATAGAATTGTTATTAATTCATTGTTTGTTCAAAAATACCTGCTAGCCAAGTAATCATTATCTAACCCTTCACGTAATTCACCATCCCATCGTAACATCGATTACTAAATAAATTGACTAAAATATCCGATCAGCTTCAATTTGTCATAGTCCAATCCACCAGGCTGTCAAGGTCAGTTACATCACCTAGTTTTCGTAGTCAGTGTCACTATAGACCATGTACATGTTAAATTAGACTATTTTAGTAAACTTATCATGTACTTTAGTCGATAAAATCGTCTCCATGCACAATCATTTCCGAATTAGAGGCTGAATAACAAGTGTGTCCTTGTCTCAGAAAAAAAAGCGAATGGTGCATTGTTATGCGCTGTCAGTGTCATTTAAATATAGAATTCGTTCTCGTTTGTAAAGGATTTATTTTAATTTGTGTTACCTAACTAAATTGATGGCATTCCTAAGAAATTTAGCGGAAACATAAATATATGATTTTATTAGTATTTCCTGTGGCAATTATAACTTATATCGAATATTATTTCATTTTATGGAAAGAACCGGTTTCTTTCTAGATTCTTCATATTTGATTGAAATCAATTAAACTGATACTCTAATCAAAGTGACAGATAGTTATAATAATGAATGAAAAATTTAATAAGAGTTTTAAATAACAAACCGGCCAAGTGAGAGTCGATCGGAATTACAATATTATTTTAGTAAGTAGGTTTTTTTTTTGGATCTCACACACACAGATAGACACAGATGAACACGTGAGTTATCTTTTATTGTTTCCGTTTTTTCATAACCCTAAAAATTTAATTAAATAACTAGGTACCTACAGAAATATTTTTCTTCCTTTGTCGAACGACATTTAACAAAGCATTCATTATTTGAACTCTTTGAACCTCTGTTCCAAGCTTGCGGAGAAACTTTAATAGCTTGAGTATTAATCATAGCTTTCTCGAGGTTTTGAAGGCAAGCAAATAGATAACAAGTTAGGCTGAACAGTGACAAATGAGTTTAACATCACGTTATGAAGACATTAGTCGAGATTAACTGATACGATACGTTAGAGAAAAGTCAGAGTTGGTAGATAAACCAGATCAACTTGTCATGTGATATCCGCTTCAAATTGATCGCACTAGGGCAGAATTATTTTAATTATCCCTGTGTTCAAAGCATCCTTTCCTTCTTTCTACTTTTCCTGGTCTATTGAAAACTGTAGGTTTGTAGTCCAGATATGTTATAATTGCCATCACAGGCTGTAGAAATGACTCGTGCGTTTGTCAGCTTGTTGGTAGATTATTTTCATTAACAATTAGGCATTGGTCATTCACATGCAGTAATTGTTAAAATTACAAGTGTTTGAAGCAAAAAATATCTTAAACTGAATATTCCGAAATTCATTATCAGATTTCAAAAGCAACTTTAATTTTTAAATCATTATCCACCACTTTGGCCACGAAATGAAAATAAAAGTACAACTCGAAATTCGAACAATTATTATTATTTCAAAATTAGAACAGCGTCTACACGCCAGCCCACAGACAATACAATACAAACAGCCAGTTACAAAATTGCCATTGCTCAATGGATTTTTCGCACGCAGAGTATTCGTTCATAATAATACTACAATTGACAATCAGCTTTAGGCAGTAGGTAGATAATAAAGAAATTAATGAAAGAAAACGCGAATTTAAAATATTTGTAACTTGCTGTGCCTCGTGGTTTCACCTGTCTGCGCTATAATTTCGTTTTCAATTAGCGTTTTTCTCTCTTGTCGGCTCCTAGCATCCAGGGTAGCCGATTTTTTTCGAAAGAGTCACTGCGACCTTGGAACGCAAAGGGCTTTAGAAGAAACACGGATGGGTTTTAGTCAGTAAGAGTCTGAGACGCCCTTCCGCTCCACCCAGAGCGGAAGAATTCATTTGATAATTTCCTATCCTTAAAAAAAGGGGTCCTAGCGTGATAATACAATAAGAAATAGACTACAATCATCCTCTGAATTTAAGCTGTATAAAGAATCATGTCATAATATTTATCTTTAATACTAACATCACTATCGTTAAGAATATTATATTATAGGCTTGTAATGATGTATGCATGTCAGTTGACAAAAAATACCTTTTCTTTCTTTCTTTTAAATTCGTCTGGTAGGTCCATTACTGCTTCAAACAAAAACTTACAAACCAACTCTTCAGCGTTTTATATTAGTAGGATAGGTTGACAACAAATCGACTTAAGCAATTAGAACCAAAGTAATCGATTAACAAACGAATCGATGAATTGTTTTATAATCTGTTTCTTTTAATACGTTTTCTGACGCAATTGTAATCGGTCAATGGTTTATTCAGTCTTTACGCTTTTACTAAGTACTGTCGTTGATGTAATACTTTGGAAGTTTAATTGTGATACTCGATTATAATAACTAAAAGTCAATAATGGATCACTTGTTTTACACAGACGTTTTAAGATACCCAAAAAATGTGCTAATAGTGTCCCTCTTCCTAAAATAAGATAGGTTCAGAAAGTATTCTGAAACAACTGAAGACAACGACCTTAAAATACCAGCTTTCCGGCCACGAAACAACTATTTAAATTACATTTTCAAATCGCGACATACGACAGTCTAGTTACATTATTCAATTAAAAACAAATCTAGATCGGCGGCCATTTTAAATTATTTCATGCCAGTGACTGGAGGAAATGCCATTACATAGCGTATGCCAATCACTGGCCGCGTCTGGCAATTATTTGTTTTATTATTAAGTACTGATGATAGAAAGTCGTTTCTTGGCGTGTATTAAAATACTAGCAACACGCTCCGGCTTCGCAAGGGTATTGTATTGTAAATCGGGCTGGTTTCCAAGACTAAGCGCGTATTTTGTGTGCAAATTCGCACGGATCCGTACACCTAGCTACTGAGAATTTTCTGGTGTTCTGACTTACCACCAAAGAGTCATCTACTTACTATCCTTTGAGTTGATCGTCTTATTCTTTGTAGGAAAAAACCTCATAGATACTGGATTGATTTTTAAAACACTACGTACCTGAAAAATAAAAACAGAACATTAGTTTAATTTTGTCAAAACTTTTATTTGGATGAAACGAAAGTTCCTACGCCTACATGTAATTTCAAAACAATTTTCATCCTGTCTCTAAAATTACCACAAAGAAAACACATTTACACTATCAATTTGCATTTCCAACGCTTCATTATAAAACAATAGCAAAAAAAAACAAATCATACATTCGTAACCGCCAATCAGATCCTTAGATTTTGAAAATGGAAAGCCCATTTGGGCGCGGTCGGCTCATCTCGGCCTCGCCCTATTACATCACTTCGTAATATCGCTTTCTATACTACGTAATTTCGTTAACACGGCATGTGGTACCCAATACAGGTGTTTGATCATAAAAAACTTGATTTTGTCTTGATTAAAATCAAGGTAAAATATTATAAATATAAGAATTATGTAATGACCCTAATTTACGAATGAATACTTGTCTTGTGTCAACCCTGATTAGACACGTGAGACTCGCCTAAATTAATCAGCAAACTATTTCAGTATTCATCTTTCTTGTAATAAATACAAAATTACAACATTTCTAAGCCCTTTTAACCTAAATACACATTTACAAACTTATATTTACGTTACTCATGGTATATTACCTCAATAAGGACCATCAATCAGAAAAAAAAACAAATACCATAGATATGGAACTTGAGCTCGCAAACCTCTTTGCTAGTTCCACATTCTAAGTAATTATTCAACTAAATAAGTATAGTAAGTAGCAAGTATTTCAACAGCTTTTCTTATAGGCAGAATGGTGCTAATGTGGCCCTTAAAAAGAAGAGAATAAGACTATGACTGAATAGTGATGCGGCGCTTACACATAGGTTATAAGAACTGTGTGCAATGCTGTCTTCGTGTTTAGGGACATCACTATGCGGGTCGAATTGCGAAATTTATGGTGTAAGTGACACGAGAAAAGAGTTTTTGTGCTAAGCTCTGATTTAAACAAGTCTGACTGTAATAAACCTTGTAAAGTACTAGTAAGATTCTGTCACAACAAAAAATAAACACGTAGGTAAATCTTAGCAATTTATGCAAATGAGAATAGGTAAACTTGTTTTTCTTTTAAATACTTTCACGGAAACCGTGTTACATGATTCCTTAAGCGTTCCAAAAAGGTTCGATGCCTATCTTCGGTTTGATTACGACGAAGTCTTCATTCCTTAATCTTATTACCCTAGATTCCGGTTCGACTCTCACTTAACTTTACTTCTTACGATATCCTACTATACTACGGAATACGTTTCTGATTTCATGCAGAATTCTTTGACTTCAAAGAACTTTTAATTTAGGTGCATTCTGTACCAGAAGACATTGGCAAGAGACTGTCGATTAAATTACAAAGTTTAAGTTCTTCGTTCTTCTTAATTATTTATTGTGTTATTCGTAGTGCAATAATTGCCATAGATGAGTCGTAGACGCATACAGGAAGAAAACGATTTTTAGGGTTATAAATAATCGTTTTTTTATATTTTTTAAGATCTTGTATGGAATTATTAACTATGTTTTACAAATAAATGATTCTGACGTAAGACTAGGTAATACGGTCAAAAGGCCTTCACCTCGGGGTAAATAAAAAAAATGATTAGATATGATTATGATAACGAAGTCATTACGTAGCCTTAGTAGCCATTAAGGTAGTTAGGTACTGATTTAATTTTGTCGTATCCTTTCAAGGGTTGAAAAAGCTTCTGCCATACTGCAATTCAAAGCTGTAAGACAATACTTATAGCTTGCTCTACGTGGAAGTTAGGTATAAACCCGCTTCCTCTCATAACTTGTACCAAAAATATTTACTACCGAGTTTCAAAGAAATGAATCATTGGTATTCTTACTGCAGCGCAGTGCAGGGTTACCTCAATACTCGACGATATTGGCTAATTAATATGGTGACAATGCGACAATACCTAGGTTTCGTAATTAACCCTCCAGTGCCAAGTGTAGAAAATGGAAAGTCACATGCTTGAATATTAAGGCAATTTCACATAAATAGGTGCAGTAGGTAATGTATGCCTCCTTGCGATGTTTGTTATGAAAAATAAAACGAACTTATTAAAGGTATTCTCATCATGAAATTCTTAATTAGCACAGTTATAGATCTTCCAAATAAGATGTTGCAATATCTAATGCCATCGTGAACTGGTCCCATTCCTATTGTTTTAAGTGCTTTCGTATGAAAGAGGCGGGACTTCCAACTGTTGGTATACGAGGCAGATCAAAATCTACGTCAAAAATACGCAAGCAGATTTAAGGAAAACACACAAAATTAATGTCGCTCGTTCAAAACAGGAAGTAAATATGAGACGTCAATAACTTATTAATATTAATGTCCGGTGTCCAGTCCACTTAACATTCCAGTTATATCGAAAGTTAAATCTTATTGTTGACATTTTCATGTAAACAAACATTAAATATTTTACAAGCTTTTATCGTAACGACTGTCAATAAGGAACTTCAGAAAGTGTCTTTGGAATGCAACATTCAGAGACAGAAAAAGTTTTGTCATTATTTTTATTTAATTTAAAGATGATATTGTCCTTTTGAAAAACAAAAGGCCCAAGGAATTTTCATCCTTCACATTGAAGGATGAAAAATCCTCTAATACCTAAGATTCTATAAATTAACAGCAACCAAAGATAGTTGAAAGAGTGATGGAATAAATCTGAATGTACGGAAAGGTAGAGGAAGGTCAAAGAAAAGTTGAATGAATAAAATAATGTGAGGAATTATATGCAAAAAAGGCGAATGAATAGCTCGGCGTCGTCCAGGTAATAAAATGAAATACGCTGGCACAGCAATTATTTCCAAACATTTTATTTGGAATTCTTCTTGAGGGTTATGAAAAAAAAAATAGGCACCTAACGCAATTTCTAAAACATAATATCACGCAACTAAGACACTTAATGAGAATATTATAAAAGTGATAATAGCTTACAAAACAAAAGTGACATAATAATCTGTTCTGTCAACGACGACCCCGATTTTTGATTAGCCGTTAAGATTTATAACTTGTAGAATGTGGCTTTTGTAACAGATGGCCATTTTTATTTATGATGATTTAGCAATATAATAATTATAATATCGATATCGAATGAAGTATATCGAAAGTCGATGATTTTATATTTTATTCCGAATTATTCGTCTGCTTGAAAATCGAAGGTTCTAATCGAAGCATCTAATTAGCTGTACGAGGATTTTTGGCACGCTGTCAAAATCGAAACTAATGCCGCCATCTTGTTATTTAAAAAAAAACTATTTCCATAGACAATTTCACAAATTTTCTTCTAACAGTGCGCCCATATAATATTTATACGCCGAAAGATCATTGTAGGCACCATAGATATTTTTGTTGAAAGTTTTGGTATATGTTTTCATCAAGATAAGTTTGGAAATGAGGTTGTTTCTATGTGTAACAGCAGCATACATACTGACAGAGAGGCATTTAAAATTTAATAGTATCAGTGTAATATCTACTGCTAATAAATGGTGCAATATCACGCCATATAGATATTTAATCACTGTCTCACTTTACATTGAACAATAGTGCGTTGAACCTACTTTTATAACCCTACCCAACATTGCAATTGCAATCATTCTCGAGGCTTAGCTAAAGAAGTGTCACGATTTGGTCCAAAAATAATTGAAATTGTGATTTTTAAGAAATACATCCCTCCTACATTTCATCACTATGTGTATTGAATTGTATCATGAACGTTACCCAGATAAGCGGCTAAGTTTAAGTGGAACCAACACGGTTATGTCACTCGTATTTCTGATGAAAAATGGGCTAAAAGAACACGAATCAGTTCCATTAAACGCCAGACGACATTGCTTGAGACCAAGACGAAGATGGCGAGGACAGGGGTGACTTTGTCCAGCATTTAGACATTGTAGTTTAGTTAGGAAGTTAGAGATTGTACATGTGTCGCAGCCAACTAGGTTAATCAGCCGTTTCATTAAAAGCCTAGCCTTTTCATTGAACTGCATTTAATCAGTGACATAAGTGACATGGGCAAGTCACTACACGATATTGAACCAAAGATGTAACTTAGGTCGCTGAAAAGTCGGCCCAGTTCCTCTACAATAATGGGTGTAGGATGCTGATGGGATTGCCGCGATACTGTAGAGCGTCAGGGATGTTTGCGGAGGCCAACACCGACAGCTATTGTGCGCAAGAGAGTGGCCTCCCTGATGTGTCGTGTGCGGGGCAGCCCCAATGGCCTTCTAAACACCATAACAGAAAAGGTGGAGTGTCCTATTGTGCGGCACTGGAATACGGTGCATAGCTCTGATGCTGTCCTATTTAATAGTTTTTTAAGGCTTACTAATAATTTAAATGGAACTAGCTGACCCACGCAACTTCGTTTGCGTCACGTTTTTCATGAATGCTCGGCTCCTATTGGTCGTAACGTGATGTTATATAGCCTATAGCCTGCCTCAATAAATAGACTTCCTAGGATTAGCGCGTTCTACCAAACAAATAGTCAAGAATAACTGATCGAGTGGTAATTGATCAGTTATCGAGCGGGACGAAAAATGATTAAATTACTAAAATGACTATTAAAAATAGGGCTTGGTGATAGAAGGGTGAAAATTTAGGTTTGTATGTATTTTTTAATGCCACATTATAAAAAAATAATAAAAATTATCCAAAGAATAAAAAAAAATGTTCGGGGTCCCTTATCAGTTAGGGGTATCGTAACTAACATTGTGACACGAGTATTTTATATAAGACGAGAATGTTATATATAAGATTATGTTCTGAATTCGTACAATTGCGTATTTTGATACCGGGTGCAGGTGACATAGTTATGTATGTATTTGTCACCAATATCGATCAACAAATGCCGATGTGGATGGATGTTTTAGCTCATCCAATTGTGTAGTTGTGATTTCGATTGTTCAATTGTTTCAGTCATCTTCATAACAATGTTATGAGTAAATAATAGTTATTTAATGAACAAACACATGAACCAAACTGTAAACATCAACAAACTAAATTTGTCTATATCATTAGAGTTTATTTAGAAGACAAGTCAATAGAGTCTGCAATTTATAAGTTAAATTACTTAATTGACATCGATTATTGTGAATACATTTGCCCGCCATGTTATGGCCGGATATGCTGAAACAAATTTACTGTAACACCATATTGTACCATATTCTAGCAAATAAAATATTTTAAATAATCTTTATTTACAAAAGAAAGGGACACCTTTAGATTCTATAATTCATTGACTACCAGACAATACACGCTTGTATGGGATATCCTAATTCTTGCCAATGGGATAGAATACAATTCTCTTTACTTTTTTTCTTAAACACATGGCTTATCGTCGCTGAAAACCAGCACCATGGCTCTGTCTCGCACACGAGCCCCAGCATTACGCTAAGCGATGGGCGTTTTGCGCGAATGTGACGCCTATCTTCCCAACTTGCATAACTTTTTTTTTTTTGTATGCGTCATGCTTGGCGTAAATAAACTCTTTTTGTTTTTTTCTTATCTTCTCATGATTGATCTTCGAACAATTTTAATAGATTAAATCGCATCTTTGGTAAAACAAGGGCATAATTATATTTTTGATAATTGTGCATTACCTAAGATGCGAAATACAAATCGATGCTGACAAAGGTGATTGAGGCCCCTGAAATGGGAATACAACCTCACTACCTTCCCCTCCGATCGTCTTAAATCCTTGAAGGATGCACTGGATGATTCCTTCCACAAATGCATAAAAGCAAGTAACCAATTCCCCATGCTATTCGCTCCACCAATGATGCGTAACGCAGCCGCAGCCGGCGCAAGCGCAGAAGCAGCTCGTGTCAATCAGTTTAACGGTAGGTTTCACTCGCTTTAGCACAGCCGTGGTAATTGTTGGCGCAACGGACGGCCCGATAGACCCTTAGGTCATGTGTTGCCTCATTTTTGAAGCTGTAAATGAATAATTATCCAGTTGGGTAAGAGTTTGGTGTTGCCAGGAAAAGTTGCGATGTGAAATGGGAACATTTTTTAAGGTGAATTAGCAATAAATACAAATAAAGACATGTGCATTACGAACACATTTTAAGAGTGAATTAGCAACAAATACAAATAAACAGATTGTACAATGTTGAAACCAAGCTTTGATTAAGGCTGAAACTTTATCACCCTTGCATGCAAGCTTGCACTCAAATATTTATAAGCAATTAATAAAGCAAGCAGGTAATATATATTACCTGCCTATCTATCCACTGCTACAACTTCCCGGACAGCCATACCAATAAAGGTTGGCCCACATGACCGACTTTTCACCAACAAGTAACTGTCGATGTCTAAACGTAGGTAATACACGTATGCCTGCAGTCATTCAATTACGCATTCAATTTGACATAAACAATCGTACTGGTCAAATCATATGAGAACCATGTAGGTTAATGTCAGAAGTGGTCTTTTGAGGAAAGTACCACACAGATTTGAGTGTACCTGTCCAGACAGTGAAAGCATTTGTCTGTATTTAATGGTCACCCATCCACAGACTGACCTCGCAAGCATCACTTAACCTTGAAGATCGACCCGTGCAGCGGTTATTATGGCAGCTACGAGCTCCTCGAAAATCAGTTACACTATTAACATAAAAAAGCCACAGCTTAAACAAATCAGTTGGTCAATGGCAGCTTAACAAAACTCTATGGAAGACAGAGTTTCAAAACTGAATCTATTGTAAAAAGTATCAATAATAAGAAGCGTTGAGTAAAACAATTTGTTTACAAGAAATTGTAATGAATTTCTTTCTTTCTCGGTGCGCAGGCGCAACCTCTTCACAGATCATTGACTGCGAAATCCATCAATGAGGTTCGTTGTTTTGAAATCTTTGATGAAATGCTGCACGACTTGCAGGGTTATCACGGAAGTAAGTAAAAATGGTGAAATGTATTTTTAAGATTTTTTTCTGCTTGTACAATGTGGTATTTTAAGCTATCAATTATTTAGTAAGATAGGGTTATTTTCAGTCCATCTGAAACTGTACGTCATTGTCATGTTCGATATGACATAAATAAAATAAGTACCTACTAGATACGCTCAACTCAAACTGCGGCCCAAGCTCTTCTTTCTGCCCCAGCCTTTTTTAATATAGATTTTTATTTTTTTTGGTTGCGAAGTCATCAAATGGTATTTGGAAGAACACGAATGGGCCGTGTTCTTACAAATACCTTTTGCGTTCCAGGCCGCGGTGACTCTTTCGAACAAATTCCGCAACGTGTGTTCCAGCCTAGCATGGTATTTTGGTGCCTGCTTATTGTTTTACTTGGGTAGTTAATTAACAGTTTTCCAATTCAGTTCATTGGTCAACCCTACAATACATCAAGAGGTTACAATGACTCATCGCTTGTTAGCAAGACAAACAACCCATCGATCCTGCTAAACAGATCCCCTTGAACAAAGCCTTTGTCCCTAGCTCTTCAGGTAATCTTTACAAATAGCTACTAATAATTTACCTCAGATAAACAGACAAGCGATTGATGTCGTAATTAATGTATGTATGAAGAGTAAAATAAGTGGGTGAACTTTCTTTTTGTAGCGGTAGTGTAACGTTGCCGAGATTAGATAAGATTTCGTTATTAAATTAGATTTCCCGGTAGTTAGGTGTATTTTTGTTGGTTTATGAATTTATAAGCTGAAGTGGCTTTAAATAATATTGTTAAAAAACTTTTTACAAAAAAATACAACCGACATTCAAATAAAAAAAAAACTTACAAAGTTTAAAATAAATTAGTTTCGGTCGTCGGTGTTTTTGGTTTTTTCTTCGTATTTTAACACCGACTTCCGAAATTATAATTATTTTATATTTTTTAATGTCGTTTTTCAAATCTTGGAATTCGGTTAAAAGTTTTTTATTTTCACTTTTGAGTGGTAGGTACCCCACGCCTAATAACACCACTGGAAAGTCACAGAAAAGCAAAATACGCAGTTTCGTTTACTTGGATGATAAACATTAAAAAAAAACACACAACCGGATTGAGAACCTCCTCCTTTTTTGAAGTCAGTTAAAACTTGCTATTATTGTTATAGTTAAAATAATAATCTTATTGCGTTAAGTAAGTATACCATATACTTACTTGTCATTTAAATATTATTAGCTGGACAGTGTCCTATTTCCGCAGTTGAGTTTTCTGACAGTATAGCCTTTCCTAGGAAGACATACGTTTTGAGAATAGGAAGAATAGGACGTTTTGATACGAGAATTATAGATACGGCAAAGTATGTACATATGACTTCCAACTAATTAATTCCTTTCCTATTTCTTAACCTTTACCAGCCGGCTTCCCTTTACATAGAGCCAATTGAACCTAAAAAGTTCAACTACACCTTATAAGTAACATCAACCACAGTAAAAACACAGTTTCGCTTAAAATTAACCAATATATTGATCACTAGGCTCACAACGGATGCGGAAGAGCCAAGTCCCAGGTAGGATATCCACATTTCTATACAAAAATGTTCCGCGGGTGTAACGCCCTGACAGTAACTAGTACCGGTCGGACTTGATCTACTGGTGTCAGCGGATGCTGTGGCTACCTGTCTTACTGATTGATATCGAGCTGTTGATGATGGTACCTGTAATCTTTGGATGCAAAGCAGTTCCGTTATCAATAAAGGCTTAGAAAAGATGTGTGTGTGTGTGGGTTTTCTCTCTTTTCCAGGGATTTTCCGGAAAACCCATAAGTGAGTTAATGAGATGATGCATATCTTTGGCTCCAGAATTAAGACTTTTTGATTTTCATTGTAGATAAGGCTTTGATAGCAGTGGTAGTAATAGCCGCGAATTAGAAGTTATATCAGGTCGTGGTTTCAAATCCAGGCAGGTTCTTTATGTACATAAATTACTACTGCTCTCAAGACAAATATCGGAAGACATCTGACATCCACAAATTCGTACTGTGTGGTGAATTATGACCCGTTCTACCATCCCGGTAGAACGAACATTGAAGGTTGTTTGTTTATGAAGGAAGAAATATTTGCATAAGGCGTTCAGCAATATTATAGAGGTATGCAGAACAGAGAGTAAAGTCCCATATACCTCCACTGAAAAGGGAGGATCCGCCGATCAGACGGTTGTTGTGTCTGGTGAACAACTGCCCGATAGTTAATATTCGGACTGTTGTATATGTTCAAATCGCATGGGAAATACAAACACAAATACATGGAAAAAAATACGGGAAATTGTCTATGTTAAATTAATGAGAGGGCTCAGAATATGGATAAATTCTTATATTTCAAATTTCCGATCCCTCTCACTTCTAGATTGCCGACGATACATTTTTCATATTTACCGTCAAACAAAATTAATAACATCAGATTCCTTGGATATGTTTCACAAGGCGTGCGTTCGGATCGCGCTGCGCAGGAGTTTCGCAATCAGCGCGCACCGGCTGCTGTAGGCACCGCTTTCACACGTCTCGCCACAGGCGTTCGATGTTTGAGAATATTGAGATTTTTTTGAGACGTTATTTGGAAGCTGGGGAATTTTGAAATTTATTTACCATCTGATAATTAAATTTAAATAAATGGGGCTGATTATTTGAAAAATAATTTTTGGTTCTGATTACGAAGCTGAATCGCTGTTTGCCTGACAGTTTCTATAGGTTAAGCCATGCCATGTGCAATTCGTATTGGTTCCTATAAATTACATGGTCGCTGCGACCACTGGTCACGACCAGTCGAGGCCTAACGACACCTAATTTGATAAAATTCATCAATCCATTTACGCTACAGAGCGTGACCAAGAAATAGACATACATAAATACTCTCGAAAAAATAATACTCTCATTCCGCAGCATTCGGGTTATAAGAGTTTGGTATTCACATCGGAACCATAGACTTTAGGCATATAGAGGGAATAGCCTGTCTCTACAAAATGAAGACAAACCTCACCAAGAATCAAGATATCATAGTGAAACCAGCCGAGCCTATCACTGTTCTTAATTATGAGCTTATTGGAGCGGAGTGGACCGCAGCCGGACTGGCGACCATTTTGTAGCCATTAAATCTAATAAAGTTAAAAAGAAAGAAAAAGGCGGCTGAGAGTGAAAGAAAGTGAATACAATTCTATTATTGCTGCTGTGTTTTTGATGGCTGATGTAACGGAGTTATGATTCCGTACTTTATTTTTTGGCAATTTTAAATAAAAAATAACGGGAAATGATAAGCGTGCCTTTAAGCGTATAGATCGAATTTCAAACGTCGAGATCCGAAGATGTACGAAGGTTTACGACATCGGAAAACGAATTGCGCAACTAAAATGGGGCTGGGCAGGACACCTGGCAAGGCGCGGTGATGATAGGTGGAGTAAGGCAGTGACCGAGTGGCGCCCGAGGACTGGAAGAAGATGTGTTGGTCGGCCGGCGGCGAGATGGGCGGACGACATTGTTGCCATCGCGGGTAGAACCTGGATGAGGCTGGCTCAGGAACGTGGGGATTGGCACAAGAGAAGAGAGGCCTTTGCTCAGCAGTGGGTGAAGTCGGGCTGTGGATGATGACCTTCTAAATAATAAAAATAAGGTATCATAAAACTTCTTAATTACTTCTGCTAAGAAAAAAATTGCCATCACGCGTGTTGAACCTATGGATTTTCTCTTCTTTTTTGCTGATCGATGACAAATTTACTCATCCCCATAATTAAATTGTTTGTTTGACCCAATATTCAGTTACAGGTAAACCGTTACTAAAAACTTAATTAACAAAACTTAATTTTGAGTACAAATGCGAAATTCAATTTATAAAAATAGCTCTTCAGGTTCCTACACCAAAAAAAAACTGCTGAAGTTGCAACTAAAACCACAGCCAGGTACTTATGTAAATATAGTATCCGCAAATAGAATCTCTCTATTTAATCTAGGTACAAATATTACGAAGTATAACTTACATAACTATGCATTACAAACTTTCTTTCTAACATAACAATGAACACTCTGGTATGGCCTTGGGCGTCTTTTTAAAAGCTCAGACATTATCAAAATGGATAACTAAATAGTATTACGTAAGTAGTTGTACCATGTTTAATATCTAACACTAATATTGAACGATGTCCTGTTTGTTTGTCTACATATTTTAAACAGTGCCGTGCGTGATTGATTGTTGAATAAAACTCAGGCACTCTCAGTAAAATCACCCGTCTGAAGAGGTTTATATATCTGTTTAACTTCCTAAGACAGGTGATTTTCTGGTATTAGAAAAATATGTCTTGATACCCTAAGATGTCAGTGACGCTAATGTAACCAAATTTGTTACCGGTATGTTATCATTGAGTTATTGCTCCTAACAGGCAAGGAAGGACGGAGGGGGGCCTTATCGGCAGAGTTCAAAATAAGTAAGTTACATGTAGGTGCTCTTCAATGTTTTTCCTAATCCCTGTAGTGAGGAGACTAAGAAAATGTATAGTTTTGTATGCAGCTATTTAGCTAATAGAGCGTCTCTTGTCTCTTAGTTCGTAAAAATATATTTTGTTATGAGTTATGATGGGGCTGACATGGTTAAACACAACCAAAGGCCCCTAAATAAATGAAGATTAAAAAAATAACAGGCCAGGGAGGCGAATCGATTTTACAATAAATTTTGTGAGGCGTGTGTGATACCCATGATCCCAGCCAAGTGACCCACCTCATTGGTCCCTGAAGGATCGCCAAAATAAAAAGATCCAGATGACCTAGAAAAAGCCAAGCCATTTTAAACAAGTAACAGCCGCCTTTGTATGACGTGCTAATGCCATCCAATTCCGATGATGTAAAAGGGATAGTGGTATTCGCTATGTATTGCTCCGTCTCCCTCTTAGAGCGGAATCATGATCGATCGGGCCCCAGGTATAAATGGATTAGCGTGTTTCTTACTGAAACCCCAACAACGGTTAACGGATCATATCAATTTGAATCCACGTAACATGTTCCCATGACGAAGACATAACAGTTTTAAAAAGAACTACTGCATTGTTATGATCCAGCGTAACAAAGCAATATAATTGTGATTCAATTAGTTTTCACACATATATAAATATCACATTCGATTTATTTGCGATATATCTATTCAATTATTTAGCCGACTTTCTCCAAATCGATTGCTGTTAATAACATTAGATATGCACTTGTAAACGAAATTAGAAAAATTAAAACGCTGATAATGAAAAGTTATGATGAAATCAATTAAGGCTTCTATTGCTAGCACGTTGCCTTTACACAACTATTTTGGAGTCGTTTTTCAGTCTGACCCGATGCAGCTGAATTCAGTATTTTCCCACGGAGCGACTCCTTATCTGCCCTCAAAAATACAGTTACTGGGTAACACGATACTCCTTGGTATTTAAACTTTCCGGCTGCTGACTACTGGTACTCATTCCAAACGTCAAAGATTTATAATCCGCTGATATTCTTAATTTAATGCTTTTAAGGGTTCCGTACCCAAAGGGTAAACAACGGAACTTTATTACTAAGCCTCCACTGCCCGTCCGTCCGTCTGTCTGTCAGCGGGCTGTATCTCAAAACCGTAATAGGTAGATAGTTGAAATTTTAACAGTGCGTATTTCTATTGCCGCTTTAATTACAAATAATAAAAATTTAATTAAATAAAAATTAAAGGGATAGCCATACAAGAAACGTGTATTTTTTCGGTTTATGGTACGGAACCCTTCGCGTGAGATTCCGACTCGCACACGAAGCTTTACCTTCAACTTTTAACTTAAGTTAATTTTAACTTTTTCTAATAAATTACCGAAAATTGTTCATTACCATTAAACACGCTGATAAAGTTTTTTACGACCAATATTAACATTATTATACCTAATAATCGAACTCGGACTTCATTCCTTTGAATAATTTATCAATTATTATTTTTACGTACTGAGACATAAATTAAAAAAAACGAATTCCTGCTTGAGCTCATCTTCTTATTTTGCAATCTTATACTTGTTTTAATATGTCAAAGTTGACATTTCAAACTCTGGCCCGACCTTGTAAAAGGCCACGTGACTATTAACATTCCATCTTGACATTTCATTTTGGATTTTAATATTTAAAACTAAGGTCGCTTTTCCTTTCTTTGATTCAGTGTTATTTATAGGTCCCTTGTCGTTATTAATTTGATTTTTCCTGTGTTTAACATAAGAATGTCACATCTCCCAAATTAGTCGAGTTGCCATACAATTTAGTCGATTAGGACTTGTCTTTTTTTTTTAAATTTAATTTTTTATTCGTGTTTAGAAGTTTTTTTTATATAACCAGCCTGTTACCACTTATATTAATTACGTTTTATAGGTCATGATGAAAAAGTAGAAGAATAATTTGAGAAACGAGGTTTGATCAGGACCTCTTTTACCAACTAATACAAACATTAAATAATTATTTGTGTACCTAAATTATTTCATCACCACCGCTGCTTCAAAAACGGTATCGAAAACAACGCGAGGAATCCGGCACTGCATACCCATTTTTTTTAAGGATGGGAAATCATCAAATGACTTCTTCCGCTCTGGGTGGAGCGGAAGGGCGTGTCAGACTCTTACTGACTAAAACCCATCCGTGTTTCTTGTAAAGCCCTTTGCGTTCCAGGGCCGCGGTGACTCTTTTGAACAAATTCCGCAACCCTGGCAGGCTCTGGCCCTAGCGGGCCCCGTCTCCTAGGCACGGCATATCCAAGAACTAAAATTTGGAAGACATGTGATATTGAATACAAGCTCGTATTATACACGACCTACTCCATTTCACAGAGAGGAGGCCTAGCCCTCAGCTGTGCTAAACTTCCTGCCATGTGACATTCTAAAAGAAATGTCAACTCATAAAGTTACACTACTTATTACAAATCCTACTACAATAGTATCAATTTAATAGTATCTACTACAAGTCCAAAACATGACCCCAAAAGTTTGTAACATCAACAGGCATAGACTAAAATGTCAGAGGTGAGAGCAGTGCACGACTTTGACATTAAACCAACAGATATTTTTAATAGTCTATGCGCGTAATATGCCACTCTAGCGATTTGAAGCATGCAGTTTATGTTCTGAACGGTAAATGTTTGAGATTTTGTACCTATATAGAGGTGTGATGGATGATTTTGTTGCATGGTTCATCAGCGATTTAGGTGTGGTATATTTTTATGTTTCCTGTAATGACACATAAGATGAGAACTTCACGATTCTTTTTAGACTCGCGTTTGATCACTTTCGGCCGGTCTCAATAACGTATCTACCTTTAACCACCTGTCAAATTAGCTTCCAATAGTAGCTGAAACGTCATCTTTGCCTTTGTTACATGACGTTTCAGCTACTGTTGGTAGCCGTATATCACACGATGAAAAACGATGATTTCGTCGACGATGCAGTATGGTTGCCTAGAAACCAAGTTATAGCAATCAGGAAACACAGACCCCAACAGTGAATTCCATTCCTTAGCTATAGATACGCACAATGAAAGTCTTCACAAAACTATTTGTGCGTATTGGTGGGATGTCCACCATGTACCACGTAGGATAACAAAATGCCACATTTAGTTATCCGATGTGAAGTAAAAGAAATGTGCTATTTTAAATGGCACATTTCTTTTAGTAACAAACAGTTTCAGTACATATATGATCTCAACATAATGTGACAAGTTGAATGAGTTATCAATAGCCAATCGCATCACTTGAATTGCGTTGTTAATTTTATCTAAAATACCGGGTGTACGTAACTGCTGAAATTCAAAATGAAATGTCCATTAATCATTTTTTAATCAGAGCACAAGTCTACAATTTATCTGTTTTTGTGTGAAAGTAAACCTGGAAACTAAGCTCTGTATATATTTTCAACTGAACATCAGTTGACAATTTATCGAGAGTTTACAATCTTTCAAGTTATTTTATAATCTTACCGAGTTTGCTATTTTCCGGTGACATATCCAAGTATAGTTTGCGCCTGTTGCAACTAAATAAAAAGACTATCGCCAAGTGTTAAATTTCAGTAGGCAGCTTAGTAGCTGGCCATAATTAGCAATAGCAGTAATTTCACAATTTCACAATGAGTGTGGTTGTGCACTGTAATCTGGACAGGCAGGTAGGCGGGCCGAGGTTCGCGGTTTTGCACCATCGAGTAACCGAGTATATACTGAGAACTACGGGTTTTTGTTAATTGCGTAAACATGCTTGACGTAAAAAACTACATTTGGAACTACTACAAAAGTAAGCTAGTGGTTTGACATCTGTGGGGGTTCTACGTAATTTATCAATAACCACCTTTGGTTGTAGAAATTAACAGAAAGGGACGCTCCTCCGCCCTGCGATTCCCAGCCACCTTAGGCGCGGGCATGCGGACGGCGAGCGTTGGATGGCTCGCTGTCCGATCACAACCAGGCCCGGGTGGACGGCGCGTTGTGTTCCACGCGCGCAACAAAGAGATGTCAGCATAGGAGGACTTGTCAGTAAGAGTCTGACACTCCGGAAGGTAATATAGGTAGTAGGAATACTTATTGCGTAACATTGTTAGTGATGTTACTACAAATTCGACGAAGAAACTATATCTCCAAACGACTAAAAAGAGCAATGGATAAGAATATCTTGTGGATAGGAACCTTACAAACATCCCGGAGGGCACCATGTCCTCTTAAAAGACCACCCGGAACTCCTACTGCATAAACAAAATACTAATACATACGAAATAATATATTATACAGAAAATTACCCTGTTAAAACAAGGGACCTATTCCATAAAACTATCATGCAATACGTGACAATCCGAGAGATTTGGCAAGTTTCTATCATACGGTTCTGGTAGCTTAGATTTGGAGGTTACTTTTCCATGTATTTTTTCCAAGTAAAATGACGCTATAATCTGCCAAGTAAAACAAATCACAATAAATAACACACACCGCTTAAACTCGTCCGTGTGAAAGTGTTCTCTCATATCTCACGAACGAGCAGATTATTGTAGAAAATGGACGAATCATTACGACGCTCACTTCCTCAGTTTCTTTACATTTTGTTATTTTTGTTGCGTTATGCAACATTACTGTCATGGCTGACGTCCTCGAGAGGTATGCAAGGTTACATTGCTTGCATTGTTAGATCACAATGTCTAAAATACTCTTGTGGTAGGTGAAGAAAACTGCGTTTAGCTAAGAGAGAGTGCACTCATACTTTTTAGATTCAATTGATCGGTATTTTGCCATTAATTTCTGCAAAGAAGTTAACGAAAACTGCAGCTTTGGGTTGAAATGTCTCATTCAATGTTCAACTGTCAAATTAGCTACAAACAGTAGCTGAAACGTCATGTTACAAAGGCAAAAGTGACGTTTCAGCTACTGTTGGTAGCTAATTTGACAGTTGGTTAAAGGTAGATACGTTATTGTAACGGGCCGTAAGGGAAAAATAAAGACATCTGGTAGCACCTATAATACAGCAAGAGTTGTAGAACGTCAAGTAACGAAAACTGGCGCGTGGACGCACGTGCACAGCAAATCACAACAGCCAACGCACGAGATTTTTCATTCCAAAAATGAAACACACTGGAGCTCGAACGAATCCGGCATAAGATTTCACCAACAACAAAGCGAATCGTTCAAAATTCCAACAAATCAATTTACAATTTCTATTCCCCGATCGTTCTAGGCCGTGTTACCAATTAATATTTGTCTAATTTACAACAGTAAGCGGAGGAAATGAACTGGAATATACATGACCACGTAACCTTTGGTCACGCTTCGGTGCGCACTGTCGACTCAAGCCGTTGAATTGTGCTTGTGCTTCTACGAAAATCAATATCAGAGACACCTATTTGTAAGTCTTTGTGATTAACTTCTGCAGGACAGGATATTGCTACCTGAATTCTATATTTTTTAACTAGGAAAACTGTATTTTTAACCGACTTCAAAAAAAGGAGGAGATTCTCAATTCGGTTGCGTTTTTTTTGTATGTTTGTTACCTCATAATTCCGTCATTTATGAACCGATTTGAAAAAATATATGTGTAAGAATGGATGTAAGAATTCTTTCAGCAATGGATAGCTACATTATCAGCGAGTAACATAGGCTATATTTTATCCCCGTACTCCCACGGGAACGGGAACTATGCGGGTGAAACCGCGTGACATCCGCTAATTATTTATACAAGTATAATATCATATTTATAATAAACCTATTACAACCGTTATTAAATTTAACATTGAATGAAGATATTATAAGAGTGATAACGCGTAAAAATAAGTTACGAAACCGCTTTCTTGCTTCATTAGATCTTAACTAATCATTGTAACAACTTTATTTACCATTAACAGCTAATTTTATTGCTAGATATCATTGCACTTGCGCAGCCTCTTTAGATTTGTCTACAATTGTTATACTGTTTTTCCTAATAATAAAAGCAATACGGCCAATGGCCTCACGGCCAAAAGCTTCGACGACCATCTGCCGAAGCTGGCGATACGCAGTTGGGTACTGAAGGCTGATACAGAAGGCAGTACTCCTCGATACGGTTCGTATTGTGAGGAGGTTCCTTTCTCCGAAGCCCTAACTACCGGTAGCTTGGACTCTGCTCCCGACACCGGCGGACTACTACCGGCTACTTTTTATATTTTTAAATGTTTTTTTGAATGTGTTTTTTTTTTAAGTAATATTTATAATGTAAATTAGTATGTAAGGAAAATAAATAAAGAGAAAGCAATATGATAAAAACATAGTGTACAATTATATGATGCGATAGACACGGCATGCAAAAACAAAATTATAATATCAGAAATTGGATGAAATTTGACCGGGGATGGCCAAATTTCCTCCCCTCTTAGGGGGCGTCCATAAATTACGTGAAGTGTTTTTTTTAATTTTCTTTACCTCCCTCCCCCCCAGGTGAGATTTCGTGAGATTTTATTCAACCCCCTCCTCCATCCCCCAATCTCACGTGAGATTTTTCAAAATGTGTAGCTTGACAGTCAGTAAGTAGATGTTTAACGTCGAAGTATGAATGAAATTATTTTCTGTCGAACGAATTCGTTATTTATTATGTACAATCTGGATCAAATGGACCAAAATAGTATAATTTTTTTTTGTTTCAATCAGAAAAAAAATTGCGTGATATTTGCCGAGACCCCCCCTCTCTCCAACGTAAGATTAGATGAGATTTGACTCGAACCCCTCCCCCCTTAAACATCTCACGTATTTTATGAACGCCTCCTTATCACCGTACTACTGGACCTAAAACTTTGAAAACAAAAAAGACAGACAATAGTTCTTTAATTAGGTATAGAAAATATGATCTTCACATTACTGATGTTTAATTTGGTTCCAACCCCGATTCTACCTCGATACTTTTGACGACATGGTGGCAGTGGTTGAGCGATTGACTCCTGCGCTGCGTGTCGCGGGTTCGATCCCCGCACGTAACAAATATTTGGATGGCCTACAGATAGTTGTTCCGGATCTGGCTGTTTGTGTATGTGAGTAAACGCGCCCACGATACAGGAGAAATCTTAGCGTGGGGCAACGTTTTATTCTAAATAAACAAAATAAGTTTCAATATCACTAGCTCTTGGTCTAGCTACGCGATACAGTTGCCTTTTCGTCTGAACGTACTAGTACTAGTTCATTTTCAACATCTTACCACGACACATAACAACAAGTAAATGTAGTGAATTCCGTTAGAGAGGCAGTTCGGTTAACTAGGTGAATCGATTGTAAAGTTATACGTTTTAGGCTCAGAATTGGAACTGTATGCGTTAAATTGTGTGATTTATATGAGAACTTGCTTTATGAGTTTGAAATACATCTACGCTGTAATTTAACGGTGGAAATTACACTATCCAATTCAGCTTAATTTAAAGTAGATGCTAGGTTTTGCTCCGGTTGGCACGCTGTCCGATCACCACCAGGCCTGGGTCGATGGCGCGTTGTGTTTCACGCGCGCCTCAAAGAGATGTCAGCATAGAAGACGGGGCCCGCTAGGGCCAGAGCCTGCTAGGGTTGCGGAATTTGTTCGAAAGAGTCACCGCAGCCCTGGAACGCAAAGGGCTTTAGAAGGAACACGGATGGGTTTTAGTCAGTAAGAGTCTGACACGCCCTTCCGCTCCACCCAGAGCGGAAGAAGTCATTTGATGATTCCCATCTTTAAAAAAAAAAGGTTTTGCTCCGGTCCCCAACCCGGCAGAAAACAAGTCGCCTGTTCGACACTCGGCGATGAGTTCAATGGCGATAATTTATCAGTGAAATGATTGAATCGGATCAGCACTTCCCATGAAAATTCCTAAAAACATTTACTTTTCTGTAATAAAACTTTAGATGATCGTTTTTACTTTTGTACAACACGCATTTTCCCCTAAAATATTCCTGTCGCTCTATATCGGTGTGCTGTATGTCTTCCTCATGGATATTTTCCTACACCACATTATTCCTTCTTCTTCTTCGTCGTTCCCTCACTGCGCACATACATCGCGACCACATACAACGCGACCACATTTTTATACAGATCAAAACATTGTATCATCGGAATAAAAAAGCCAAGAATGATCGAATTGATCACGCATAATATCTTTAAATCAACATGGAGATGCGTAAACTTTTTCTCAACGCGAAATATCTCGACTATTACGATACGCACACATTTACATACCAGCGACGATATTTCCAATTGTCACGCAATTTTAACCCACAAAGATGTGGGACAGTGTGCACATAGTATTTAAACATGGGAATTGAACATTTAACACATAAGAATAAAGGTAAAAATCGCGTGCGAGGTTGTGATTGTCAAATATTACGCGGATCATGCAATGTTTGAATGGGTAAAGTGGCGGTAATGAATTTTGTAACGCCTGGTAAGTGGTCAGCTCACGCTATAATCCTAGACTATGAGGGGTCTTAAATGGTTTTCAAATAAATGAATAGAATTGTTCGATTTGATTGGGGAAAGTCGTTTCAATTTACATTCTTGGTTTAGGTCTGCAAGCTTAAGCCAAGGCGTCTACAATTCTAAATGAATTAAAGCAAATTAGAGTTATTCATAAATCCATTATTGACTGTATCTGAGGTATATTGGTCGAAGGACAAGCTGTTGTTTAAAAAATAACCGATAGTCAGCAAAAAATGCAAATGTAATTATTGTAAAACAGCAATAAAGGCTTTTTTACTTTATTTTATTTTATTTACTGGAGTTTTTATTAATTTTATTTCACAATAATTTCAAAGGATAGTTGGTTCTTTAATTAAATCACAGTTTTAAAAAGTAGCTTTGTTTTTGTTTACTTAACATTTTGCTTACATTTAAAAAAAGATGAGCATGTATCTTATGTTTTATATGTAAGGAAAATGCTAAAGTAAGAAGGTATATTTTTCTTCTCCTTTATTTTTGTTACAAAAACAACAAACACGCCGATTTTAAAATTCCGCACTCGCAAATCAACTTTCATCTTCAACATTGATACATCGACAAGGAACCTATTCTAGAAATCAGTCGACATAACAACGCCACTGTTTCGCAAAAATGCCGGTGAAAAGTGAAAGAAGAAGTAATCGATTGGCACTCGAAGTCGAATCACGTCGCACTTTCTCGCACATCTGCGTAGAATGTGTAGCGATATGAGAATACACCCCGAGGTTAGCGCTATAATTTCTAATTGTGACTTTATTGGGTATGATATGACTATAAAACGTATTTAGATATTACGAAAATCCTACTTTTAATAATAGAGGTATGAGGTAATCCAACGGCTTAACGTACTTTACGAGGCACGGGGGTGTCACACCACCCTCTTCCAAACTCCGGACTGTCACTGAGAAATTCCTATTAGAAAAACCCAATGACACATTTTGCCCGACCTGGGAATCGAACCCAGGACTCCGCGCTCGGCAGTCGCGCTTGCGACTTATATACATATGAAAGTGATGGAAGAGGGAGTGCACCTGTGTTTGCGCACATACTTGTGCACTATAAAAATGTCCCATGGCCGAAATCGGCCAGGAGGACTATATATGATGTAATAGAACTACATCATCTATCTTTTAAAAGGGAAACTGACTGACTGACATGGTAACGCACAACCGAAACTACGCTGACTAGGAACATGATATTTGCACAAGGCTTCCTTTTATGATGTAGATGAGCACTAAGAAGGGATTTCTGTAAATTCAACATTTAAGATGTAGGTGAGCACTAAGAAGGGATTTCTTTAAATTCAACATTTAAGATGTAGGTGAGCACTAAGAAGGGATTTCTGTAAATTTAACATTTAAGATGTGGGTGAGCACTAAGAAGGGATTTCTGTAAATTTAACATTTAAGATGTGGGTGAGCACTAAGAAGGGATTTCTGTAAATTCAACTGTTAAGATGTAGGTGACCACTCAGAAGGGATTTCTATAAATTCAACATTTAAGATGTAGGTGACCTCTCAGAAGGGATTTCTGTAAATTCAACATTTAAAAGAGGGAAAATTAATTGTACTAAATCTGCGCAGATGAAGTCGTGGGCTAGTGCTAGTGTAAGACTATAATTTTTGACATGTCAGGCAAGGTAGTAATTGTCGTATTGGTCTATCTTATTTTGTGTTGAGAAAGATCATTGTTTTGTAAAACAGAGAAAAATGCATAAACATACAATCGTTGAATAAAATCATAATTTCAGTTCAACATGAAAATATACAAATGCATAAAACATTACCTATTTGTCAAACCACGCGATTTATAGAGACGATTGACTCCAGTGAGAATATTTAACAGTTCGAGACCACATGGGCTTATAAAAAACTGAACTAATGAAATTTTTAAACAAGAATCTGCAAATCAGTTTTAAAACTAAACGAATGCTTGTTTTTTTAACTCCCGACGCAAAAACGACGGGGTGTTTTAAGTTTGACGTGTCTGTGTGTGTGGGTCTGTGGTATTGAGCTCTGGAACGGATGAACCGATTTTGATTTTATTTTTAATATCTTATGTTAGTTAAAGAAGTTTTATCACAAGAAAGCTGGCAGTTAGGTAACTGGCTGTAAGAGCCATTAATTACAAAGTGTTTTATTGATACCTGATAGCCACAGATGACCCTTGATATCATGATAGTACCTTATCACCAGTGATCGGATAATCGGGCATTAATATATTTAATCTTCACTTTTATTCCCACGAAAGTATAATACGGACATGCTTTTAAGTCGGTTCAGGCATTTAGAAGTTACATACAAGCATAAAAAATTTACACTCCTTTTCTTGGGCAGTTGTGTAATAAATACAACACATTGACCACATTGTGCCCATCATAATTTTTATAGGCATTCCATTTGTTTTGAATAAAAAAAAGATACTAAATCAAAATAACCACTGCTATAGTTTCATTAAGTTTGTTATAGTTGTTTTTACAAAATTGTTCAATCCCGGAAACACGGGATTACTTATTTATTCAAAAAGGAATGTCCATATTGTTCTTTCACGGGTAGAATTTTAGGTATTTAAGCGCCCGTTTATCCGATCACAGCTTATCTCAAAGGTGACATACCTACCAATACCTCATTCACCAACCATGGAACCTTCAGCGTCCATCACAGTATCTCACAAACACAATCACTAGGAATGTAAGGCCGCAATTGTTTTGATTACCTTCTTCAAGCATCAAGATAAGAGATTCTATCAACACTTACTTATCCAATGCGCAGTTTATTCGTACATTGAAAGAACAGCCTTGTGTTGGACCAGCAATGTACACCGTACGTTAGATAATTATCGTCTTAAGCTGTTATATGCCTATTCTATGTTTGTTTTTCGTGAGAATGACCTCTGTGTTAGTTTTTTGTTAGGAACCACTGACCCGTGTAGTACTTCTACTTTTAGTTTTTAGTTATTAACTTGTTACCCATTCATTGTTTTTTCACAATGGAATAGAAACGCCCTTCTGCGAGATAAGTCGTTCTAAATTTAAGGCCTGTGTGTGGCCCTTCTGTGAGAGAATACTATAAACTTTTAAATGGTAGTGTCAACTGACACGATTTTTAGAGGAGATTAAAGATCAGATACGATATTTTTAGACGATACAAGTATGAGGCCAACGGAACCTTTTTTTTTGTTTTAGGATGGAAAATCATCAAATTCTTCTGCTCTGGGCGGAGCGGAAGGGCGTGTTAGACTCTTACTGACTACCTATCCGTGTTCCTTCTAAATCCCTTTGCGTACCAGGGCCGCGGTGACTCTTTCGAACAAATTCCGCAACCCTGGCAGGGTCTGGCCATAGCAGGCCCCGTCTCTTATGCTGACATCTCTTTGAGGCGCGCCTTCGACCCGGGCCTGGTGGTGATCGGACAGCGAGCCACTCAACGCTCGCCGACCGCAGGCTCGCGCCTAAGGTGGCCGGGGATCGCCCTGCGACTCCCAACGCCCAGAGGCCAACGGACCCTGACCTCTGAAGAAGTTTTCCCTTTTCTTATGCATTAAGATTCCCAAAAAGAATGATAGCTAAAAACTTGTGGTCCTTAAGTCAAGAATGGCTAGTTTACATCCTGGCAAATGTGCTACGTCTTCGACCACATCATCACTTGTCAAGCGTTTGACACTTGACAAGTGATGATAGCAAGCCGAAGCTTCGGCGGTGAGCATTAAAACCATCTGCGACGATATGCTCGCGTGGCACCGCCAGAGCCCCGTAGCGCCGAAACCGTGACAGAAACCATGCCTGCTGCATGTTGCACGCTCGCTTGCATGTTGCATGCTTACTTGCATGCTGCGTGCTTGCTTGCATGCTGCGTGCTTGCTTGCATGCTGCGTGCTTGCTTGCATGCTGCGTGCTTGCTTGCATGCTGCGTGTTTGCTTGCATGCTGCATGGTTTAGAAAACTCAAGATCGTTAGCCTTACAATAATTAAAATAAAACCTAAATCAACGCTACCAGTGGCTTTCGATATCGATGCAATTAAAATCTATTCGGAAAGGATTACAAAAGTTATCTGTCAATGTTTCTTTCAGGATACAAACAACTGAATACATAAATCAATACCAATTATTGTATGATTGTGATTTAATCAGACTTTTTTGCCCTCTAGCGCTATTATATTGTTGCTACGCTAATCATTCGGCACAATAATTACAGTTAACCTTCTCAATAATAGTTTGAAACTGCACTTAGTTCGATAACAATAATGATTACTATTATATAACAAGGATTATAAACGGAAATAGAATCAATAAGCGGTAGAAAATAGATTGTTTGGTCTATAATCGTTTCCTGCGAGGATTGTAGCCTAGACAATATAATTCGCTTGTTGTAGATAAGTATTTTAAAGTTTTATTCAATAATTTCATTGAGAAATTCTCAGTGGCAGCCCGGAGTATGGATTCGTGGCCGGTTGATGACAATAGGCTCAACTCCTATAACATGGGACTTAATCATGATTGGCGAAAGGTGGGTGTACTAGTTACATCTTTGCCTAAGTATTCGCGTGAATACTAGCGTGTTTTTTTGGTATTTTAATTTTGCATAGCAAGTTAAGAGTTTGAACAAACATATCTAACCGTTTACTTTACCGCCCGCGGCTCCGCCCGCGTAATGTCGAAAATTATCCCAACGGAACATACTCCCGGGATAAAAATATCCTATGTCCTTTCCCAGAACTCAATCAATCTCTATACCAAATTTCATTTAAATCGGTCCAGCCGTTTGCGCGTGAAGAATTAACAAACATATACACACACTCACAAACTTTCGTCTTTATAATATTAGTGTGATTTCCCCGAACTGTAACTACTTGATCATGAAGTCTGATCGACTCTACATATTTCTTAAAATGACGGCTCTTGGACTTCCTATTAAAAAAGAAAACTCTGTTTTTCAGACACATTCTTTAAGACATATACATATATGTCTTTGCCTAAGTAAATTCTTTTGCGACTGATTAATATTACTCAATCGATTGTCAATGATCACGGTAAAAACACACCATTGTTTGCACATGTACACCATACATTTGCAATCACTTAATGTCGATCGAATGTTTCATTCTTAATCTCTTTCCGTTTTGAAACTAAGTTTCTTGTTTATATGGGTGAGTACAGACGCCAGCTCAAGAAGCTACCCGAAACTGTCAAATTTTCCCAATCAATCTTGAACCTAATGTTTAAGCGATAAAGTTGAAAACCTATTAAAGAATTTTGACGGATTGTTGTAGCATGATGTTCTGGCGTCTGTACAAAAAAACATGAATTATAATAATATAATATAGTAATATATCTTGGGACAACTCACACACGGTCATCCGCTCCCGAACTAGGCTGAGCCTGTGCTATGGCAACCAGACAACTAATAAACATACTTATATATTTCTAAACACATACAAATTATAGACAAATTACACCAAGACACAGAACAAATGATCATGCTCATCACACAAACATTTGTCCTGTGTGGGAATCGAACCCACGACCTCCGGTTTAGCAGTCAGGGTCACTAACCACTCAACCAACAGGCCAGTCAATTAAATTCACAACCTACCTTTTTTTTGGATGAAGGATATGAAGGATGGGAAATCATCAAATACTCTGAGTGTCAGACTCTTACTGACTAAAACCCATCCGTGTTCCTCCTAATGCTCTTTGCGTTCCAGCGGGGCTACTCTCTAAGCCCGTAGTTTCGGGCTTAGTTGCGGGCGTATTCTAGTCCGTATCACCACTAAGAATGTTCATTCATTCTTAGTTCATATTCATTCTTAGTTCATGTTCATTCTTAGTTCATATTCAGAACTAATCGTAAGTCTGTAGGTGATACGGAGTTATTCTACTCCGTATCACCTACGGACTTACGATTAGCCCGCAACTAAGCCCGAAACTACGGACTTCGGGTTTAGAGAGTAGCCCCCCTGAGCCGCGGTGACTCTTTCGAACGAATTCCGAAACCCTGGCGCAACCGACCTACTTATGGCAAATTGAGAATGACGTAGGCATCCATTAGTCCTATATCAACTTTAACATTATACCTGCCATTTTAATGTCGTCAAAATGAAAGAACAAGATTTTTGACAAAATATGATTTAAAAACAAATCATTTAGCTGAAACAAGTTTTATAATTAGGTAAAAGTACTAGTAGTTGTATAAAATAACAGGTAAAACTTCAACAAGTTGGAGAGTTTGGAATGTATACACATATAAGGGACCTCTTCACTCGATCCTCGGGCTTAGCGGGCAAGCAAACATACTTGCATGACAAGACTTGCAGGTCAGAGGTCGAAGTGAAAGTCCAATGTTTGCGTGTTTGCTTGATTAGAAAAGTAGTTATGGTTCTACATGATTTCGCGTCAGAGCATGCTATAAAACTTGCTGCTAATTGGTATAAAGTATGTATTAAGTCAAATATATTGACTTAAGAAAGAACCGCAGAAGAATAGAATACTTTTTTTTTGAAGATGAGAAATCATCAAATGACTTCTTCCGCTCTGGGTGGAGCGGAAGGGCGTGTCAGACTCTTACTGACTAAAACCCTTCCGCGTTCCTTCTAAAGCCCTTTGCGTTCCAGGGCCGCGATGACTCTTTCGAACAAATTCCGCAACCCTGGCAGAGAATAGAATACTTCCAGGTCATGTTATGTTACTATATTAATCAACAATAAAAATAACGTAGTTTGAAATCAAGTCAATTGTCAGATATTCGCTCCAAAACTCTACTATTGTATTAAAATTTTAAAGAAACACTATCTGGCATTGTGTCCGTAGTCCTTTTTTTGTAGCAGTTGGTAATAAAAATTGCATAAGTAGTTACGTATAGTAAATCTAAATTTAATTTAAGTTAGATATTGTTAACGAGAACATTTGCCGATAAACTGTTATGCAGTTTGGCAGAATTTATGTAAAAATGTTTTGTGTAGATTTTGAATAAAAAACAATACTTAAAAAAAAAAAAAAAAAACTATATTTGTCAAATATTTTAAGTTTTTATGGGTCTACAAAAGTCCCTCTAATCCTTAAAATCAAGTCGTAGTTTGCTACTGTTGTGTTAATTTTTGACATATTTTTGTATCCATCATAGTTAGTTCGTTTTTTAAGAAACAACCCTAGCCTTTTCGTTATGTCTACAGTCGGAAAATTTTGCCTTTACGCATTCATAAAATCCTTGTTTCCCCAAAGCAATTAACTAACACAAAACATCCTTATAAATATTACATAAACTGCATAATCGTCGAGTATTCCGGCCTCGTATTCCGGCAAAATAAATAATTACGACATTCCTCGAGGAAATATTGACAGAAAGCCGAGTGTTTGAACTTATTAGCTAATACTAATTATATGAGTTCCGCGGAGTGCTCGGTGTTGCGACATGACACAGTACGAGTAAAGCTTCGAATCCATTAGGCAACATTTGACGCGCAACACATGACGCCCAACATGTTCAACGCGTGACGTTGCCAGCAGGCGCGCAACATTGACAATGTTACCAAATGAAAGTTCTTCGTTGCCGTTCAACATGATGAGCAACATGTTGTGCATCATGTTGCGCCTCAAATGTTGCCAAGTGGATACGAGGGTTAAAACTGCAAAGGTCAGGTTTCTAAGATACCTACTTACGTCGTGCAAACTGGCAATGTTTTAGGGGGTGATAGTACTGAGAGAAGATCAATCTTAAGGCTTTAGCATCGTTTAGAGAGGATCTAGTGGGTTAAGTTCGATGGGTAAAGGCATAGTTAAGTAATATAAATATCCGAACACAATAATAACAACCATCTAAGTACCTACTTTAAACGCAGTGAAACAATCACTGAGTCATGGGCCTAAATAAACATGTATTGTATCCCTCAGTTCTTGCACACCTACCCGCAGTGGCGATGCGCATACCACGTCTTGTACTTAGTTTTGTGTGAACATATTTTCTACAACTACCCTTTTAAAAACTGTTACGAAATTCTGATGTCATTTTGTCATAGTATCTATTAACCCGCGACGCCAATCGGCCGAATGTATTTTAAACTAGCCGTCGCCCGCGGTTTCACCCGCGTAACTCTCGATCCCGTGGGAATATCAGGATAAATATGCTATGTGTTAACCCAGGTCATAAACTATATGTGTGTTAAATTTCATCC
Source organism: Mamestra configurata (assembly GCA_002192655.3). Lineage (NCBI taxonomy): Eukaryota > Metazoa > Arthropoda > Insecta > Lepidoptera > Noctuidae > Mamestra > Mamestra configurata. Next base: position 327,815 of record NDFZ01005430.1, read on the forward strand.
AAATCCATTCAGTAGTTTTTACGTGAAAGAGTAACAAATAGCCATCCATCCATCCATCCATACTTACAAACTTTCGCGTTTATAATATTAGTAGGATTATACATAATATTATAGTTTCTCTGTAAGTGATTGTGTTAACTTTTGAGAAAATAAATGTCTAAAACCGTATGGTTGATATTGATAACTCTAGAACTTAATAAATACTCCTAGATCAATGTTTCTTTTTTGTTTTGACGATTTTTCGCCTGAAAATTGCAGTTGAGATCTTGAAAAATATTTGTGGAACGCTTTTTCTTCTACAAGTTTCATTCACGTTCTTCTCCGAGATAGATCTCTGAAGAATGATCGAATGTGCGCTTTGGAATGAGCAATTGGTCAATCATCTCTTTGCCTGACCAACTTTTTGACAATTTAAAAGTATTGATGAACAAATGATTTTGTTGAAATAAATGCAGTGATGTGATTTGCATAATTAAACAGTTTTATCTTTTTCTGTGTAATCAAAACGGTACTGACCTAGGTTACTGGCTGCATGGATAACTTCATGAAACGATCATGCCAAATGAAAGAAATCGGCATTAACCCCATACTTAACAAGCGGATAAGCAATCGATAGATGTTGTAGTTGTTGTTGTTGTTGTGTTTTTGGGATTCCTGACATATATTTAAATACATTAAAACTGATTGATAATTTTGCATTCACCACAACTCATTCAAGATGACACGACGACGAAGACGTTGCTACATTTATTCCGCGACACGACTTTCAAGTTCAAAGCTTACGCAGATTTTAATGATCACAAAACAGAATCAATAACATCAAAGATTTCCGTAATGTAATCAATAATAATCAATAATCATTTTTATTTGTGTAACATAGGTAGTGAATACAGTACTTAAATTAAAGTTCGTAGGTCGCTATGTTATACCAAGAAGCGTACAAATATGTTTGCATGCGAATTAATCATGCGAGAGGTAAACACAAATTATTTGGTAGGTAAGTATGTCAAAATTAATTAAATTAAAAAAAGATTACAAACTTAATGAAATTAAAAAATTGGTAGGTATGTCAAAATTAATTAATTACATTCAAAAGTTACAAGTTACCATCCCTACCGTGTTGCTATTCCACCAATTCGCACTAAACGTTTCCAAACGTCTTTCATAATGCGCACAGCAAAGGAGTGGAACTCTCTGCCTGCGTCTGTGTTTCCAAACGCATACAACCCTAATCTCTTCAAAATTAGAGTGAACAAGCTTCTTCTGGGCAAGCTCGCTCCATCATCGACTTCGTCTCTGTCATCTATGACCTAGACTAGAGCCAAGAGCAAACCCATATTAAATTTAAAAAAAACAAAAAAATAATGTAGGAAATCAAGTACATTTCCTGAGATCTAATAATAGCTAGCCACTATTATCGTAAAGTCGATAATTTCCTTCATTTCCTTGCAATCTTTAGATTTCGCTCTCCGTTCTCACGGTTGCCAGCAGCGGTTGCTAAAGACAACCAGCACCCGTAGTTCATGGTTGCGCAACCATGCTTAACTGAATTAGTGCAATTAGTGGTCCTTAACGTCATTAAGATTGTTTTCTAATCAATTTTTATGGATGTTTTTTTAACTATGTATAGCATGAAGAGAAGATGTTTTTCATAATTTTAAAATACTTAGTTTTGAATTTGTAATTATAATAACTAATTGTAATAACTTTTGTATCACAAAACATGCAACTCCTGAAATTATCCAACAACACAACGATTCAATACACTCCTTTAAAAAATGGCAAATACATAAAAACACAATCGCATTTTAAAGCAACTTCGACATAAAGCATTTAAGCACTATCCGTGAAACCAGTCCTTATAAAGGTGACTCAAGGAAGACGACAATACCAGTCTTCCTAAACGAGGCTTACATGGCCGAACAATGCCGAACAAGTATTAAATCTTAAAGCACTAGTATGTTTTTCATTATAATGAAGGCAGGTGCCTTTTATTTCGTGTTCCTCCTTTAATTAATATCTGTTAAGATAAAATTTTATGTTCAGAATTGGTAGGTATATTTTTTTGCAACATGACCTGTTCAGAAAATAAAAGAACTTATTTTAATTGCTTTTAATATCAATCCTTTAATTGGTATACCCTGACTAGCTGGTATTATTATAGGTGAAGTGATTAATAAAAATAAAAATACTACATTAAGCAAGTAGAAACAAAATGGAATGCATACTATGCATACTAATATTATAAATGCGAAAGTGTGTCTGTCTGTCTGTCTGTTACCTGTTCATGCTTAAACCGCTGAATCGATTTAGATGACATTTGGTATAGAGATGGTTTGAGTCCCGAGAAAGGATATAGGATAGTTTTTATCCCGGGAATATGTTCCTTTGGGATAATTTTCGACGTTCACGCGGGTGGTGCCGCGAGCGGCAGCTAGTTAGCCTATTATATAAACCCAGTCAGCTCACTGAACTCAACAGACGGAAATTAAAACTCATCAATAATTATATATTTTTTGTATTAAACAAAGTTGCTATCTTTTGACAGCTGTCAAACCTATTGATGGCCACTCAACGGCAAGATATCCTCAATAAAATCAGCATCCTCTCTATTTGCACATCATTGATTTAAATATTATTCACAAACATTGACATTCTACACTTGACAGGATGCATGTCTGACTCACTCATAGACAACGATTATAAAACGTATCGTAATCTGTGGTATATATATATTATTATAGTATATTATTATAATCTTGTACAAAAAGCTCTGAATCAGCTTCATAGCGGTAGGTAAGCGGATCTCTCGGTGACGCAAGTACATGCTTGAACTTTAGCGTGCTTATGTCAAATAGAGTCTTTTATTGTGGATATTGTAAAATGTGTTATTTCAGTTCTAACAATCATTTCTATAAATACAATAGTTGCGTTATCAGCTATGTTTGTTTTATCCTAATATATAAAAATCTTCCGTTACTGAGTGACTGAGTGTCTGACAGACAACGCACAGCCGAAACTACAGGTCGTAGTAAGCTGAAATTTGGCAGGTAGGTTCCTTGGGGAGAGTAGGAGAGCACTAAGAGACGATTACCGGAAATTTCTACGGGAACGGGAAAAAACTATGTCTTGGGCTAAAGCTAGTATACAATAAAAATAACCTACTTTTGAAACACACCAGCAGGCTCCTACAAAGGTGATGGTGGCCGGACAAGTTCGGCTCCTACCAAAAAGACTGACCTGAACTAGCAAAAGACATAGTTGTGTCAAAAAGGGAGAGAGAGGCTTTTGCCCAGTGGTGGGATAAACAGGCTAGACATATAGATATATCATTATCGTATCAGCCTATAGCAGTCCACTGTTGGACATAGACCTCTCTTAGTGCACGCTATTCAACTCGATTTCTGGAAACTCTCATCCAGCTGCAGCAGCATCTCAGCCACACTGCGAAGATCGTCGCTCCACCTAGCCTGAGGGCGTCCCCTTACGTTTGCAGATCGCGGTCTCCACTCAAGAATTCGTCTACCCCAACGGTCATCGGTTTTACGTCTAATATAGCCGAGATATATAATCACTTCTAAAACCGTATCAACTGTCTCTTGTCGAGTTTAGTTTTTATCGAAGCTTTGACAGTCCATCCATATATTTTCAAACATTGACGGGGCACGGGTGGGCGTTTTGGGGGACTGCTTTTAAAAAGTGCTGGCACTCAGCCTAATTTGAATAAATCACTTTTGATTTTGATTTTGATTGAAATAGTTTTCCAGTAAAAATGGCCAACCGATCAATACCAACCACATCTTATCATAACTATCTATGACAATATATTGATATTACTCGTTGACATTGCCGTCGCAGGCGCACCCTTGAGGCCAACCGCTGTATAACCCTTTACTGTAATACAAACCTGTTTTATCGACACACAGTTTAGTAACACTACCTTTGATCATGTTACTACCCTCTACTATGTATTAAGTGTATCTAATTTATAATGTTAATTACTTTGTATAGTATTATAATAGAGGAGCTCGTGGCTAAATAATAACACCCGCACGGGTCGATCTTTAGGGTTAAGCAACGCTTGCCGAGGTTGGTCTGTGGATGGGTGACCATCTTAACATACCGAGACTCCTCCGTGCCTCGGAAAGCACGTTAAGACGTTGGTCCCGGTTGTCATTTGTAGATCTTTGGCAGTCGTTGCGGATAGTCAGAAGCCAGATAATCTGACACCAGTCTTGCCAAGGAGTACCGTATTACCCAGTTAATTGGTTGTGGAGGTCTGGTAGGCAGCCGCTCCACGTAAAATACTGGTATTCAGCTGAATCCGGTTTGACTGGAAGCCGACCCCAATATAATTGGGAATAGGCTAGGCAGATGATGACTTTGTATAGTTTTGTATACTTTCCAAGAGACAGATGTGTTGTGCCACTTCTTCCCAGCTAAAACACTAGGAAGTGATGAAGGGCGGGGCGTCATTATGTAAAACTTTAATACATAAATTACTTTAATTTTGATTTGATTTATCTTGACTTATTTTCTGAACAGAATCTGAACCAATTTAAACTGGTGAGTTTTTTTTTCTGAAAATAGTGATGAAACCCTCTCATTTTAAATGTTTTAATAACAGAGTGGTAACAAAGCGGTTAGTTGGTGGTTGCGAGTTGGTGTAAATTTCGTTCATTTTGCAGTACATGAAGAAATTTTAACGTTAACAAACCAAAAATGTTGCAACCCGTAACACTGATTTCACCTGTGCTCCCAAGTAAATTAATGTATCAAATCAGCCTGTATCAGTCTGAATACTTAACAAAGGATATTTTCTTTACTCATTCGAATACAATTTGAGACCTTTCCTATAATAAAAAAAAATAAAAAAAATCAATTTATTTTCAAGTATCAAGACTCAATCACAAAAAAAATAATATAAGTACACATTAGTCACAATTACAAAGTCAAAAGCATTATTAGGTCATCATTATAAATTACATAATATTACAAAATTACAATTATTACATAAATGCAAGTCATATGTGTCGCCCACAACAGTGCGCAATGATGGTGGCTATGGCTAGGGCTTCTGATGTTGTAATTATAACTGAGTCACATTTAAAACACAAAAAAAAACCATCCAACATAAAAAAGTTCTAGAAAAACATTAAACAAGATTGACAAGTGTAACGCTATCCTAAATTAGCTTCTTCAAAGAAACCCAATCAATATACATAGGTAATATACCACAGTATAAAAAACTTCGTTGCGAAATAAGTCGTGCACGTTATGTTTGTGCCAGTTTTTGTGAACCTTTTTTTATTCTGTGTTGATGTCTAACGAATTTGATTGACCTACTGATGGATTTAATTTAGATACCATGAAATTAATTGTATGTGGTTGATTGTAGTGGTATTAAAATGATATCAAGGTTGTAAAGGGCAAATGAAACATCTTACAAGCTATTTATTTCATTTTCATTGAAAATATTGAAGTGCCATTTAATAGTCTAATAAATGATTTGACTTTAACTTTGAATAATGACGTAATAAACAAAAAAAAATATTTGATAGATAAAACGATTTTCAAAATATATTGTTAAGATCACTCAGCTTCAAAAGTTCTCATGTTTACTTAAAATCGAATTCAAACACGATTTTCTCCTCACGATTGAGTCATAACCACCAAAAACTCCATCTACAGTTATACTGGCCTTAGTGCCTTACATAACTCATCTTAACACGTAACAACGAGTATAAAAACACAAAATAAGACATAGCCAATAAAAAATAATATTTAATCGCACCTTATGGGTGAGCGCGTTGAACTCTTTTGTATGGCGCAGCGTTATTGACTACGAATGGGTACATTGGCTACTGTGAAAACTCTCACCCAACAAGCTGAATCGTAAAAAGCGAAAGTTTTTATCGAAAAAGTCGATACTCTATGAGTCTATGGTATTTTATTAGTGTTGTGACCTTGAGTAATCGATCGCGTATGAAAATTGATTGATAGATGTATTATGCTTGATTTTAAAGACACAGTAGCAGTATTGAGTAATCACGGGTATAATAGCTGTATGAATTTATTTTCCTCTTGAAGTTTTAATTGAGCCATTCAGCTATTTTTTTTTGACATGTCTTATGTGTTTGACACGAGAAGTGGTTGCAGCGATACAGGGTAACGGTGATGACACCTTGTGAACTGGGTGGAATTACTACCAAGGAACCAAGGATTGTTTTAGTCTGGTTATATTTCGTTTAGTAGTATCGGTGTTAAGCTTTATTAGATACTAATCTAAAATATTTAACTAATCTAGAAACAAATTTAGGTAAATAGTTCAACAATTGGGTATCAAACCGAAGTACTCTGGATCGTACCACTCTGGATATTACCACTGTGCAGTAAATTGTACCACTGTACGTTTTCTCATGTCAATAAGATTGTATAAATGTCTGCGTAGATACTGTATCTGTGAGAAGAGCCGGAATATCGGCGCGACGGGGAATGTGCGCCCGCGCAGCCAAGGACGCGTCGCCAGTATTTGTGCGCAGAGCGAGCGGGCGAATACGTACGTTATGTGTGGTTTCAAATAATATAAAATGTATTGGATGTTGATGTTGTTCTTAAATAGGTTTTAATTTTTTATTTAAGCTAGCAGCTTGCTAGATCCTACTAATATTATAAACGCGAAAGTTTGTAAGTATGGATGGATGGATGGATGTTTGTTACTCTTTCACGCAAAAACTACTGAATGGATTTTGATGAAATTTGGCACATGGTAGATTATAGTCTGGAATAACACATAGGTTACTTTTTATCCCGGGAATATGTTCCCTTGGGATAATTTTCGACAATCACGCGGGCGGCAACTAGTAGGCAATACTTTAGTTTCCTAGCTTAAGATATTAGCCTTTTACAATACACACTATGGGAACTGGTTAGGTTAAGGTAGAAAAATCGTTAGTTTTATTGAAATAATCGTAATTTATTAAAAATTATGTCTAATAAAAAAGGTTGTTGTTAATCGAACAAATATTTCCTGAAAAACTAGTTACCTACATTTGTTATTAAAAAATATATATAATAGGTCTAGACCTATAATAGGTATAGGTGTTTTTGTCAGCGATTTTCAACTCGTCATTAAGCCTTAAAACTAGGAGTGCCTACTACAGGTCACGTTCTAAGATAAACACTTCCTCGATCCTTTGGACATTTTGAAAAACAATAAATTGGTTCGCTATATTCAAATTATTGAGGCCTATTATTTCTAGAAACCATGTCACGCACCATCCAAAAACCCCATAATTAAGTAAAATTTGGCCATTTATTAAGCCATTAAGCCTTAAAACAGGTAGTGTCCTCATTAGTAAGCACCAAACCAGTTCCCTAATCCGTGTTGATCACTTGGCTGTATGTCGTTTGACCTTCGCCACAATTAGAAGAACCAGGTCTTAAGATTGTGATATTGATTTAAATATATAGCAGGTGTTCTTGATTTTATTTATGCTTCAAATATTACATAGATTAAAAGCCCTTTAACATGGCTTGAATATTGCCACTTTAAATTTAGTAGTGGATCAGTGATATATATTTTAAGTTTATGTGACCGGTACTAAAGTACCTTTTTAATAGATGGGAAATCATCAAATAACTCCTTCCGCTCTGGGCGGAGCGGAAGGGACTGTCCAACTCTTACTGACTAAAACCCATCCGTGTTCTCCTAATGCCCTTTGCGTTCCAGGGCCGCGGTGACTCTTTCAAACAAATTCCGCGATCCTTGCAGACACAAGTTAAGTACCTGACAAGACGAGTACGTGTCCACATGATTCTGAACATTAACTTGATAAGTCTGATGTCAATAATAAAATAATAACTGTGAATCGTAACTGAAGGGAGTGACTACACTAAAAACTGCAGGATAGAGTTAAATATGCAAAGTCTTTGATCTCACCAAAAGAAGTTATAATAATTCATATCAACCAATTCAATGCCAGTTTTCGTTTCCACAGAGTACGAGGGCTTACCTCCAAATAAATTTCATTTGCTTAAAAAGTAAAACTCATGCATTTAAGGGTTAAAGCGATAAACCAGCAGTAATAAAAAAATCAATAGTTCATTACTTATAAAAGTACTAAGACACCAATAATTGTACAAAATTAATAATGATAAAGTTTTATCAATTAGAAAATAAACACCGAAGTAAACACTTCAATTCAACTGGGAAATCCAAGTACTGTCTATTATTTTATCGGCTTCTTTTAATTTTATATATATTGTTCTGTTGATGTCATCTACAAAATAAATATTAATGCTAAAGTATAAAGAACATCACACTTTGAATATAAATTGTGGTATTTCAACAGACCTAATATAGATTCGCGAATTGTCAAAGATGATCATTAACATTTAGCATAATAAAAATGTTTTATAAAATCGCTAGTCATGTTTGACTAGCATGAATAATACATGAAAATTGATTGATAGGTACATGAATACACTACCTACATAAAAAGATATAAGAGAAAATCATATACAAAGAAGATCACAATGGAACTGAATATTTCAAAATAAATTTCTTCCAGCAGACCTACTATGGAAGAGAAGGATGAGAAAAATAGAAACAGTGTGATAAAACAGATGTCACTGGAAAATTGCAGACTCCGTAAGATTGTAATAAATCTTGATTAGATTATAATTTCTCGATATATTATGAAAAAATCGTTTTGAATACAATAAATCCCATCCAAATTCTATAGTTTCCAATATATCCGTGTCTTATTTGTAAAAAATAGTTTACAATTTCACGCGATATTTTACAATTTTACGGCGTTAGCCATTTTCCGGTGACATAGACAAATAAGGAAAATTAAAAGAGACTATAGGAACTTAAGTCTTCAAAAACATTTTTATCGTTATTATTTCAGGTTTTTCCAATAAAATAAATTAGCTGTGGCAACAATAGCCGAATCTTAAAACCGTACTAAACCGGAAAGGTCAGAGATTGAAATTCTATGACCTATTGTGGCATAACATTTGTAGCCTTAGCAACAGAACTTCGAAAGTTAAAGGTTACTATGCAATAACTATTAATCTTGAATTCTTTATAATGTAATACTATACTCTATCCGTTTAGGTAGTTAACTAAAGGTAAACAATCTTGATGTGTCTTTTTACACAAATTCATATTAAACAAATAAACTACTTTTCAAACTTATGGTTCAATTGATTTAGTATTCGTTACTGTTGTATTTACTTTGGTTTTTACTTGCATTTTATTTTTAAACTGAGTTTTTAAGTAAAAAGTTACATCAAGATTGTTTACCTTTAGTTAACTACCTAAACGGATAGAGTATAGCTGATACATCCCGACTACGTCCGCGTAGATGTCAGTTATCGCGGACGCAGACGATTATATTTAAATTTTATTAGTAAAAAACACCTGCAAAATTAAATTATTATCATTGGGGAAACGAGGGGTGATTTTTTTTAAACAATATTTATGTTTATATCCAAAAAATCAAAAACGTCAGAACGTCAAATCCATGCCAGTAGGTACAAAAGTAAAAACAAAGACTTTCATACAAGGTTCCCCCTAAATATACCCCCTTACAGGATTTTTGGATTTTATTAATTTTTAACATGATGTAAAGTAAACTTAAAATATTCCAAATTAAAGCTTTCTAGACTCAGTAGGCTGTGCGTAGATAGTCAGTCAGAACAAACGATTAAATACATAATTATTATTTGTATTTATATAAATAATGACATTCTTGTAAAGTTATGTAGGTTACCAATCAGTACTACACAAGTTATGCTTAAAATTATAGAATTCTTGTCGTGTTTAAACGTTGTTGCCACTGATTTATAATTAGGTTTATACTGTAGTAATTTTGTCTATGTTTAAAGCAGTGGGAATGCTTCAAGTGCACAATTATTTATGTGTGAATGGCTTGACCCAAAGATGGCCCTTTGTCCATTATTTTAGTTTAATTTGGGATTAATTTTAATCACCGTTCAAGTTTTTAGTCGTATTTTTTACTTAAATATTTAGCACTCACTATGAAGTGGCTCATTCATATCACGTACACAGCTATGGAAGACTTGTCAATTTAATAGAGAATCAATATCAATCGTCCCATTTTCATTTACCATCGTTAGCATAGAAACCTACCCTACGCCCATTCCGCTAATATGTTTTTTTTAAGAATTTAGTATTTCTCTAAGTGCCTCTCACACACCTGTCAAACGTTGGCATTAATAAAGACACGTTCTTAACTCTAAAATACTCAATTCTGAAACCAGCCCTTAGAGACTATCATCTAGAATCATGCGGACAAGTTTTCAATTACAAGATTACCTCTCGTTTTCGCTTCTAATACAGACGTTTGTGCATGAATTGAACATTTACTTGCCTGAAATACGTCTTAAATCGAAAGTGGTTTTCTCTCCGATTCAAAAACGATTCGACATCGAGATTGAAGATAAATCCTTTTGGAATTAAAATTATAATCGGTTTGCAATAGAATCTCGAGTCGGAATGACTACGCATTACGTAAAGTGTGTTCGAACCTGTCTCTGTGCTGGTTAACATTCCGAACGCACGCACTCGTATAAATGAGTCGGTTTTAACTTATTACGAACTTGTTTTTCTTTTAAAGCTGAGAGAATTTAGCTGGCGAATTGTAAAGCAGCTACACCTCTACACCGGACCCTTCGGGAAATACGGTGCTGTTTAAACCTCAACAAAATTTCAGTAATTTATTATTAGTCTTTACTCAAAAGTATTTTTTTGGCTAATTTATTTGGTCTCACGCAAGTCTGTCACCTTGAGGTGTAAATGGTTCTCTGGCTTAAATATTTCATTGGGATACGGAATGTGCGTTTGAAAGAATGGAACCCTACAAGGATCACTCGTATGTCTGCCAGTCCGTCCGTCTGTCACACCTACTTTGCTCCTAATCTTCAGGCTTGATCCAGTTGAAAATTGGTACACATACATATAAGTTTGAACTTCTGTGACCCAAACACTAACGTGCGACTCCAACGCGAACTCGGCTGGTTTTTTATTAATTTATTGCAATCTTCCTGTAATGCCCATTGAAATGTTATTTTCCAACTCTAAGGTGACAAGTTTTCCAACTTCTTTTACAGGACCATTCAATGACTCTATTCCCCTAATCCGGCAGTTTTAAAATCAGCAAGAAAGTTTACTAAACCTGATCATTACTCAGAGCCATTAGTCAGACTCTCTTATTACTCTAACGACTACTTATAACTTATTTACGTAATATAGCACTTACAGCTGTAGTTAGCTAATTAAGAAACATTTTAATTGACTTTATGTAGACATTAGCTTTTTGTAATTTTTATTTTGCGCAATATTTTACCCGGAACTCTGTCCGGAGAAATGTTTTATCTTAGAGAGTCGAGTGTCAAGATTATCATGGGCTTTATGGCCCAAATGACTGAGTAAGCTGCAACTGTATCGATCGAAGAATTTAACTAGTATTTACAAGAATTGTACGTCCCTCTTAAATTAGTAAAAATCATGCACAATTGCGTCTCCAATCTACTTTAGACATTGGCAGAATAGTCGATTAGATAGTCGGGATTGCTTGCCAAGATTGGTAAATGTTGTGATTCTAGCAGATATTTGCAATGTATGGATTCTGAAGCTTATACTTTGAGTCCTTTTGAAGGCAACGCCATCCACTCAAACAGACTCGGTCGTCATGACAACGGAAACAAACCCTCGATTAATGTCAATAAATAACAAGCTAAAAATGACTACTTATTATATACCTAGTCGTTATTATTTCAAAATCCTCTGATAAAAATAATATGAAACTTTATTCGTAGCAGGTAAAACACGGTAGACACGTTTGTCTACCGTGGTCCGACTTTTCCTATTAAATCTGTGTCTAGAGAACGTGTTACTGTAAGGTCATAATCGAGACGTAGGGGAGCTTATAAATAGTGTTTTAAGGCAAACTACCTGCCCACCAAGTGGCAATATCCGTTCTCCAATTTTTCGCCGGGAAAAATTCCCAGATTCACAAAAGGAAACTCATGTGAATGGATAATTTAAAAAATAAACTGTCGTAAAGAAGAGACCTAAAAATTGAATACCAATTTATTTACTAAACGCGCATAATCAGAGAAATCGCAAAACAATTCAAGTGAAATTCCATCGAATAGTCGATTCTACTCGATACCACGCTTGTATACCGATTATATTATTAACCAGTTTGTTACCCAACTAAGCCGGACTCAGATGAATTCCTCGCCTTTCGTAAAAGTGACCAATTTTGACGATTACGTACGACTTATGGAAATAAAGGCATAATATGCGGTTACGAAACTCGAATAACGCACATTAATTAGGCTGAATCACTTCTATACGTGCTTTCTTGCATGTCATTTAAAAAAGAAAAGTTTAGAATATTTTTTTAAGGACCATAACATTTTCAAAATTGAACTTACCATTTTAAATATCGTACAAAACCAACTCGTCCTGTCAAAGTTCCCCATCCTTATAAAACGTAAGTACACAAAGAATCTATCGATTGTACTTTAAAACACTACTGTTATTCACATTATTCACAACATCACATGCGAACTAGATCCAATGCACATTAATTTAAAAAATAACTATATTGACACTGGCCGGGAACACGCGATTTAAAAAAGCTATGAAAAGTCGCGTTCGAAATTCAAGTTTTGGCGGGAAGCGTTCACTCGCGCGGGCTGCGCGCCACAGACTGCCAACATGGCCGCCTATTTTTTTGACGGTTCACACGAGTCGATTCACTTTCTACGACCTTACGGCGTATGCGACTCGTAATTAAGCATAAAGATTTACGTAACACGCGATGTAACCCGTGTCAAATTTGATTTCCGCGAATATTTCTGTTTTAGGACACCTGTCAGTCAGTGCGCAAAAAAATTTGAGGTTTTTGGCGCGTATTTCCTCAGAGTTTGCTGAATTGAGGGTATTTAAACATTAAGAACGGTTCAAACTTTCTTTGTAACTTATAACGCGTTTAGCCTATAAATACCTACACACAATTAAAGTTATATTCATTGATCAGCAATATTGTTTGAAAAATAAATAAAGCATCAAGTAGCTTTCAAGCAGTGATCAAACAAACAACGTCACTGATCAATGTGTTTTTCTATATCTTTTCATTAACTATACCTACAAACAGTCTTCCATGCCCTATTTTCCATCTACATATAAATAAGTAATAAACTCAGAAGCAAATGCATTTGACGCCATATTCTTATATTGTACAAGTTCTCGACCTCATGATCAATACGAATGGATCCGGTTCACCTAACCTTCAGGCTAGATCGAGTGCTGACTTGAACTATCCGTTGCAATCCAAAACTGACCTTTGAAGCTGATGATATTACAGTTTGTTGGCAATAGATAAAATAATAATTGCATTCATCGAAAGACGGGCCTTGGAAAATCAGTTATTTTTCTTTACTTACTATACCGACCAATGATATGTACCTATAATACGTCATTGATACCTATATGTTTGCAGGACCTCATGGTAAAGCGCTTACGCACAATTTAGCTACTGAAAAACATGTCATGGGCCACGTTTTTTTATTTGGGACGAGCTGCCACACGTTCCCAACCACTGCAAATTCTGAATCAACAGTGGCGGCCACCAGAAAAAACGCCAGTCAATGAAAACGCCGAAATTAATCAGAAAAGCAAAGCGAAGGAGTAGGAAACATAATTTTCACTTCCCTCCATTCAAGCAGGAGACAAAATTGAGCTAGGCCAATAGGCACCAAGGACATTACAATTGGGTTATGCCTAGTTGCCAAGCACAACGGATTGTATAATTATTAACACTTTCAACAGGAATGATGTAACCATAACTTTGTAAAAAATATTATTTTTAAAAGAGTGTCCGTAGAGTTTCTTGCACGTTATTCTCCATAGAGATCTACGTTACGCTTTGGAACGTGCAAAGAGCTTCATCTTTTTGACCGACCGACCTTGACAATTCAAAAGTGCCTGTAAATGGTCTAATTGAAATAAATGCTTTGATTCCTGAGTCTTGGGTCCTTAATTGTGAGCCACCTGCATACAGCTCGCATGCAAGTTGCATTCAATTTTGGGCTACCGAAGAACCTATCATGCGATCAATCGCTCGATCGTGCTCCGCAATGTACCTAATTAAACTTGTCAAAAATTACAAACACTAAAATATTTTCCAATCCGAAATCCTAGAAGATAGTTGATAGCTTCCAGAGCCGGATGATTGTATACCTATTTATTAAATACTAGAAAGAAGACTAGAAACGCCTTTCGATTGAAAAATTGGATCAATGAATATTTGGATTATTCTGGGAATAGCCACTGAATACTTGGATTTTGGTATGCAGTGAATGTTCCTTCTTTACAAAAAATCCAAACGATTGCCACTGATTCAGTTGGCAGCAGTCAATTAAAGTGATTTATTTAGTCGCCGCAATTAACCGCGATAAAAGAAAATCAAGTAATTAATACGTAGGTAGTACCTTACCAAATTGAATACGAATAATTCGGAAATAACTAAAAATAATACATTCAAGAAGCATTAGTGCCTATCGCTTTTCTTTTCCCGGTATTATATTGATATTCAAACAGTAAAATTAAAGCGTTTTCTTTAGTCTTGTCAAGTTGTCCGCTGGTTAATAACTTGGTTTAAAGATATTGCGAAAGAGGGCTCTATTGAGCACTGACGGCTGTAAACCGGAGCCATCATCATTTCTATGTCAGAGAGTGTCGGCGCTATACAAGACGCATATTGTTATCTCTTTTTACAGCGGAATCATGATGACATTTGCCCGTCATAAATTTTTTCTTTTCATCTCTTTTTGCCGTCATCACAATGTTCAGTTCATTTGTATATCCATATCTATCAATAGCTAGTTTATATTTTAGTAAATAAACTCTTTTTCTTTATTTTCTTCTTTCGTTAGTGGGGACTACACATCAAAGCAATTTTTAAGTCCAAGGAAAGTATCTGAGAAGATTACGATAATCCATAAATGCGAAAGTGTGTCCGTCTGTCTGTTACCTCTTCACGCCTAAACCGATTTAGAAGAAATTTAAAAAGATAGATTAGGTCTTGAAGAAGGACATAGGCTACCTTTAGTCGCGAGAAAAGGGCTTGAAGGGGTTGAAAGTTTGTATTGCAGTCCGTCATTGAAGACAAACCCATGAAACTTTGTATTCAGGCATTTGATAAAAAATAAAAACATGTGTTATTAATTTTCAAGCGTTTTTGAAAAAAAAGTAAGTATCTTAAAAATAAATGGGTTGCCCAAAATAGCTATTCCACGCGAACGAAGTCGCGGGCAAAAGCTAGTCAAGAATAAACTACAGGCCTTTTATACGATAACGATGCAATAACCCTCCCAGTAACGACCACAGCAAGTGTGAAACATTTTGTTAAAATCTTTAGCAAGTTTTTTTTGCAAGGCGTGCCGGTCTAGGCTGCCGCCTGACTGCATTCCAGCCTTTTGGCTGAACCGGTCACGCCAGATCTAGGACACATGTTGAAGGCTCGTGTGACGGAGAAGGGCAGTCGGTAGTGACAGACGTGTGGTTTTAAAATAACTGGATAGTTACTTAGTTAGGTAGGTACCTAGTGGCTGACCCCAAGTTTCGCTTTTAAGAAACATTAATACGTAAACTCTAGAAGGAACTACAGCCACCTGCTACGATCCTTAAGATTGATCTAATCATGTCCGGGCAGTACCGGGATGTAGAAGTATCGTGGTCCGACGTCCCGGGCACGGACTTATTTGACCGAGCTGCCGATTTGACGGACCACGTACCTTCCACGTCCCAGGCATAGCTCGGATATGTGTAGATTTATTACACACCTTTTCTTTCGTTTCAGATTTTGAAATTGAGTACAACAATTGGGTTTTTCTATGGGGCTTGCTAATATCATAGAAAGGCGTCGTATGAAGCTGATAGTGACAGACGTGTGGCTATTTATAAAAGAAGTAGATGGAAATCGTGTGTTATTTTCGCCTGTTCATGAACTAGTTAGGTTTCTGGTGGGGTTGCGGAAGGCTAAATAGGAAGTCATTTTTCTTAGCTGCTAATGCCATTTTTTAGGTCCTAGCGTTGCGGAATTTGTTCGATAGAGTCACCGTGGCTCTGGAACGCAAAGGGCATTTGAAGGAACACGGATGGGTTTTAGTCAGTTAGAGTCTGTCTCCCTTCATGAGTCATTTGATGCACATTTAATAAAATCTTGGCTCAACCAAATGGCGATGATGCGAAGAGTCTGTTTAGGTTCATGGCCCAGATATGAATAATGTGTATTTAGGGTACGATGGTACTGACATACGTATTGCGATCACAAATGTCCCTAATAAATAAATAAAGAAAAAAAAATGAGTCATTTGATGACTTCCCATCCTTAAAAAAAGGGTTAATTTAATTGTGGCTTATTTTTCCAAGAGCGTCGTCGTGATTGCTAAGGACTTAGGTCTTTTCATTCAAATATTTTCATTGTTCCAACCAACGGAACCATAAGCCTCCGCTGTCCGTCTATCTGTCAACGGGCTGTATCTCATGAACCGTAATAGGTAATCAGGAGAAATTTTCAAAGCTTGTGTATTTAGTATAGTGGCACTATAGCAATCAATGATAAAAATAAATAATTTAAACATATAGGGGAACCTTACAAAAAATTTAATTTCTTCGGTTTCTTCGTCCCTTCGTGAGTAAGTCCTCCTAATTGTATGGATGTTTCGCCAGACGGCATGTTTGAGTAGAGATTGTTTTATCATCATAATCGGGTGGTTTATTTCCGCAATTCCAGAACCAGAATCATCACGATAAGCTATTGAAGAACCAGTAGTAGAAGAACAAGAACAGGTAGTATTTATTTATTTATTATATACTTTATTGTACACCTCATTACAAACATAGTAAAAACGTTTAAAAAACAAGTGTACAATGGGCGGTTCTTATATTATATATTTAGCAGGTAGTATACCTATTAAAATCAATTGCACCGTATAATGAACGTTCCCATGCTAACCCCTCAATGTTTTCTTCCAAAAATAGTTACAACACACACACAGAACTAACAAGAAGTTTCTCCGGATATTTTTTTTTTGTGATTTCATTGACAAATAAACTTTCCTTGGGCGTTGTATTCCGCACACGCGTAGGCGCAAGACAAAGAGAATTGCCACAGTATCTGATAGAGCAGAAGGCCATCTCTTAACAATAGACGAATTGGAAGGCAGTCACACGTCACTGTGTTTAGAGGCTTTTGTACATACCTCAGTAGGTAATATACGACCTGCATACAACGATCACCCTTGGTTGACTAGTAGAGAATGCCTAAGATATTATGTCCGCCTTTGTATCTGTGTGTTGCAAGAAATTTAAATAAACAAAGAAATATTATCTACTAGCTTTTCCCGCGACTTTGTCCGCGTGGAATAGTTACTTTGCAGCCATTTTAATTTTTAAGATACTAATTTTCAAAAACGCTTGAACATATTTATATTTATTTATTTTTTATCAAATGCCTTATTACAAAGGTTCATGGTTTTATCTTCAATAATGACGGACTCCATACAAACTTCCACACTTCTTTTCACCCCCTTAAAGGATGATTTCTGGGACAAACTATCTCTATACCAAATTTCATCTAAATCGGTTCAGCTGTTTAAGCGTGAAGAGGTAACAAAGAGACAGACACACTTTCGTATTTATAATATTACTAGTGATCCCGCCAAACTTCGTACCGCCTCAGAATCAATAATTTTGTCGTGTTTTGTTTTTGTCATCAGAAATGGCGTTGTATTCGAAAATGCTTTTTGTACCTACATATTATTTTTCTTTAACTTTTACAATTTTTAAATAGGTATTCTGCTATTCGGGGTAAAGACAAATCCAACAAACCAAAGACCTTCAAAATCAGTCCAGCCGTTCTTGAGTTATAAATGGTTTAACTATCCCGACTTTATATATACCTATAGATTCGTAAGAGACTTCTGGCTTTCACTGAAAACCAGCGCTGTGACTCTGTATCGCACATGAGTCCCAGCATTATGCTGAGCGATGTCCGTTTTGTGTTTACGAGTCACAGGTGAGATCTTCCTAACTTGTACACATTTTGTTTTTATGTTTTTATTTATTTTTGGTTTGCGTCATTCTTGGCGCAAATAAACTCTCTTTCCTTCTTTCTTGTCTATTATTATTCTGTGTATCTTCTGTGCTCGCCTTCTCTGTGGCAGCGCCATGTTTGTCTCGACGTCCGTGACGAGAGTACTGAGCAGATGAAATTCTGAACATGTCAGTGAACTCCGCATCACATTATGAAATCATTTGATTGATTTCAAGAAATCTTCAGATGCATAATTTGGCTAAAATCAACCAGTTTTGTGGAAACTGTCAACTTGGTAAAAATATGTTGAACAATAATACCTCTCCTCTGTGCAATTATCGTTATTTTAACTATGATTTAAGGTAAGTGGAGACTGTAGATATTCACTAAATTGCGTTAGTGAAGTATGCATACTGTTTCATACTTTTCTGCAGACAGACCACAAACTACGAGAATGTAACAAGTCTGAATAAATTTATCTCAGTTACGCAAGCTGAAAAATATTAGTTGAGTTCAGGTGTTGATGCACAACCGCCCAACCGGCTTCATGCTGTTCACTGCCTCATTCCCCCCGAGGTACTGCCTCAACAGCTCGAGGTATTCCTCAAAGAAGGGTTTTGGCCGAAGGGTGTCGTGTATCGACGCTTCCGCGGCCAGCTGCGCGACACCAGTCAGCGAAACACGACGCCGTCATTTCGTGTGCAATAGTTAAATAAGGTTTATTAATATGTATTAGTTTATTACTGTTTAAGATTATTTTGTGTATTATGTCTATGGGCCTTAGCAGCCTGATAATAAAATGATTATTATTATTATTTATTATTATTCCATCGCCGTCTGCCGTCACGACAGCTGGTTGCCAAGTCTTTGATTCGATTCCCAAGTCGGGCAAAGTGTTATTGGGGTTATCTAACATAAATTTATCAGTAGCAGCCCGGTATTTCAATTTGTGCGCTGCTACTGACTGTAGGCTCATCACCTAGCACCTTCTCACATGGGACTTTCCTAAACATAACTAGCAAGATAGCGTTTCAACTACTTGTCTTACCTACTGTCTTGGTTGACTAGCACTCATAAATTAAACGCGCCATAAATACTTAAGTACACAAATATCCCGCAATTCTGATTTCTCGAAATACACAATCAGCTAATTAAGATTCTCTAATGATCGTCCATCATTTCGGTCTAATGTCCCGCGGACCGGACGCTCGGCACTTCAAACAAAAAGCCTGCGACGGAAACGGATATTATAGCTATTATTACCAACATTACGAATATTTCGATTGACTTTCAAGACACGCGTCGTATGAATTTTGCATAAATATGGAAGTAAAATAAAAAATAATTATTGTTTATGGTTTTGTTCACACGTTATTTGAATAAATTATCTTATATGATTCATTCTGTGACGAGAAAGGCGTTCTCCAATGTTTTCGGGAGGCAGGTCTGGTGTGTTTTTCAACACATTAAATTTCGTATAATCTCTCACAAACGAAACGATTCTAGATCCATTGATTTGATTCATACCTAGGACGTAAAACGCGCAATGAATAGGTACCTACTTTTGAAATAACATAAAAGTACAACAGACTTCCAAATAAAAAAAAAACACTACAAATTAGTTAATAACTTTAATCTCAACACAAAGTAAATTTCACAAAGTATTAAATAACTTTAATTTTAACACCGATTTCCGAAATTAAAGTTTTTTAATACGTTGTACTGTTTTTTTTGGAAGTCGGTTGCATTTTATAGTTTATTACTACTACAAACCCCTAACAACACCACTGGAAAATCACAGGAAAGCAAAACATTGGATGATATATTATTTCCTATATCCTCCAGCTATTTTGATTTAAAAACCCAAACTACTGAACCGATTTTGATATAAGTTCAAATCGGTTCATAAATGACGGAGTTATGACTTTATGAGGTAACAAACATAAAAAAATACAACCGAATTGAGAACATCCTCCTTTTTTTTAATTCAGTAATAACGAAAAAATATGCGATCGATCGCGAGCCACTATCACAACACAGTAGGTAGAAACTCCCAGCATTGGCTGTAGAGGTCTCCATGCTCTGTATACGTGTAGTTTAGCAGTCGGCTTGCATACCGTAATAAAAATCATACTAGCATACGATTTAAATTAAATTCGGGAAGAGTGTCCGGGAACTCCACGATCTCATCCCACCGGCCCCCTTCTACCATCGGACATCTAGACGCACTGCAAGTTACCATCCCTACCTTGTTGCTATTCCACCAATTCGCACTAAACGTTTCCAAACGTCTTTTATAATGCGCACAGCAAAGGAGTGGAACTCTCTGCCTGCGTCTGTGTTTCCGAACGCATACAACCCTAATCTCTTCAAAATTAGAGTGAACAGGCTTCTTCTGGGTAAGCTCGCTCCATCGTCGACTTTGTCTCTGTCATCTATGACCTAGACTAGAGTCAAGAGCAAACCCATATTAAATAAAAAAAAAATAAAAAAAAAACAATTGTTTGACAAGTGACAACAATGAATTTCTCTCTGAAATTCCCGACTATGTCAATTGATTGTTTTTGGCACTCCTAGGTGAATTTCACGCCGTTTGATAACTATAGGACCGCCTCCTACATGGGACTTAAACATAACTAGCGAAACGTGTTCTTACTATAGGTACATATGACATATACATATATATATACCTCTGCCTAACCCTTTGCGGAATACGCGTGGCGTGATAATAGATAAGTGTTGTTGTGAACGCCATCTGTTGTCAATTCGGTAAACCACAAGTTTCCTAAGCTCAGTGTTGTCAGATGTAATAGTGATAGTAAAACAGTGTTTTACAATTGATTCCAAGCTAGATTTTACTATGAAATGTACAGAGAACTGAATAAACATAAGATGTCGACGTGATGGTAAATTATTCAATTGAAAATAATAATTAAGTGACAATCAAAGAAAATAACTAAAACAACAAATTTATTTACATAGTGGCAACATTAAAAAAAACAAGTGTCAAATAAGATATCGCAGAGTCGTAGAGTGCGGACGGCTCTTCATTAAAATTTTAATAAAAATATGAAAATTAACGAAAGATTCTAAACCAATGTACGTTCTAAAATAACATTCCGATATTAAGATATTGAAATGGTGTGAAAAACGTTTTGTATCTGTGAAGTGAGACGAGAAAAACCTGCAAAATGGCAAAGTGAGTGAAAAAATTATTCTGTTTAGATTCTAAGTGGATTATTGGATAGTAACTCAATACAAAAGTGTCGCCTACGCGATGTTGCGGTTGATTAGACACGGCTGATGAAATCTCCGGTTACCGATGTGTTTAGTATTCAATAATATTATGGGAACTAATACTACGTCTATGTTTTTATAAGTAGGCAATGTTTTCTTGTCTGCTTAACTTCCAACTTAGATGTCGCAATGATATTTAGGGTCAAGGAGCTTTGCAATAGTAATTAATTTTAAATCTAATTTGATTTTATTGAATACCTATTTGTCAAATAATAGAATTGATCATGCTTCAGTACAATTTAAACTAAATAAATAAGAACAACATTAACTACTACGCTCTCTCTCTTAAAATTATAGCAAACTCATAACTTTCAGTATATTATTGCAGCACTGCAGCTCCAATCTACAATTTTAAAAATAAATTAGCATAACCAATATTTTAATTTTATTGTTTTGAACTCAAAACTAGTTTTGATAGTGATGCCAATAAAATTGAAGTTCAGTTTGTTGCAAACATCATCTATTGTAGACTATCTCAAGTGTATAAAGCTATTCCTATTTTGCATTTATTATATGGGTACAGGAACTAATCCCCACATAATTGACTTTTATTCACATAGATATTTACAACTGCTTTTATAAATATACACTAAAAATAAAAACTCTTAACTAAATTAACCTAAAATGTGGCATCAAAAAATTCATATGAATTTCTGTTGACTGGAAGTGTACCCAAAAGACTGGCGGCATTGCCACGTTGTATGGCAGTGCTGCCAGTTCCTATTTTCTTTTGTAAAAGTATTATTTATCAAACATTGTTGTCTACAGGGAGATGATGATAGTGTTTGTCTATGACACACTGTGTTGTACTTCGGAGGAAGACGACCCCATCAATGCGGTGCTGTACTTCCATCCGGGATGGGTCTCTGACACACAGCGGCATGCACTCGCAGGACAGGTTTGTACAACAACATGAATTTATTTTAAGTAAGACATTTAAAGTCACTTCTAAGCTTGTTTGAGATTTCAAAAGTGCATTTAGATGGTTTGTGGATAAATGCTTGTAATAGTGAGATCACTCCATGAAGCTTGTGCAGTTCTAGAGAAGCATCTGTGGTTTTAGTCAGTACCAGGCTGGCTATGAAAGCCAATATCTCCATGCATAATGACACGGTTGGCACAATGGTTGAGCAATTGGCTGCTGCGCTACGTTTCACGGACATAGCACGGAACAAATATTTGTGTGATTGTTCCAGGTCTGGCTGTTTGTGTATGTGACTTTGTATGTTTGTAAACGCACCCATGATACAGGAGAAATTCTTAGTGTAGGGCAATGTTTTAAAAAAAATAAGAATGGACTAAATGGGAGTCTTAGTGACGAAAATGGAGTCCATGCATACTACTGCTGTGTTTAGTTAGTAGCTTGATTTATCATCTGCCTAGCCTTTTCCCAACTCTTTCAGAGTTGAATTCCATTCTAACCGGATGCATCTTATAATAGTACTAGCTTTTGTCCCATCCCATTTTTCCTTTTCCTGTATAGCATCTAGCATTCCTCATGAATGTGGCTATCATATACAAAACCAAATACGACTGGTAGTTCCAGAGATTAGCGCGTTCAGTCAAACAAACTCTTCAGCTTTATTATACCTTATAATAGTATTTTGTCTGGCGGCAACTGCCTAGGGATATGACCTCTACAACCCTGTTACTGGGGAACACAATACCAGGGTGCTAATTTGTTCGAAAGAGTCACTGCGGCCCTGGAATGCAAGGGGCTTTAGAAGGAACACAGATGGGTTTTAGTCAGTAAGAGTCTGATACGCCCTTCCGTTCCACCCAGAGCGGAAGAAGTCATTTGATGATTTCTTTAAAAAAAAAAAATATTTTACAATAGTCCTGGGCAAGACCGGTAGATATGAGAAGCTATTTTGTTCTTCCAAAGTGTAGATTATCTGATAAAAAGACTGATTTCATCCTTGACCTTAAAATTTTATCTCTTTAATTTTATAACAGTATACATTTCAGTGATTAATCTAAATGCAATTCAGTTGGATGTCTAGACACCAGTCTTGATAAAATATTGAATACTATTTTTAACCTGTGACAATAATATCTTTGCTAATTAATGTGACACACTTTAAGTATGCTAAGTATTCGCATAAAAATATCAATTTTATTGGAATGCCTTTTGACATTATTTTAATTCAAATACCAGACCATGAGAAATAAGATATCAAAGTCACCGGAAAATGGCAAACGCCGTAAGATTGTAAAATATCGCGTGAAATATTTTTTTCAAAAAAGACACGGATATATTGGAAACTATTGAATTTGGATGGGATTTATTGTATACAAAACGTTTTATTCATAATATATCGAGAAATTATAAGCTAATCTAGATTTATTACAATCTTACAGAGACTGTAATATTTCGGTGACATCAATTTAAAAAATTTGAAAAGTAAGCGCTACGATTTTTTTTTATTACACATAATACTTAAGCTCTTAGTCGACAAGATTTTATGTAAAATCTTCAACAATCGCCGTCATATCCTATTAATCCTACTAATATTATAAACGCGAAAGTTTGTAAGTATGGATGGATGGATGTTTGTTACTGTTTCACGCAAAAACTACTGAGCGGATCTGGATGAAATTTGGCACAGAGGTAGATTAGATAGAGATATTAGATAGTCTGAAATAACACATAGGATACTTTTTATCCCGGGAATATGTTCCCTTGGGATAATTTTCGACATTAACGCGGATGGAGCCGCGTGCGACAGCTAGTATTTACATAAATCCGTTCATTAGTTTTCGAGACGCGGCGGAGGGACTTTGTGTTACAATATCTAGTGATTAATTTCTACCTATTGTAATAAAACAGTGATGGGTTTGATAAATAGCTAACAAGATAGATCAGTAATTATTATGAGTGGCATTTTTTTTAAATAGTATCTTCTAAGTGACACCAGTCTCACTGCCTATCCTCTTCACATATTATAAACTTGCTATTGCCCGCGATTTCGTACGCGCATTTCTCGATCCCGAGAGAACTAGCTACTATGAGAACCCTCTAAAAGAGTGTCCACCTCTGAAGAACGCATCATACAGCTAATATAAATTACCTGCTTTTGCCCGCGACTTCGTTCGCGAATATTTTTTACCGTTGCCGTATAGCCTTCCTCATTAATGTGGCTATCATATACAAAAATAATTTTCCAAATCCGACTGGCAGTTGCAGAGATTAGCCCGTTAAAGCAAACGAACTCTACAGCTTTATTATATTAGTGTAGATCTCTCAAGGGCGTCCCGCGAAGCCGGCTTAGCCCAACGGCTAGTGATGTTCATTCTTAATCTATGACAATACTACCCGTAATTGGCTTACCTCCCCGAGCCCCCAATTTGCTGAGTATATTGTATGCCAGAGAATTCGCAAGGGAGTGTAAATGTGCGGATTAATTTTGCGGTAGCCTGCTTTTGTTTTCGCGAAACTTCACGGAATTAGGATTCAATTATCGGTTTTTTTTAACGTCGACCCTCATTAGGAATTTCTCCTGTACGTGGGTGCGTTTACAAACATTTAAACTCACATACACAATCAGCCAGACCCGGAACAACTATCTGTAGGTCATACAAATGTTTGTTCCGTGTGGGAATCGAACCCGCGACACGCAGCGCAGCAGCCAATTATTTAATGAACTTAGATTGTAGAACACCCAATGCGTCGAATCAAATAGCGTCTATCTATACCGAACCTATGGCGAACCTTTTTTGGCGAACGTGCCATTTTCATTACAAAAATATTTTTTGCCATGATGTGTCACCAAAAATCTAGACTTAGTGATACAATGGACAAAAAAATAACACTAGACGCAATTAACTTAACTCTTTTTTTGTAACTATAAATTCATAAAGCAATCTTAATGCCAATCAGCTTTGTGTTCAGCATGATTTCTGTTGTTGCTAATCATTCAAGATGCTAAGTAATCTTGTTTAGGCGTCCCCAAATTATTTTGCTGCGTGTCACGACTAGCACGCGTGCCATAGGTTCGCCATCCCTGATCTATACGTTACTTCCGGTTCTATCAATAGAAACTACTGGGTATCTCCGAAGTAGGAATCGCTAGGTACACTAAAACTATTGCAACTTTCACGTCAATCTGTGTTTGATTGAATGAAGTTAGGAAACGGCGGACGCAGGCTCTTTTGCGCCACAGAATTGACCAGTTTAGACCGAAGCGAAGTCGCCACGCGGTTCAGCATCTTCGGATGTGGTCGTATGCGCGAGACAATAAAAATGCTGTGTTTCTTGTATGATGATGGGTTATCGCGAATAATCAAAGGTCCCCACGGCCCTAGTAGCGTTCTAGTAAATAATATAATTAAATTGTTCATCAATTAAGCTCTTCAATGTCACACAAACCCGCTATCCAAGACCTGTAGCCTTATTAATTTATTATGACGTGCTAATGCCATCCAATTCCGGTGATGTAAACGGGATAGTGCTATTCGCTATGTATAGCTCCGTCTCTCTCTTAGAGCGGAATCATGATCGTTTTAAGACTTCATAGTAGGGCCCCTGAATAGAACATCTTACTATACCACTACAAACCGATTAGAAAGTGTCTTTAACTTAATCAGCCTGTGGAATGTGGCAACCTATTCAAAACACATCAGTTACGTGAGCAAGCTTAGTTCGAAACTGGTTTTAACTGTCTAATATGTAGGCAGACTTGAGTGGGCTCTAATTAGATCAGTGGTTCCCAACCTGTGGTTCGCGGACCACTGGTGGTTCGCAAGGGCTAAAATATGGTCCGCGAAAGGTTTAAAATTTCAATCTTTTCACTTCAAAAATGTCATTGATGCAAACTGATTTTAAGTATCAATCAGAAAAATTTTGTTTTCTATGACAATGCTTTAACTTTGATTACTTGTAGCATAAAAACTACCTACATAATTAATGTAGGTAGTTTTTATGCTACAAGTTTTGAATATCTATATTGTTTAGGATATAAGTTTTTAAAGATAAGTACAGTTTAATTTTCTTCTTGATTTCTGGTCCCTGCTAACAACAAATAAATCAAAGTGGTCCCGGGCCAAATGAAGGTTGGGAACCACTGAATTAGATCGAAATTCAGTTAGTTTGTAGCTATGGTTGTAATTTAGCTAAGTGTACCTAATGTCTGAGCTTCGAAACAGTTATTAATGTAGGTATACCTAGCTCATTTGCTAACCCCGAAATGAGTAACTTGAAATAGGTTGATTCATAAAAAAAAGCTATTTAGTAATTTTAATTACCAAATTATTCTTCGTATCGAATATTCTTCTTTCCTATTTTCGGTATTCAATATTGATCGAAGGCATTAAGGTGAAAGCGCCAGGGTAGCCCGCTAAATTCAAATGTTCATACGTTTCTTGCATTTTACAGGTCAGTGTCAGGTTGTATGTTATTAAAAATACGATTGGCAACCGTAACAAATATGGGTTTACTGAGTTATAATCATTTTAATACAGGTTGTTTCATTCATGTAACTCGATTGATTTTTTGATGAAATAACCATTCAATCGAGCTATATGAACTTAGAGGGTTGTATTGATTGATTGAATTTTAATGATTATAATTCTGTAAATAAATACGTGTTACGATCGCGAATCATATCTTGTTCAACATACAGCCACTGACTTGCAAATTGCAAAAAACATAAGAAAATTTGAATTTCGCGGTCTACCCTGGCGCTTTCACCTTAAAGTCCGCTACCTTTGTGCATGAAGTTTTAAATAAAAAAAACACACACCAAGTCTGTGGAGTTTCGGTAAAAATAATTCAATTACTAGTAGCGATTGCAATTTAGCTAATAAAGTACCTAATGTCTGATGGATGGATGCTTCGAAACAGCTGTTAATGTGCGTGTGTGTAAGCATTTGCGGCTGTTGACCTCTTGCGACAACAGTCTCTTGCGACTTGAAATTAAAAGTACTTATAGTATTTTCTTTTGACGTGACAACGTCTAATAAATCGATGAACGATGTAACGTTACGATCATTTCATCATGACGTTGTCACGTTAAACTATCGTCCGTAAACCGACTTTACTGACAACCAAGTTTTTTTTATGAATTTAGGTCCTATGGATCTACGGCGTTTTATATTGGGAGCCCAAATTTTGGTTATTTGTGGGCTACGATACGACGCAGCGCGCGTTCTGCGACGGTAGCGGGTCGCGAGGCGCGTTGGGCATTTTTGTTCAAGTTTTCACTTCTGTCGAGACTCCTCGTTACCTCGTGCCTCGGAAAGCACGTTAAGCCATTGGTTCCAGCTGCCATTTGTAGATCTTTGACAGTCGTTACGGATTGTCAGAAGCCAAAACATCTGACACAGTCTTGCCAAGAAGTACCTTATTATAATATATATTTTAGTGTTCCGTATATAAAAAGGGACCACTCTTGTAGTATTTTTTTCTGTTTTCGTCATTAGATACTCGTATTGATACCGATGACGTCTATAATTCAAATTTGATCTTGCGTAGAATTATTAAAGGAGGAATGTGCCTAGATAATGAGAGCCGCACGGGTCGTCCTTCAATTTTCTGCTGAAATGGTTAAACTTCATATTTGCACCAAGTGCAGCCCCATTTCGTCCCATCTCATCTCTTTCCATACCATTTTGGTGTACAATCAAGTATATTGAAATAAATATGTTCTTTATGGTGTCGTACGTAAAATAATAGCACCATCCCATCACTTCTCGTAAGTGGCGACTAAGGGACTCACCAGAGAATGGGCAGCAGCATTCTCTGTACATTGCAACAGCTATACTGTGATCGCCAACACGCCTGTCATGCGTAGCGATTATGGCAAACCCGCCCCCCTCCTTGGGGGAGGTCTGTGTCCTGTAGTGGACGTCTTTCGGCTGATATGATGATGGTGGTGAAACAAATAACTAGGCAAGAGCCAGACAATGTGACACCAGGCTTATCAATGAGTATTGTGTCATCCAGTTACTGGGTTGTGGAGGATCAGCAGTCGCATAAAATACTGGTGCTCGGCTGCTTCTGGTGAGACTGGCGACACTCCCTTCCGCTCCGCCAAGAGTGGAAGGAGTCTCATTTGATGATATCCTATCCATCAAAAAAATACCTAGACTTGTATAATTAGAAATATCAGCATATCCATACTTATTTTTTTCTAGCCATTTATTCGAATAGATTTGAAACTAAATAGCACCGAATATGTAGTAAAATATTCGAGTTATTTTACTACATCTCATTCAAATGAATGACATTTTCTAATTCACGGAAATAAACGTGAATTCTTATGTAACTTTGCTAATAGATATTATGCTAAAAATTCAGAATATTGATCGCATCCTCGAAAGGCGTCAAGTAAGGTCAACGAGCTTATTTATAGATTAGACCTCGTCAATTCTTTGTTTTTATCTTTATGAAGGAAAGAAAATGTTGGCCAATTTGTAATTTATAACTTACATTAATTTCTTCGGTAGATACATATGGTTCATGTATAAACTTCCGTAGTCGGAGCGATAATAATGTCTACTGCAAT
Organism: Mamestra configurata; assembly: GCA_002192655.3. Lineage (NCBI taxonomy): Eukaryota > Metazoa > Arthropoda > Insecta > Lepidoptera > Noctuidae > Mamestra > Mamestra configurata. The sequence goes on from NDFZ01005430.1 coordinate 356,760, forward strand.
AACAAGAATTTTGTACCGTTGCTTTAGCTACCAATTCCCAATTAATAAACTTTATTCGTCACTAAATCAATTTATTTGTCACAAGCGAGTCGCCCATGCCTCGAACGGGTGCAAAAAAAACAAAACACTTTTCGCTGAATGAAAGACTTTCCGGATGAAATTATTGTGAAAAACGTCACAAAATCGGTTAAGTGGAATGAAGTCAAAAGAGCGCAAACAGACAGACACAATTATCGATTTATACTTATACTATAACCTGTTGTAACTGTGTTGTAAGTGAAGCCACAGTAGTCATTATTCTTGAATCAATCTCCCTAGGTCCTGTCAACCAACAAATCTATAGAAGTTCTTCGTCAACTATTTCTAAGGTAACCTTTTGAAAATCGATGAACGCCGGCTGCACGCACGAAAAAGGATGACTCATTGTAACGTTACGATCGGAGCGAGAGCGCTGCACGAGCGAGCGAAAGGCTTGATGTTTTATTATGACGTTGTCACGTTAAACTATCGTCCGTAAACCGACTTTATAGACAACCAATATTTTTTTGTCAGGTCGTAGGCGCGGCGCACTGCATCAAGACCTTGTTCTCGCAGCCAGTCGCCATCACGCTGCAGAGCGGCAAGTTCATCATCAGGGAATATGGCAGATACATACTAGTAAGTGGTGGAAAATACTCCCTACAACTATTTTGATAAGGGCGAGTTTCACGTTCCAAACAAACACGTTCAAGAGCTGTTCGTGTCAATATTCCACAAGTAACTTCAACGCGCTTTAAATGTGCTGATCGTGTTCAGTTACATCGGTGAAATTCGCCCTCGTAATTTCTTCAAACATCATCTGCCTAACGGTGTTACTACACCAATCGATCCATCGATCAACATCGATCGACGTTGCTCGATTAGTGTGGTAACTCGGCTGATTGACGGATACCGGGCGATAAAAATTTTTGGCTGATCGAAGAAAGAAGTAGAAACTATCGATCGACGTCGACTAATCCATTCTACCATCGATCGATGGCATTGATTGACGATCGATCGATTGGTGTAGTAGCTTTGACAGATTTATTGTATACAAAACACTTTCTTAATAGATCGAGAAATTATAATCTTATTCCGTATATTAAACTCCGTAACATTGTAATATTTCTTATATAATATCAAAAAAAAAAAAATATAATTACAATTATTTTGTAACAAATAAAAGGCTTTTTTATTTTATTTATAGAAATATAGTCCTCCTTGCCGATTTTGACAACGGCGACCCCATGACACTACTTCCTAGCGTGTGCCCTAATATGTCTCGCTAGACCGAATTTGGTTTTAAATACCCGATCACAGCTAAGGCAATACAGCTGCCCGGCGAAATTAAACGTATAATTAAATGTCTCTCTTTACGTATTTGGCGTTTTTCGTCCCCTGGCCGCCTACGTGCAGAGTGCCGACTAAAGCCTCAGTCAGCACATCGATACCTTAGCCCCACCATCAGCACCCCATCGCCGCAGGGCTTTATTAACGCTCATATCCGAAATAAGTAGCTAGGGTCATCTGCGCGTGAGTTTGATTATAGTGGACAAGCAGTTGCGCGGGTACAAATCCACTCTCTTGTCCCTTCCTCTGTATTCCAATGGCCAGTCCATTGGAATACAGAGAAACCAGTACGATCGGCAGAGGTTGGGATGCAGCGAAAGGCCGAAAACCACTATATGGATCCTGATAAACCTTGCTGTTTCTTTAGTCGTGATAGCAGAAAGGTAGTGATCGCCTACCATGACCAAGCAGTACTTGTGTGCATTGGGGATCTCCATTTTCCCTCAGTCACCTCATACGACACCCATTGGAAGATATGGGGTGATGTTATTCTTTGCGTCCGAACACCACACGGACGACACAATCTTACTTAGTCTGCAATATTCCGGTGATATATATAACTTTTCCTAACAAATAACCTAGCCTTCAGTTGCTGAGGAATATGATGTACCTTTACAAGAAAGGTGATATACTTGCAAGTTCTTCAAACCTGATGTTCTATTAGGTACCTCTTTATTCTTCATCATCAGAACAGCCCAAAAAAGGCGTTCTGCTAGATATAACCGCAATTCACAAACTCACATTCACATTAAAAAACTATGATTCTATCACCATCTCCCTCACTCCCCAGGCAATAGGCAGCGACAGGAACATTCCCGACTGGGTGCTGAAGAACCGCGCCAACCTCCTCACCTCCATGATCAAGGTGTATCACGGAGACCTGCAAGTCCTGGCGGGTCAGATGGAAGACCAGCGCCGCCTCTCGGAGAAGCTGTACCAGGTGTTCGAGACGTATCTGCCGGTGCTGCAGTATGGGTGCCATATCTTTCAGAGGGTACCGATGTTGACTTTGCCGAAAGTAAGTATTAATTTTCAACTAACGTTTAGGGTTACGTACCTAAAGGGTAAAACAGGACCCTAGTACAAAGACTTCGCTGTCCGTCTGTCACCAGGCTGTATCTCATGAACCGTAATAGTTAGACAGTTGAAATTTTCACAGATGTTGTATTTCTGTTGCCGCTATAACAACAAATACTAAAAAACAGAATAATATTAATATTTAAGGGGGCTCCCATACAACAAATGTGATTTTTTGCCGTTACGGAATTAGGTAGAGTTTTTTATGTACTTGCATCGAAATGTAGATATTAATATGGATCTTCCCGGGATTTCTAATAGACAATCCCGTGTGGCCAACAATATTACAAATAAATAAAAATAAAAACCTCAGAGATAGATAAGACAAATAAAACAAAGATAATTAAAATACAATTTTTATTAGTATTTAATTCATAATACAAATTATTAGTAGTCTTAAGCAAATTCTCATACTTATACTCCGCCTTTTTATAATACGAAATTTATGTAAAAGTAAATAACTTTTTTATTTAATATCACGAATTTTTTCTGCTCTTTAAATTAATCTCGGGTTTGAGGCATATCCACTTTATTCTTTCGCTGTATGAAATCAGTGTAAGTACATAAATAACACCTAATTCCGACCTCTGCATAACCCTTCCGTTTGGCTTTGCCGCAGTCAGGTAAAAAAGAAGTTATTGTTCTACCCATCCTGAATTGCTTAATTTTCCGAAAAAAAAGTTGACCTACCTCATAGGCAAAATAACAATGTTACCAATCTTTATCAACGCTTCTTATATAATAAAACAAACACGCAGCAGCGAGACATCAGATAACATCATAAGGTACAATTTACCATCCCAACATTATTCTAACGTAAAACCTCATGTTCATTCAATAATTAATAAAACTAATTTACACCAATAACAAACTCGTCAAGCAATCAAAACCCGTTGATTCACCTACATACAAGATATCCTACACACAATGATAGCGATAGCAAGGTACAGTTACCGCGTGGAGTGTTTACCCGGTGCTTATCATTCGCGTGCAAATATTATGAAGTGTAACAGTTACTGAAGTGAGTGCCACTGCCCCGTCGCATCGCAGTGTCTGGTGTGGTAGCGACAATTATAATATTATAAATATATAATATATATATGCTGGGACAACTCACACACGGTCATCCGATCCCAGACTAGGCAGAGCCTGTGCTATGGCAACCAGACAACTGATAAACATACTTATATATTTCTAAATACATACATATTATATTATAAACAAATTACACCCAGACATAGAACAAATGATCATGCTCGTCACACAAAGATTTGTCCTGTGTGGGAATCGGACCTACGACCTCCAGTTTAGCAGTCAGGGTCACTAACCACTCGACCAACAGGCCAGTCAAAAGTAATTATGAAGTACTGATAAATTTTAAACAAAAAAAAAATTTATCAGTACTTCATAATTACTTCTAGGATTGTCATTTGGTAGGGGGGGGGGAGGTTGAACCCGCTGAGGGTATGATTTTAGAAAAGTAAACACTAAAAAGCACAATACATTTTATTTTACTTAACGCATAACAAGCCTCCTTGGATTACTTTTCTATATCTCGGTATTTTGGGGGGCTTGAGCCTCTTAGCCCCCCCCCCCCCTCCGGATCCGCCAATGATCATAAATGTCTTCCTTAAGAATTGGAAGAAAGAGGCACTAGATCGTGACTGTTGGCAGAAATGGGAGACTTGCCCAGCAGTGGAACAGTACGGGATAATAATAATGCGAAATTATCCTTTTCACGTCTTAGCTGAAATGAATGAAACGGATAGGTCATGTCCCGGATTAGGACTTGGGACAATTTTTCCTTCGGATAATTTCCGCTGATGAATCCGCTAGTAGAAGCTGGTTTATAAAATTGATTAGCTCTTAAATGGCATAAGCAAATTACTCCGTCATAGTAATTTATCTCACATTTTAACCAAACTTTTGGGTGATATAAAATGTATGAATAATGATAATATAGTATAATGTTTTTAAATTTGTATTTTTATTTGTATATCTATTTAAATTGCAATGCCTTAACAGGCAACTAAGTTCTAAGAACCTACCTATTGTTAACATCTTCAAAAGACGAATTTTAATTTGTCTCAGCCATGCGTTTTTCGGAAAAATAGAAGGCATCGCTCATAGTAACTAGTTCTCTCAAGAACGCCCAGAAGTAGGAATTTTCACAATAACAACACACACAAAAAAGTGTTATAATTTTTACAACGGTTATTTGAAGATTTGGGATGTTTTAACGATCAGTTGAAAAAATAAATGGGCAGTTATTTAATTTTTTGGTGGTTTGCAAATGACTGCCCTGTCCAGCTTGCCTAAGAACTACCCGACAAATAAACTAGTAGCCCTACGAATAGAACAATGGATCTCAAGAATAGATTCCGATTATATTTGTAAATCTAATCGGAATAATGAAAATAATAAAAATAAATCGCTAAATGTGTTGCTAAGCGCAAAACTCGAGAACGGCTGAACCAATTTCGCAAATTATTTTTTTGTTGTGATTGTTAATGTCAGGAGAAGGTTCTTATGAAAGAAATTTTTTTAAAAATTTTTACATCCGGGCGAAGCCGGGGAGGTCCACTAGTTTGTAAATAATTTGTTTCGTTTATTTCAGAGTGCTACATCAGTTTACATGGAGTCGATGCAAATACTAGAACACTGTAGGAAAAGCAAAGGCGTGTTAGGCGGCGTTATATTGTACAATAACAAGTAAGTATACACTCCTGTTTAATTTGATACATAGCAAAAACATGCGGGGCAGTCTTTGGGGACTGCCGATAGAAGTGAAAACTAAGCGAAAGCTAAAGCGTTCGGTGACGATGACGCGAGTTCCATGATTTTTGTTCACCCAAAAAATACACATATATAGGTACACCGTATACATATAGCTCATGGAAAGCGTTCTGTGACGATGACGCAAGTTCCATGATTTTTGTTCACCAAAAAAGTGCTCAACGCGCCTAAAGAAGTTTTCACTTAAAAAAATACTCTTTTCGAGGACCTTGCTGATTTGTCCTCACCATGGAATTATTGTTATCTTTTCACCTTATATTCATGGTGACAACTTGATTTGAAATAAGGTTTTCTTGACCAAATGTTTTGTCTGACTTGTTACTGAGATGGTTACATTACGCGTACAGTTAAATGGCGCTGTTATTTGTTGCGTCAAAGTCAATTCATTTAGTTAAATTAGAACAATTAAAGACGCTTTTCAGCATCAACATTTAAAAGTAAATTAAAGTGACTAGTTGTCTATTCGAAATGGTGGATTATTATCAGTGATCGGATAATCGGGCGCTAATATACCTAAACTTCAGTTTAATTCCCACGAAAGTCGAATACGGATACGCTTTTCAGAATCCCGGATCCCGGAATCGTACGACATTCCTGAGATTGCTAAAAAGCTCGCATACAAAATATAGTTAGAACTCGTTGTGAACTCTCATTGTAATTTTTTATTTTATTTTAAAGCGGATTCTAATGGAACTTTTAATTTACAATGAAAGTTTTTATGATTTTCCATTTGTTTTAAATAAAATAAAAAATAATAAATCAAAATAACCACTGCTATAATTTCATTAAGTTTGTCATAGTTGTTTTTACAAAATTGTTCAATGTCGGGAACCCGGGATTACTTATTTATTCAGAAAGGAATGACCATATTATTCTTTCACGGGAAGAAGTTTAGGTATATAAGCGCCCGATTATCCGATCACTGATTATTATGAAGAAGAACGAGCAAGAAAATCCCGCTGACACACGAATTTAATACAAAAGAAGATACTGAATAGGACCTTATTTTTCCCAGAATAATCTCCACACAGTTACCTCCAGGCCTGACCTCCTACCTGACAGTGGTGGACCCCTACAGGATAAAGTCTCCAGCGGAGACCCTGGACACGGAGACTCCCCTGCCGTTAGGTGCTCAGCTCCTGGTGGTCTACGTGGGCAAGAAGCTGTATGATAACCTCAAGAAGCAGGTGGAAAAGATACAGGAGTTTCAGCACAATGGAGAGGAGATGATCGCGAGGTTTAAAAAGGTCAGTCATTTTTGTGTGTACTTGCTTCGTTCAGGTAAAAGTCGGAAATTATCCCGAAGAAATGTAAAAAGTATCATCATATCAGCCGAAAGACGTCCACTCTCCACTGCTGGACATAGGCCTCCCTCAAAGGGGGCCATAATCGCCACGCTTGTCAGGCAGGTTGGCGATCGCAGTGTAGCTGTTGCTATGGACAGTCGCCCTTAATCGCCTCTTACGACACCTACGGGAAGTGATGTGATGGTGCTATTCTTTTACGTCAGACGCCATAATAAGTATACTATGACCTAGATAAACCTAGGTAAACTAGGTCCAATTTGCTTCTTTACCAAAATACATCAAAACTTGTTCAGCGGTTTAGACGTGAAATGTAACATACAGACACAGTTACTTTCGCATTCGTAATTTAAGTACGGATTATTGAGGTATTCCTCGTAGCGCTCCCGTTTTGAAACGCTCCCATCTAAGCGCTCCCGTTTTGTTCCTCCAAGCGCTCCCAAAAGGAGCGCTTCGAGGAACGACTAAAAATATTAAAATTTATTTCCTCGAAGCGCTCCCACGTTTATAAATAGGGAAAAGCATGAAGTAAATGTAATGAATTATATCGATAATTTTTAAAAACTCATGTGTGCATTATCAACATCGAAGTTGCTTAACCAAATTACGAAATTGAGAGAATAATATCTTTTTGCTTTCGGCACTCTTATGTGTATACAAGGACCAATGTTATTGTGTATTCAAAGAGGATGTTATAAATAAAACGCATAGATATACTTAATATAAATTATATACGTATAATAATCACATTGCAGTAGGACCTACATAATAATTACAAGAGTACTTTGTGTGTACCACTGGCGACTAGCTCCACGCCACGGTACTGTGACGTCATACGCATTAGCGAGTCTGCCAGCGCGACTGAATATTTTTCGAAACTTTAAATGCTTATAAAATAAAAACTACTGGGTATTTTTGAGAGAAACAAAAAGTTGTTAACTTGTATCCATACAGGCTATATTATGACAAACTTTCAGGCGATTTGGCAAAGTAACATTCTCCATTACAAATAGGATAATTTGGTGGACTAAAGTATTTACAATAAAACAAAAAAAAAAAAAAATATTACCAAACCCGTGCGAAACTGGGACGGGCCGCTAGTTGTATATTATAACAATGTGTTCTACTTATTACCTAGTTATTATCGATAATTTCAGTTAGTATAGTCCCATCTCTATCCGAAAGTTAATCATGGGAGCGCTTCGAGGAAATAAATTTTAATATTTTTAATCGTTCCTCGAAGCACTTCTTTTGGGAGCGCTTGGAGGAACAAAAGAAGCGCTTAGATGGGAGCGTTTCAAAACGGGAGCGCTACGAGGAATACCTCGGATTATTATTTGCAGCCTGTTCAGTCCCTCTGCAGGGCAAAGACATTATTTTCCCCGTTGTCTCTATTTTGCGCTAGGGTGGGTTAAACCTTACTGTCGGTATCAAGCATATTTATGTAGCCAAAAATAAACGAAATTTCATCTTTTTCGTAGTTTATCTTAACAGATTGTTTGGGGGGAAACAGAACACAATTATACACAAGCGCGTTACGGGATTATAGTCGTTCTGAGTCATATTATTCTTATCAATGTTATAGTATTTTATGACTGTTCATTGATAACGCCGCGATAGCAAGTTGAATTGGTGGCCAGAACTTTTCATTTATTCTATTTATTTGGACCGCATCTAAATTATCTATTGCACATGGTAAAACGTTAAATACGATACGATGTTATGGCCTAAGTGCAAGTTTGTGAACGTACTCGATCATGTTAACGTAGACGTCAATTTATACAAAAAATGGAATAAGTGCCGCCTGGTGACAATAATTTGACAATGATTTGACATAAGCCAACTACGTCAACACGATCAAAACCGTTAAAAAACTCACACTGGGCCCTCTGGTATCGCAGTGCACATCTTACAGATTGCAACAAACTATTTTTTCACTTCACAGAACCAAGAAGCCGAACGCGAAAAACAACGCGAATTCCCCCAAACGGGCATGAAGCGAGACAAATCCCTACTCTTCACTGCCGTGCCCGAGGAGGACCACACCATGATATCACCCCCCAGCCGGGAGGAACGGAACCCCGACGAGGAACGCGAGAGGAAACCCCCTTCCATGCCAGACGTGGTCCCATTCACGAATAAACCAAGACAACGACCGACTAAACTATCACTGAGCTTCAAAACACAGCTATCGTTAGATGAAGAAGCACAGGAAAATGACAAAGTCTTCACCGGACAGACCAGCGTTTGCTCCACCCCGATGGTGGAATACAAGAGACTGCACGGCAATATGCTCTCCATCTGCCAAATACCTGAAAGCCAACAAGATGATGACAAATCAGATTTAGAACCAGACGTACTCAAAAACATTGAAAATAGCAACAAAATAAATCTGGAAAACGAGAAACGGGACAACAAAATTGTTTTAGACATCAACTGTATTGCAGACCATTATATCAATAAGCCGGAACCAATCAGAAAGTTGGCTAGCGTCACAGATCTTCAAGAGACTATCAAGAAATTATCAAATCGTGCGACGTCGAAATTCAAGCTCAAAAAGTCGAAAGTGTCCCTAAATGATGATACTCCGTCCCCTGAACATACTCCTAAGAATCCTAGCACTATGACCATTAATGATCCCTTATTCCCCGTCTTTAGAAACGACGGTGTTGCCATATCAGAATCCCTTTTCAACCAGTACTTAGAAGAACACTATTCGAAAATGAAGAACGATTCGAGCGACAATATGTTTACATTCAATATGAAGTTATGTGAGCAGGAAAAGTTTGAAGATTTTGATTCAGAGTTAAATAGGTCTCCTCAAAGAACTCCTAAGAAGATAGCGAAAGATTCGACGAAGACGTTGCCGACGGACCAGTCGCGGAGGAAATCGTTGTCTTTGCCGTTGAAGTCTTTGAATGAGAGTACGGATTCTCAGATAGGTAATAACCACCTTAAAGTTTAATGTTTAACTCCTAGGACAAGCAAAAACAATATTCGATCTTCTAGAAAATCTTCAATACCAGTCTGGAGTCTGGATTTGTTTTTATGGCAATAGGCTTTCCCCATAGCAATAGGCTCGCCAGTCGCCTCCTATCCTTATGATATTAAAAATAACTGAAATGTGGGTGGTGGTGGTGTGGTGGATGTTATGAGGTGTGTTAAATACTAATACTAAATTTTGTGTATGTATTTTCACGTTATTTGAGCAATCAAAGATATTCCCCACTTGTATTTGTACCAAGTTAATTTTTCACTTTTCGCTAGATACCGAGATCAGTATAGGTACAATAAAGCATATTCGATCCATCTCCAGGTTCAGAGTCAGAAGCGACAAGTTTCAAGAAGAAGCTGACGGGTGTGCAGCTAACACCTTTGATGGAGAAGCTGAGCCACTTGGCCTTCTCCGACAAGTCCAGCGGCTACAGCAGCCGCGTCATGACGCCGCTGGAGCTCCGGGAGTTCCTGACCCCTGCTGCTGAGAGGCAGATCACGTTCACTGATAGGTAGGTGTGCTTGTGCAAGTCCAGCGGCTACAGCAGCCGCGTCATGACGCCGCTAGAGCTCCGGGAGTTCCTGACCCCTGCTGCTGAGAGGCAGATCACGTTCACTGATAGGTAGGTGTGCTTGTGCAAGTCCATCGGCTACAGCAGTCGCGTCATGACGCCGCTAGAGCTCCGGGAGTTCCTGACCCCTGCTGCTAAGAGGCAGATCACGTTCACTGATAGGTAGGTGTGCTTGTGCAAGTCCAGCGGCTACAGCAGCCGCGTCATGACGCCGCTAGAGCTCCGGGAGTTCCTGACCCCTGCTGCTGAGAGGCAGATCACGTTCACTGATAGGTAGGTGTGCTTGTGCAAGTCCATCGGCTACAGCAGTCGCGTCATGACGCCGCTAGAGCTCCGGGAGTTCCTGACCCCTGCTGCTAAGAGGCAGATCACGTTCACTGATAGGTAGGTGTGCTTGTGCAAGTCCAGCGGCTACAGCAGCCGCGTCATGACGCCGCTAGAGCTCCGGGAGTTCCTGACCCCTGCTGCTGAGAGGCAGATCACGTTCACTGATAGGTAGGTGTGCTTGTGCAAGTCCATCGGCTACAGCAGTCGCGTCATGACGCCGCTAGAGCTCCGGGAGTTCCTGACCCCTGCTGCTAAGAGGCAGATCACGTTCACTGATAGGTAGGTGTGCTTGTGCAAGTCCAGCGGCTACAGCAGCCGCGTCATGACGCCGCTAGAGCTCCGGGAGTTCCTGACCCCTGCTGCTGAGAGGCAGATCACGTTCACTGATAGGTAGGTGTGCTTGTGCAAGTCCATCGGCTACAGCAGCCGCGTCATGACGCCGCTAGAGCTCCGGGAGTTCCTGACCCCTGCTGCTAAGAGGCAGATCACGTTCACTGATAGGTAGGTGTGCTTGTGCAAGTCCAGCGGCTACAGCAGCCGCGTCATGACGCCGCTAGAGCTCCGGGAGTTCCTGACCCCTGCTGCTAAGAGGCAGATCACGTTCACTGATAGGTAGGTGTGCTTGTGCAAGTCCAGCGGCTACAGCAGCCGCGTCATGACGCCGCTGGAGCTCCGGGAGTTCCTGACCCCTGCTGCTGAGAGGCAGATCACGTTCACTGATAGGTAGGTGTGCTTGTGCAAGTCCAGCGGCTACAGCAGCCGCGTCATGACGCCGCTGGAGCTCCGGGAGTTCCTGACCCCTGCTGCTGAGAGGCAGATCACGTTCACTGATAGGTAGGTGTGCTTGTGCAAGTCCAGCGGCTACAGCAGCCGCGTCATGACGCCGCTGGAGCTCAGAGAGGGTTTAGTCTAGGAATGACTAATTGGCGAAATGACTACAGCTAATTGACCAATTCTTGGAATGTGCAATTCTACAATTGACTGATTCCACAAATGACTGAACTATTCTTTCTGTAATTAACTCATTTGACAAATAATTTACAGACAACGCAAAGTTAACGTTTGACCAAATGCAATGCTTGCTAATTAACTAATTACTTAGATTCAATAATGTTTGACGAGAAACGAAATTGGGGCACCCTGACTCGGACAGGTTGGTATTTTTTTTAAACCACCCTGAAATGAGCCCGAAATGGAGCTCGAATCCACGCACACTTTAAAAATAACCCTGCATATTATGTTCAAATCGCGTGAATAACTTTATAGTGCGATGTAGGACTTATGCGACGTCTGATATTTTATAGTTCGTATGTAGACCGCCACATACGAATTATAAAAGATTCTAGAGTAATAAAACTTGTTACTCTAGGACTTATCCAGAAACATAATGATCTACAACAAACCATTTACTTACGTTCCAGACCAAAAGCCCAGCGTCAAGACAGCTCAGAAAGCGACGACGATTCGGACAGTGACTTAGAACTACTACCAGAGTACAGCAAGCACGCCGTCAAATGCGCCTTGTTCGTCAGTGGACTACACAACATGGCGCTATTGGCGCTCATTGACACCGAGGCGGCCAATAACGTGGACACTATCAACAGTTTGGTAAGTTTGATCTAGAACTGCTATAGTACCTACAGTAAGCACGCCGTCAAATGCGCTCTATTCGTCAGTGGACTACACAACATGGCGCTATTGGCGCTCATTGACACCGAGGCGGCCAACAACGTAGACATTATCAATAGTTTGGTAAGTTTAATCTAGAACTGCTACCGGAGTACAGCAAGCACGCCGTCACATGTCCGCAATTCGTCAGTGGACTGCAGAACATGGCGCTACTGGCGCTCATTGACACTCAATACTTTGGTAAGTCTTATTATTAAATAAATTTGAACCTTATTCTAATGAATGCAGGATTTACATGACGTACGCTTTGAAATTCAATCTCGATTTTTATTTGGTAAGTAAGACACATCAGCTATAAGCTGATGCGTGTTTTTCAAACAGCTTGATAGTTATCTAGTTTATCCAATCGGTTCTTGAAGCGGTGCTCCCGCTTATTTTTATGTATATTATCTTATTATTTCATGCTCTGTTATGACTAGGTTAGGCAAGAGTTACTTCAAGAGAAATCTTCCTTGACGATTTTTTCCCATATAGTTACTACTTTTACCAAGTCAAAAAAAAAATCTATTACACAATCACTGGTAGAGTAGACATGGTCGTAATATAGATTGCGGATCAGCAAATCATGTGGTCACCTCGAACTAGACGGAGCGGCGATCTTCACAAGACGGTTGGTAATAGATACCTAAGAGACTTGATATAGAAAACACTTTGTCTAGTGGACAAGTACCTATAAGCTGAGAATGATTACCAACCTTTTTGTATTTCTTTCTCACACTTCATTCCTGCCCTAACGAAAACTTCGCGAGGAAATTCTGAGACAAATTTAGTACAATGGCGGACTTAATGCCTGGCATTTTCTACCAGTCAACCAAGGGTGGTGAAGTAGAGATATCATGGCAGGTGGTGTAACTTTCAATTACACCTTTTCTTCTCTCTTTTACAGTGGGAAACCTCCCTGAACGCGCTGGGCCCTATAGAGCAGAAGTGCATGGAGCCGCTGGCGGGCGTGGGCGAGGCCACAGACTACAGCTACCTGACGCTGGACCCCGACTGGGGCACGGTGCGCAAGGGGGGCCCCTGGGCCGCGCTCGACATCGCCACCATGGGCCTCATACACAACGACTTTGCCGAGGACCCCGAGATGTCAGAGTTTATATTGAGGTACATTAATAGCCGTACAAGAATATACTTAAGTGTGCTGAAAATCGGAATGCAATTTCCACAGATTATTTCATAGCTGTTATAGTAACAGCGTCCCCTGGCATGTTATTCAAGCGTCAGATTCATTAAAACATTTTGTTTTTCGAGTTAATAAGAAAAAAGTTGGAAGTAGATAATTCTTGTGAAACTCTCTGTATATTATCAACACGTGACTCTTCCGGTTGTGTCTTGAAAGTAACTTACTTCCTTACCATTTCATTACAACGTGTACTATTTGTTGCAGGAGCGACGAAAGCGTAGTAGTAGGTTCAGTATGCGGAGGGGCGCAAGTATACTACCAGGAGAAAGGTGCCCTTGGGGCGGGGCCGCCGCCGCCCTCCGACGTGCTGGCCGTGGCCCCGCTGCGCGCGCGCCGCCGTCTGCACCGCGACCACGCCACGCTGCTCCTGTAGACACCTCCTCTCTCACGATGTACAGAACTGACATGCACAGGTTAACCAGCATTCGCGGATGCTGTCAAGGCTGCAGTCAACATCTGGCGTTACACACCTATACATGTCACCTCTGATGCTGTAATAAACTTGCCCACCTTCTGGACCCATAATCTGAATAAACAATATTATGGGAAGAACTTACGACACGAAAATAATAAAATATTACACGATTGTCTCAAAACTGGCGTTACGTTTGCGGCGCTAGTGTCGCATGACCTCCGCCAGACGCGAAGTACGCCGTGCTAAAGATACGCCAATAGAAGTTGTTGGTCTTGCAAGCTGTTGGTTCCACAGGTAATGCAAGTACCACTTGAATAAAAAGGTTATTGTATGGGATCGTTTCTAACTTGCCGTTGAATGAACTTAGTTGTTATATAGATTGAACAGGTTAGTATCGTAAGTTTGTTAGGTTTTGACAAGTCTCGGAATACGTGCATGAAATTGCCCTGAATAGTCGCAATATTTGAGTACCGAATCATTTATCACAAAACCATCAGTTCTGTGTAAATTATTCGTATTTCAGGAGTTTTCCTTGAAAGATATTGACAGAAATTATGTTATGAGGGTATATGAACGGAAAAGAAAGCAGTAAAACTCACCAGAAGTAAAACTTTAATTACTGAATCATAATAGACACTTAAAATGCTATTATACAATCGTGAAACACTGAGAAGCTGATACTTATCTGTAACTTATTAATCTAAAAATATTTGCAACAACTTGTTGCATTGAATGCAATATATTTGTAGCCATTTTAGACTTCTCCAAACAATAATCACATATCTTTATATTTCCAATGTAGTGAGGAAGCCTGCAACATAAGTACCTAAATAACACCAAATATTCTTAGTACCTAAACCAAAAACTGATCCATTTATAAAGCCCTTGAGTCACATTTATCATTTTGTTATAGTTGATATTCCACATAAGTTCATATATTATTAGCAATACACTATATGTATTTCGTGATATTCTGATATTATTTTTTATATCACAAACAATAGTTTTTAGATTCTTATTCAACGGGTAACCTTACAGAAAATATCCTTAGATCCCAATGTTAAATACAGGTGTATTAAATAATCGTATTGAGAGCAGTCGCATTTTTAACAGAGATGACTCAGAAAAAGGCCCACCACAATGGCAATCGGACATACCTACTTCAAAATGCTTGTCTTTTGTTTTATAAATGCCATGACCAAAACATGTTTACCATCTGAATATAGCTAATAAAAACGATAACAATAAACTAATCTCTATTGAAAATGCGACTCTGTAGGGTCCAGTTTCTGGAACGGTGTCAAATTGTCAAACACACGTTATTTGCTGTATTTGTATTTTTTTATTATTATTATCAACAGCCAATCGCATTATTTGACTTGGGTTCAAATTATGATAAGTTGATCTTTTTCCAGAAACCGGGCTAGATACCTTTCACGCGGTTTAATATAAATGTACTAAACCAAGTACTTAGCCAGTGTTGGCATAATAAGTCGCATGGAACACTTAAATTAGGATGTTACCCACATTAAGGCCGCCGTATACATACGGTTTCCTGATTTCAGATACGGAATTCCGTGAGACGTTCGATTTTCCGTTCTTCTAAACCGCTCACGGTTTGTTTTCGTAGGGAACGTCAGGTTTTTCCCCATTCGGAAAATAAACAAACGTGTGCACCTAGTTTTTTACCATTTTGTATGAATCTGAATTCCTAATCAGGATACCGCACGTATGTGGCCAGCCTTACAAGTGCTTGTAAATATTGCCAAATTGTTGTTTAGATGTAAGTATATCGATTAGTTGGAAGTTTTTATGAGTGTCAAACCGGTGTCTGTATTAAGAAGTATTCATTATCATTACAAGAAAATATGCTTATTTTCATAAGCAAACACCTTACTGAGCAGCTTTTTCGAAGTGCTGTTTTGCACCAATATGATATTGTGCCAGAATACTTAGTGCCATTTCGTTAGCCTTTAGAACTAGTAAGCTGAATTTGATGTTACTAGATTATTCTGTTATATTTTTTTAGTGTGACAGTTGGTATGATCCCATCGGAGATTAGACGCAAATACACAACACAACTATATTAGTGACAATCAAAGAAGTCGGATTTGACAGTAGGATACAACATTGTTTGACTTACAAGTGTGAAAGAGATATGAAATAAATCTCTTTCGCACTTAGTGGAAAAGCGATCTTCTACTATCCTCTCTACTCAGCTGTCAAATCCGTTTTTTTAGATTGTCACGAATATAGTACAATATAAACTCGCCTTTTTGCCAGATAGTTACTAAGTCTTCTTACAGTAAGAAACTGCAGATTCTGTAGAAAACGTCCGCTTAGGTTTCAACAGTAGGATTACGGAATACCCACTCGGCTTTCGCCGGCAGCTGCCGCGCTTTCGGCTACCGCTCTGGGTAGTGAACACAACTAAAAACAGTAGTTTAGTTACTATTCTATTCACTATTACGTATATATTATGTTCTATACCGGTGGGACATTGTTGTAACGGGTTTGAAAACCACTAGGGTTATGTAGGTCCATCTAAAAAAACATATAATACATACCTTCCTATTTAGCTATTATATTTCTTGCAGTAGTATGTAACTGCATCGTAGTCTAATCGTTTTGAGCTCATTCTACTCTTGCCACTAGAAAATAAGTTATTCGGCCAACTCTTAGATTAGTGTTGCTATAGAAAGCAGTGTTGCCAATGTAATATTTATTTTCATAGACAGCTGAAAAAATCTAGTCCTTCCAGAAATTATCTTGTAGTCTTGACTTCGCTAAAATCTTGAATGCTGCTGAAATATGTTGGTTTTATACGATGACCGTTCGTCGCTATTTAACTATTAAAATTCTCAATTATACTGAATAATTGATGGATATTTTTCGTATGAACAGTGAGAAAAGAAAGGCTGGTTGCCGTATCGAAACTTTATTTTATATACGTCTTATATTTCTTTAGTTTGGTCCTGCGACTAAGCGGACTCTTTTAGTATTTTCAGCTTAGCTATAAGTATATTGTTGTATCGTTGCTTGCCAAGTACCTAAAGTGTACTTTTATTTTAAGCAGTATTATGTTTGCATTCCAGATGTTTTAAAGCAACTGTTGGATTTGAAGCCGTACAGTACAAGTGTCGAGTTTTAAAAATATGACTTGGTTACCAATTTGATTGGCAATCATTCTTCAAGATGAGTCCAAGAAATAAAATGCTACTTTCAATACGAAAAAGGGTATCACAAGACAATATTAACTTTTTAATTGACAAAAAACGATCTCGTTTTGATACTTTATTGTTAACAAAATCATTTGATGCTGCTTCGAATCAAACGTTGCCATATTTGATCACATTCCACGTCCCGTAGCTGTAAGTAACACAATTCCGCCATACTTGAAATCGCGTCCAATGCAAAATAATGCTAAACAAACGATCATACGTTGCCATGAAATTGTTTTTAATGTTATTTGTATATTTTACGAGAATTTAAGTTTATTAGCGGTTAGCGTAGTCGCCATGGTCAGTGCCAACACGACACAATTATGTGGTATATTTATAATTATTATACATAAATAATTGTTAAGAATTTTAATAAAAATCTGATAGTGAGAATTTTGTTAATATTATTTTACTAATATAATACCCATTCTATACTAATACTACTTTGCATAAAAACTGTAGCTGGCTACTTTCTACTGTACATATAATTTGAAAAGACGCACTTGCAGCAGTTGAAAGTTGTTAAAACTGGTTGCAGCGGCTGAATCGACTGCCTACCTATCAATTCTTATCTTTAACATCTAGAATAAAAACATGTATTGTATTATGTGTTGAAATTACATCAAAGATGAATCCTACAGTATGCTATATTACATCAAGAGTCAAATATACGTATTTACAGTTTTTATGCAACAAGATCTTACTATTTAAAACTAACTAAATGCCATCAATATTACATATAATTAATAAAATAACACTAAAAATGTAATATAGACAAAATCAAGGTTAAAAAGCAAAATAAAAGTGTCAGTCGGTCAGTAACGACGATGGCGTCGGATCTGGGAATAATATCCTAAGTTTTACTGGTATCAAACTGATTCAAGCTAGGTTGGAAGTAATTTTAACTGACGAATTGAATTAGGTTAGATTAGTCAGGAAAAACTGAGCTTCGCATAAGGTTTTTATCATAACTCTCGATCACAATGATTTTGTAATTATTGAATTAGGTATATTCCCCCTTTGCAATTATGGGGAAAATAAGAGATAGTTGATCCTACTATTGCGCGTTTTGATTATTATTACCAATTTACCTCGCATTTAGTATGATGATTTATGCATTTTGGTACTTATATTGTCCTGTTTACGCACATTATCCTGCGCAATTCTAATTTAGGTATTATGGGATTCGGCTGTTTCCATACTCCTAGATCCCACGCAGCGTCGGTCGAGAGAAAAGAAAGGATACGATGGATAGAGAAGGTGGGACAAACCAAAGTGAATGAAGAAGAACCATAATGACGTTACAAAACTATTGTTTATTAACAAGTCGTACAACACAACGCTACTCTAACGTGAGAGGCCAGACTCGATACAACCGAATACATAATAATACATAATTATGTAACTAGCAACACGAGAAATGCAAGGTGACGTCGCCACAACGCTAGAACGTATGTACGGTAGTCGGAAGATAAAGAATATGATCTATGCGCGCGCGACTTCTCTCTTCAATGTCTTCGCAAAGCTTGGGCTTCCTACTTAGCGGCTAAGGGATCATATTCTTTGCGCTTCGACAAGCCGGATCTCAAGGCAGCTCGGGCGCCGGCGGCCGCTGTCGGTCCCGGCGAGCGCCATTTCGAAAGGACTTTTCAATCAAACATTTTCAAAACTTCAACACAGTTAGTTTCAAGGAAGTTTTCATCCTTTACTTCTTGTTTCAATACCTTTTCAAACAAACAAAATCAATATTAGACTTAGTGTTAAATCTTTATTAAGAGCTAGTTTTACATCCTAGAGGCAACTATGCCCGCGCGGGCGTTACACGCTAACTTATGCTAGACCCTTCCATCACATACAATTAACACAAAGGAGCTTCTCTCTTGGGGCCGCGCGGCCGGCGCAGGCTCGGCTGCGACCCGCCTGTCACAGAATGTTCACAACGTTAACATCTACACTACACCGGCCGAACAGAATAAATGCATGGGAGCCGGGCACACATAGTTGGAATCTGTTGTTGTAACTAAATGCTATGCTAGCTCTGAAGTTGAACTCAGCATCGCGCACTTACTAATAACGACCTGCAAAGTCAAAGAGGGGAGTAACTATGTGTTATACCAGAACATTATGATGCTACGAGTGACGAGCAAAACATAACATCTATCAATCTATCAATTTATTCTGTTTACTCGGATGACTAATCAGCATCGCATAATTTTTGTTTGTTTACACGTGGTATTATCCGCGTGCTATAACAATGGTACGGCTTGTCGTAACACTTATCGTAAATTAAAAAAACACAAGCGGTCATGCGAGCTGTGGCGCTAGTTTGCCGACGCTACTGGCCAAATTAAGGTCTCGCGCGGGTAATACCAGTGAATCCTCAACATGCAGGATATTTCATAGAATAAATTGATAGAACACAGATATAGCAGACAACATTTAGAAACTTATTCCTAATTAAACTAAAAACAAAGATTCAAAGGCAGACCCCACTTCATACAATCACATACAAATTATATACAGGAGTTTTGTAGCATTTTACCAATTTATATGGACGAGCATTGTTTGGGCATGCCCATTCTTTGGTATATGAAAAGGTATCTTTCAAATGAATAAGTACATTTTTTTCTGTTACTATTGCAAAGGTAAAGAAAATTATTAAAAAAATTGAGAATGTTCTATCTAGTCAATTAGATTATAACTAATTTGAAAACGAGTTCACTGACTCAAGTTAAACCTATTATAACATAAAAAACGAATAATGACTTAGTGTCAAAAATAAAAATAATAATATATGTAATATACATTATTTTGTACAATTTAGCTTGAGCGTCAATCGTCATACATATTCTTAAATGGAGGGGTTATTAAGCTTATTTACTGCACATTTAGCAAGTCAATGAAACAGGGCTACTGAAACTATGTCAAAGATAACAACAATCTCCTATTTTGAACTGGATTTTAAGGCTCATCAATCTGGAAGAATCCCTTAACCTTTATTTAGGTCCTATCTAATTTGTTTATGTACATAGTTTCTTTAATTTTACTATACAGCCAATTAAAGGTAAATAGAAAGAAATTAAACACACTTTCCAATTTGTGCATATAAAACCAAGTGTCACACATAATATCAAAACTTTCTTGTGACTTACTCATTAATTGTGTTTAAAAAACACGATCACACTGTAATCTTTGAAGAATTTCACCCACCACCGAAAAATGAAAACAGATATTCAAAAGGTATTGACTAAATTTCAACTAGACTAAATTGCTAGCAACGTCTTAAAGTTTGAGTAGCCCTGCCTTTACGGCGACCCATAGTATTGGTTTACCAGCAACTTGGTCCTTTACACTTATCAGAATAAGAGCTATTTTGGCTTGTAAACTAGAAATGTCTAAATGTCGCCTAAAGCCTTGTTGGCACTTGTCGGAGAACTAGTAATTTAGTCAATTGTCTACACTGCATTTATAATAAGACCCTTCCTTGGCAAGTAATGTGAAATGAAGATATTAATGTTTGATATCAGAAGGGATTCTACCCGGTGAGTATGAACTCTAACAGACAACCAAGGTGAGTTGAAAACTCTTCTTGACACAATGTTTTAATTAAACGTCATGTATTCGCGTCAATTACTTGTTATTGGCCGATGCTCAATGATCCCTGAGGGTCTTCAGTTTGATTGCTTGAAAGAATACATTATTATTCTAACAGACATTCCCAAAAGATTAATTGACACATATTTTAGTAACAAATCACTGTTCAGTTTATTTTTTATTATGGTTAGTTTCGAGTTTAGCCTTATAGTAATTGATGAAAAGGTCGACAATTGCGACCGCTTGCCTAGAGATTACCTGTTGTCTTGACTCAACTACAATTACTCGAGTTAATCAAAAAAGAATGGAGCATGCTTGCCAAGACATTTCCAGCTGACAAAATTATAGAGCTTTGTTTGCCAAAAACTTGAAGAGCATTCTTGCCTTGAAAAAACCTATTGAGTTGACTAAATTACCAGTACTGAAGATTTTTTTTTTTAATTTGTTACTGGCAAACCATCGTTCGGGTTAAAGGAGCGGATCGGAGGTCTACCGCTCCTGGTGGTAATAGGACTTACGCGGCGAGTAGGAGCGCTCGCGCTCGTAGCGGCGGCGGCGGTAGTGCGGCGACGGCGAGCGG